>JBBBDQ010001017.1:35000-185000 GCA_037127315.1 Ascarosepion bandense | reverse complement strand
AACCAGTGCACCCGGGCGCACTGACGCTCCATGAAAAGTATCCGGCAGAATATTATTATTATACCAGTGGGCCCGTGCCGTCCAAAAAGGTGGCAAAATATTTTTATCGATATGCTGTCTAAAATGACGGTCTCATATATATTTATGTACCTACTATTACGTATATATTAAACCCCTGAGCGTGACAGAAGAGAAATATCTATTTATACAAATAAATACACGATGGTCTTTATTATAGTAATGAGGCTATATATATATATATATATATATATATATATATATATATATATATATTTAGCCTCATTACCATAATAAAGACCATCGTGTATTTATTTACGCTCTCACACCCTGATTGAGCACTCTGGAAAAGTGGTAGACTTTGTAAACAGTAACTACTCCGGCATTTACGCACCGCTCATTCGATAATGAATTGGAGCACTCTAGCTATTGGGCGTGTCTATACGCGCTAAAAAGCCTGCCTTCTTCCACCGAACGCTCGTGGCCTAGGAGTAGAATCGCCGACTGACACCAATTCGATCGGGTTTCAATCCTGGGTTAGGAGTCTAAGCCGTAATGATGAGCTGTAATACAACGAAACAGATCTGTCGGTGGATGACTATAGTATATATATATATATATATATATATACTTCTCTAATAGACGACATAATTATTGCAAAAAAAATAAAATAAGGCACTACTAAAGAGCAAACACTCGTAAGTGTTTTCATATATGGTAGTAAAGTTTAATAACTGGTAGTAAAGAGAATAAATTGAGCCCTCGCTGTTGTCTCTTTAATGAACTAAGCCGACCCTGCCTTGCTACTTTCTCTTTCTCTCCATGAACATGACAGGAGCGATATATATGTATATATAGTCATCCGCAGACAGATCTGTTTCGCTGTATCACAGCTCATCAGTACGTTTAGACTCATATTGCCTTTAGCCCAGGATTATATAATATATATATATTTAAATCAATTATATATAAATTGTTTAATTACTTAGTTTCTGGTGATAAGATTAGACCAGTGCACATTTGTATTAAAAAGTGTTCAATATAATTATATTGTAGAACTTTTGAATATTTTCTATTTGTAAACGAGTTATTACGCGACCTAGGTTTCTACCATGAGTCGATTTTAAATAACTGATTTACGGTTTTTCGTTTTTATTTCCTTTATTTTTAAACGGTAAAACCAGTTATTGAAAATTATCTGAAGACACCACTCATGGTAGAAACCTAGGTCGCGTAATAACTCGTTTACAAATGGAACATATATATATATATATATATATATATATATATATATATAATTTGTGAACAAGTGATGTAAATAAATACACAACGTTATTATAATAGTCAGTTCGTCAAATGTCATACGTGTTACACGATTTAGGCGATCATGTCTCGAAAGAGACATGACCGACAGTAGAATATTTTCCAGCAGTAGGTTGTCATTACTTTCTGCGGTAGACTGATTGCCAGCCAAGTTTACAGAACCTAATCTGTCTTGCTATTTAACCCATATTTGGAAGGAAGAGACGGATTAATACCTTTTGCAATGGTATTTGAGCGTAAGATGAATGCAAGGAAATAACAAGTACAAATCCTTCTGTAGAACCCCCGTATCAGCTGCTTCCATTTTTCCTTCATCTTTGCGGATGCTCCTAACTAATATTTGTAAATGTACTTATGTTCCCAACTATTTTATTCAGTCAGTCAGTTAAGTGCCATACGTGATACACGCTTAGGCGATCATGTCTCGAAAGAGACATGACTGACTGGGCAGAAGATTTTCTATCCTGCTCTTTAAACTATAGCTAAAGGGAGAAGAGACGGATTGTATTAATAAGTAGTAATTAATAGGGGATCAATTTATTACTTAATAACAATAGAAAAGTGATCCCCCACTTTTTCCCAGTAAAAGCTTTACTTATGTTTCCAACTATTATCTTCATTCAGTCAGTTAAGTGCCATACGTGATACACGCTTGGGCGAAAGAGACATGACTGAATGGGTAGAAGATTATCCCGCAGTAGGTTGCCATTGCTTTCTGCTGTAGACTTGTTGCCAGCCAAGGCTATAGAACCCACTCTGTCCTATTATTTAACCCATAGCTGAAGGGAGAAGTGACGGATTAAAAGCTTTTCCAAGTGTGTTTGCATATAAGTGAATGCAACTGGAATTTGAACTCCGCTTTCCGATGTTTTGTTCTGAGTCGATGTCCACTGCACCATTTGCACATTATAATAAAGAGGATCTTAAAAAAAATCGTTATTGTTGAAAAGCTAGATACACCTTGTCTTCCATGTCTAAGACAAATCTTTGTCATTTGATATTTTAAACTGGATGCTAAATTCCTGAACAGAAAAAAGGAGGTCGTTGATTACAAAGCATGCATAAGAGTTGTGTGCGTCGTGGTGCAGTGGATATAGGCTCGGAACGAGAAATCGGGAAGTCGAGTTCGAATTCCAGTCGAATTCCTTGCATTCACTTACTAGAAAATACCCTTGGGAACGGTTTTAATCCGTCTCTTCCCTCCAGTTATGGGTTAAATAATAGGACAGATTGGGTTTTGTAGCCTTGGTCGGCAACCAGTCTACCGCAGAAAGCAATGGCAACCTACTGTGAGATAATCTCCTGCCCAGTCAGTGATGTCTCTTTCGAGACATGATCGCCCAAGCGTGTATCACGTATGGCACTTAACTAACTGATTATTCTATATGATTTTTATTCAAGAATAATATCCTTATGTAGGTTGCAAAGCAATAGCTATTTTAATGTAATTTTCCACATTGTGCCTCTGTGAATTAGGGTTTTCCACACTTACCAATATTAAATGCAAATATAGAGCAAATATTCAGTTAGATGATGAGAAAATGAGAGTATGTTTATCTATATATATATAAAAGGCAACATGTTTGTGTGTGTCTGTCTGTCTGTATGTTCTTTATACAAATCCACAATTTTTATCCGATTCTCACCAGACTTTACAAAAATATTGTTTAGGTTTTTGGTCAGGTCATGTGCTACGTAATTTTTCCGATTTCTCCCCGATATTGGAAATCGATACCCCGATATCCGATCAGGTCTGATCAAGATCAAGATTTCAGCCCTTTTACCGTGGTTCTTGCTGCAGAATTTGCTCTAACTTGATAAAATTATAGTGTTTGGTCTCAAACATTCGTAGATCTTCTCAGACGACTCATTTTCCCCGATATCGGAAATCGATCCCTCCGATATTCTATCGAAACTGATCAAAAACTGATATTCAGCCATCAATATGACTCATTTTCTCCAATTTTACTCCCTATGGGTACAAGTTTTCATGGACTTACTTAGATTAGTTTATCCTTGGATGACTTATTTGACTCCGATATTGGAAATCGATACCCCGATATCATATCGGGTCTGATCAAAATCAGGTTTTCAGGCCTTTTATTATGGTTTTTGCTTTGAGTTGTGCTCTAAGTAGGTATAATTGTAGTACTTAGTCTCAGCGATGAAACCGTTTACTCAAAGGACTTATTTAGCCTTCAGAATTCAGTTTGCGATGGAAAACTTACTTGACATTAATACCGGAAATCAAAATTTGACTTACACTCATTGATTTTTCTTTCAATCTACTCTTTTCGCTTTAACTGGAAACAACTATTGCTTTTAAGTCTTTCGTGCCAACGTTCAAAGAGTCTGAGCTCCAGAACCATTGATTAGTTTTAAAGCTTTCAATACACCCGAGTAACGCCGGGCTATACTGCTAGTCACATATAAGGCCTAACATTCAACGAATTGTCAGCATAGCTAGCATAAGTTTCACACAAGTATAATTAAATACACAATGTAAAAACTTAAATATAAATGCTTATTTCACGAGATGCTTATTTTTTTTAATTTTTTATTTTCCTATTTTAAAATTTAATGACTAATTTCTCTGCTCAAACCGACCGAAACTATCAAGGGGAAATCGCTATCGACTACATTTGGTGCGTTTGAGCCGACCATTAAACAAACAAATGGCTGCTATACGAACAGAGACACGACAACGTGATTTTTGCAAGATGATAACGCTGGGTCCCATGTTACAAAAAGGATGAAAACCCACTTGAAACCAGACCCACCGTATTCAACAGACATTGCCATATCCGATTATCACTTGTTCTGATCAATGGCACATGGCCTGGTTGAGCAGCACTTTCATTCTTATGAAAATGCCAAAAAATGGGTCGACTCGTGGTTAGTCTCAAAAGACGTGTCGTTTTTCCGACTTGAAATTTAAGTGTTACCAGAAACATGGGAAAAACTAGTGGCCAGCAATGAACAATACTTTCAGTGACATGTTTCTTGAAAATTTTTGTAAATAATGTGCGTTGTGGTGCAATGGATATCGGCTCCGAACGACAAATCAGAGAACCGAGTTCGAAATCCAGTTGAATTCTTCGCATTCACTTACGCACAGATACACTTGAGAGAGGTATTAATCCGTTTCTTCCCTCCAGTTATGTGTTAAATAATAGAACAGATTGGGTTCTATAGCCTTGGATGGAAACCAGTCTACCGCAGAAAGCAATGGCAACCTACTGCGGAATAATCTTCTGCCGAGTCAGTCATGTCTCTTTCGAGACATGATCGCCCAAAGCGTGTATCAGGTATGGCACTTAACTGACTGACTGAAGATAACAGTTGGAAACATAAGTAAAGCTTCTACTAGGCAAAAAGTGGGGGATCAGTTTTCTATTGTTATAAAGTAATATAAAGTAATAAACTGATCCCCCACTAATTACTAATTATTAATACAATCCGTCTCTTCTCCCTTCAGCTATAGTTTAAAGAGCAGAATAGAAAATCTTCTGCCCAGTCAGTCATGTCTCTTTCGAGACATGATCGACCAAAGCGTGTGTTACGTATGGCACTTAACTGACTGATTAAAATGAACAGGGTTTTAAAACGTCTAGGTAATGTCATTCTTTTTTTTCCTTTTTAATTTTTTTTTTTGCTTTTTGTTTTTCTTTCCCATTTTCTTCTTTCTGGTTGTCTTTTTTTCTTCTTTCTTATTTCTCGTTCTTTTTTCTTTCTTACTTTTTTCTTTCTTTTTTCCTTCTTGCTTTTTTTATTTTGCTTTTTTCTTTCTTTCTTTCCTTCTCATTTTTCTTTTTTTTTTACTTTTTCTTTCAGTTTTTTTTTCTTCTTTTTTTCTTTTTTCTTTTCTTGTATTCTTTCTTTTTCGAGCGGACCTGAACGAGACTACATTTGTTGCTTTTCCTTTTTTTTCCTTTTTTCAGTGCAATCTTATCGATTACACCCTAAACTTTCCGATTGACAAACAAAATTTGGAAAAATTTCAATATTTAAACAAATTTAGAGGGAGCTCAGTTTTTCATACAACGTTATAGTAAATCGATCCTCCATTTTGAAAACACTTGACATTACGACATTACAATCACCTGTAAATTTGTTGATTATCAATTTTTTTTACTTTTTTTCAGTGCAATCCTATCGATTAAACCCTAATTTTTCGATTGACAAAAAAAAAAAAAATTTGTAAAATTTCAACATTTAAACAATTTTAGGAGTGGGGGGGATCAGTTTTTCATCCAACCTTATAGTAAATCGATCCTGTGCAATTAACATTTTTGCTTGCGCATATTCAACAACTTAATCCTTTGCGAAATTTTTGAATAAAGCCATTCTTGGAGTTTCGGAGGAAGATGCCATTGTAAGAACTGAAGAAAAATTGAAAAAGACAAAAACAAAAGCAACAACTCATCCCCTCCCGCAAAAAAAAACGACCCCAAAGCGAGTGATTCCAAAATGGATGATCGATTTACTATAAAGTTGTATGAGAAAGTGAGCCCCACTAAAATTGTTTAAATATTGAAATTTTTACAATTTTTTTTTTTTTTTTTTTGACAATCGGAAACTTTATGTCATAATCGATAAGACTTCGTTGAAAAAATTTTTAAAAAAATGAAAAACAACAAATTTAAAGTTGGTGGTAGTCAACTTCAGCTCCGCTATTTGTTTCATTTTTTTTATTTTTGCAGTTTCTGACATTTTCCTTCACTTTTTTCTTTCTTTTTTCTTTTTTCTTTCTTTTTGTTTGTTTCACTCGTCCCTTCTTTCTTTTTGCTCTTTTTCTCACTTTTTCTTTCATTCTTTCTTTCTTTCTTTCTTTCTTTCTTCTCTACTGCATTCTAAAAGTGGCCATCTTAGCTCTTGGAAATAAATAAATCATAATATATTAATTTTATCTGTATATTAACAGTCTTCATCCATTAATAAACGCTCGAGTTTACACACAAGGATGAGTATTTATAGAGGGTCAGATTATTGTTGATTCCACTCCTTAAAGCTGAGTATGGATTAATCTGCATATATGATCACTTCCTACAATGTGTCTTTATTACATGTTCCTAAGATATTAAATATTTCCGCTGGATCTAATTCCCAAATAACGTTTACATGCCTTCACTGTTATCAAGAGAGTAGTGGGTCTGCGCTGCCAAAGAATGACGCCAAAATATTTATATCGATATGCCGTCGAAAATGGCGGCATCACATATATTGAGCTACTTACTTTTGATTATCTTGCATTAAAACATCATAGAAAAAATAATCCAAACCCCTGAGCATCATGGGATTGAACTATTAAAAAAAAAAAAAACAGTTTCCACTTCGGCTATAATGCGTGACTCTTCAGAAATGAATTGAGTTCTCTCGGTGACTGGCGTCTGTATACAACGCTTACATACAAGACGTTAAAATTTTCCTTCTCTGACCCCATGCGCCGATGGCTCAGACTCCGAATGACACCAAATCGGTCGAGTTTTCGATCCCAGCCAGAAGCAAGTGGATATGTCTAGCCACACTGATGAGCTGTGATACAGCGAAACAGGCTTGTATGTAGATGACTAATATATATATATATATATATATATATATATATTGTTAAATATAAGAGACAATGAATGTCTATTATGTTTAATCATGAGCCGTTCTAAACGTCGTATTTTGGCTTTAATTTCAGTTGAAAATAAAGACAAAAATTTTCCAACATTTGGATAATTTTTTTATTAAGCTTCGGCTCACATTAGCCATCTTCAGAGAGGTTACAAGGACATTAATCCAAAAATATCCACCATCAGCGACGATTTTATCTTGTATTGATATAAAACTCCGCTAAGCAACGGCAACAGTTACCAAAAACAGCAAACGCAGTTCGCAATGCGGTTCTATAACGTCACACCGTGTGAGATCTTAAAACTACCAGAAGAGGCAAGGAATAAGAATGATATTCCTCAGTGAGTGTAATAAAGAGTTCGGCTCGAAATTCCTAGCATTTGAAGAAGGCCGGTGCGTACAACGGCCGAAACTTCGTACAAGATGAGGACGATAGTCCGAATAATGTAAATACTGCCAATCTGTCCCTCTTATTTAACCCATAACTGGAGTGAAGAGACGAATTATTACCTTTTCCAAGGAATTCACCGCGTAAGTGAATGCGGTGAATTCAACTGGAATTCGAACCCGGCTCCCCGATTTCTCGTTCCGAGTCGATATCCACTGCACCACAACGCACAATATAAAATGATTAGCAATACATCTAAACTTATTTATAAATGGAACTTTGTCTCTGTGTGTGTATGTGTCTCTCTGTGTGTGTCCGTTACCTATAGACTCCGAAACGGCTGAACCGATTTTCTTGAAAATTTATACAATTGTACTATAAGCGTCTGCGAGTGTTCTTAGCTAGGTTTTGTGTCGAGGTACCCCTGAGAAATACCGAAAATCGATAATCTAAAAAATCGGGTTATAGAAAGAGTGGTCCGATTTTAATCAGATTTGATACACTCATAGACAAAGACATAAGAAACGATATTCAGAAGTTTCAAGGTTGCAGTTCTTACAATAATGCAGAAAATCGATAATATATATAAAAGGCAAGATGTTTGTGTGTGTGTCTGTTTATCTGTCTGTATATCCTTTATACAAATCCACATTTTTATCTGATTCTCACCAAACTTCACTCAAATATTCTTTAGGATGAGTCTGAGCTCCAAGATCATGGATTAGTTTTAAAGCTTTCATTACACCCGAGCAACGCCGGGCTATACTGCTAGTTTACATTAAACATATAATAGCGTGATTCTTCAAGTAATAATTGCATTAATTCCTGACCTATGACAATCCATTTCTCTTTGATTTTACAATGCATTAATTTCTGACAATTAATATTTTTCCCATCCATTCAAATGGTAACACAATTAGCAGTGAATTTTGCCCATTTTATGAGTATTGATTCCATGAATTTCTAACCATTCCTTATTTTCTGATATCCAATGGATGTCTGCAGTAAAAAAAAATGATCAATGTATTTGAATTATACACATATTAACATCTTTCAATCTGTAATGCTAGCATTTACTCATGACCATTGACAATCCCTTGCTTCATTAGCAATACATTTACATTTATATACATATTTTCTTCTTCTATGTGCCTTGTCCTTTCAGGACGTAGGCGATCATGGCTTTCCACGTCTCCCTATCCCTGGTGGCTCTTAGTACGCTTTCTCCTGTTACACCACCCAAACCCCGCTCTGCCATCCACTAGCTCAAGCCCATAAATCTAGAATATAAATTTATAGAAACTAGCATGGCAACAAAATGAGGGATCAGTTTATATATTGATTATAATATAGATTTGATCCCCCACTTTATACCCACATTATAATTTCCTCCACCAATTTTTATAAATCTTCTTCTTCTATGTGCCCTGTCCTTTCAGGACGTAGGCGATCATGGCTTTCCACGTCTCCCTATCCCTGGTGGCTCTTAGTACGCTTTCTCCTGTTACACCACCCAAACCCCACCTCTGATATCCACCAGCTCAAGCTCATAAATCTAGAATATAAATGCATAAAAACTAGCATGGCCTCAAAATGAGGGATCAGTTTATATATTGATTATAATATAAATATGATCCCCCACTTTATATTCACATTATAATTTCCTCCACTACTGTTTATAAATATTTTTCTTCTATGTGCCCTGTCCTTTCAGGACGTAGGCGATCATGGCTTTCCACGTCTCCCTATCGCTGGTGGCTCTTAATAAGCTTTCTTACCCAAACTCCGCTTTGCCAAACACTAGCTCAAGCCCATTACTCTCTAATATAAATGTATAGAAACTAGCATGGCAACAAAATGAGGGATCAGTTTATATACTGATTATAATATAAATCTGATCCCCCACTTTATATTCACATTATAATTTCCTCCACTACTGTTTATAAATATTTTTCTTCTATGTGCCCTGTCAATCTCCGCTCTGACAATCACTAACTCAAATCCATATAGAATATAAATATATAGAAAGTAGCGTGGCCACAAAATGAGGGAACAGTTTATATACTGATTATTATATAGATTTGATCCTCCACTTTATATCCACATTATATTTTTCGCCACTGCTGTTTATAAATCTTCTTCATCTATGATTTCGAATTATAACAAAATTTAGACTGTAACGACCGTCGTTTCTCCTTGAATTACAATCTTCTATGTGTCCTGTCCTTTCAGGACGTAGGCGATCATGGCTTTCCTCATCTCCCTATCCCTGGTGGCTCTTAGCACGCTTTCTCCTGTTTCACCACCCAAACCCCGCTCTGCCATCCACTTGCTCAGGCCCTTCAAATATGTTATCCGCTGCTTTCCCCTGCCTCTTTTTCCTTCTATCTAATCTGTGAGTATCAGATTCTCCAAGCCTTCCTTCCTCATCACATGTCCCAAGAAATTCAGCTGTCTCTTCCTGATGCTCGGTATTAATTTCCTTTTCGTTTCCATCTTTTCCAAACCTCATCATTGCTCACATGCTCGATCCATGATATTCGCAGCATCCTTCTGTAGAACCACATTTTAGTTGCTTCAATTTTTTCCTTCATCTCTGAGAAGATTGTACAGCATTCACTGCCATATTGAAGGGCAGACATCCATAGCAATCCAGTACTCTCTTCTTTGTTTCTAGCGAAATTGTCCTGTTTCTTAATGCTTTACTCAGCTCATGGACTGCATCCTTGTGCTTTTTTGATCTCAGGAATATAAATGTATAGAAACTGCTGTGGTCAAAAAGTGAGGGATCAGTTTATATAGGGATTGTAATTTGAAACTGATCCCCCACTTTATATCTAATATCCTTCTGTAGAACCACATTTCAGTTGCTTCAAGTCTCTCCTTTATCTTTGATGCGATTGCCCAGCATTCACTGCCATATTGAAGGACGGAGATCACATAGCAATTCAGTACTCTCTTCCCAGATAGACAAACTAAAAGAAGGACACGCCTTCACTCGTAAGCAATATTTACGTATTTTCTTTAAAGCTTGTAATCCTTTAATTTATTGGCGTTTCGAAAAGACGTGTCGTCTCTCTTTGAATTCTGTTAGTGTTGTGGCCTGTTAGGACCAGAAAGAAAGGCACGGAAAAAAGAAGGTGGGTTCAAGGTAAGAGTGAATAATAGTCGGCAAATAAAGGTTTACTTCCGAACTGTCAATGTTACACTGTGTCTCGACTGTCTTTTGATTGCTTCCAGATACTGCGGGTGTCATGGGTCGAGCATGTGAGCAATAACGAGGTTTTGGAAATGATGGAAACGAAAAATAAATTAATACTGAGCAACAGGAAGAGACAGCTGAAGTTCGTTATATATATATATAGCTGTGATACGGCAAAATGGTTACTGTCTGTGGATGACAATATATATATATATATATATATATATATATATATATATATATATATATATATATATATACACGAAAAAAATCGCAAGATCGCCAAGACCTACCGCGGTTTCGCACAACGGCTCGTTGTGCGAAACCGCGGTAGGTCTTGGCGATCTTGCGATTTTTTTCGTGTGTTTTTGCTCTGCGTAACTGCCTTTTTGTTAACACTTTTTGGTTAGTTTAGTATCGAGCACTTTTCTTTCCCGGTGGTTCGTTCCGTTCGAGGGTTTTTTTTCTTTACTGTGAAGAACCGTATGCATTGTCGGTCCTACGCAGTTTTCTTTTTTTCCCCTCTTTGTCCAAAGCTCTATAGCCGAGGACAATAACGGAGTTAGATTCTGCTGGTTATTCATGGTCTTTAAAAGTTTCTTGTGTAACATTTTAAGATTAGAATACGTACAGAGTCGGTTTTATTATTATTATTATATATATATATATATATATATATATATATATATATATATATATATATGTATATTAATCATATCACCCCGAGCAAGACCGTAACGCCACTGATGTGCAGGGGGCTACATAAGAGTGAAAAGATTGGAAAAAAGAAAGCCAGAAACCACATCCTAAACAAGGAACAAGGGATGAGCCTCTACACCTGTTCAATAGATATGGGTGGAGTGAGAACCAGGCAATAGTTTACTCTATCTACTCCAATTGAAAAAAAAAATAAATAAAAAATAAAAAGAAAACAGTGAAAAGATTGGAAAAAAGAAAGCCGGAAACCACATCCTAAACAAGGAACAAGGGATGAGCCTCAACACCTGTTCAATAGATATGGGTGGAGTGAGAACCAGGCGATAGTTTACTCTCTCTACTCCAATTGAAAAAAAAAATAAATAAAAAATAAAAAGAAAACAGTGAAAAGATTGGAAAAAAGAAAGCCGGAAACCACATCCTAAACAGGGAACAAAGGATGAGCCTCTACACCTGTTCAATAGACATGGGTGTAGTGTGAACCGGGCGATAGTTTAGTCTATCTATATACGTAAACAAATGTTTAGAGGTACAATATTGGTATATTATATTAAAAACCAGGAATTTATTGTTAGCCTCAAAGGCCCTTTCGTCCAACATCTCATCAGGAAAAAACTCGTTGTAAAATGAATTAAACGAAAAGAACAATAACGATGAAAATGAAGAGAAAAATGAGGGAAACACGATAAAATAAATATACATATAAATATATTTATTTATAACGAGGGAAGGGTAATTCATGTGTAAAGCGAGGGAAAATTAAACTCTTCTGCTAGTCATGAGTTATCTCCCTCTAACCCTCTAAGTTACTTGTTCACCACTGCTGTAGACTGGTATTGAACTCACAACAACTTTGGGTTAAGTCACAGGAACTAACCAACGTCCATATCCACTGAGTTATGTGCCCTTAAGACAGAGACTAAAGAACAGATTGTGTTCTCTGGCCTTGGTTGGCAACCAGTCTACCGCAGAAAGTAATGGCAGCTTTCTGCGGGATAATCTTCTACCTAGTCAGTCATGTCTCTCTCTTTTGATACATGATCGACCAAGCGTGTATCACTTGACTGACTGAGGCATTAAAATTTAGGGAGAAGGGAATTGGCATAGGTCAGGAATCAATGGAAATATTACTGACAGAATAATGTTAAACATACAATGTAAATGCATTGCTAATAACGTTATTAGAGACATGCTTTGAAATTCAGGAAGAAAGGAATTATCATAGGTCAGGAATAATTTGATGCATTACTCATAGAATAGGGATATTATATTGGAAATCAGGAAGCAATATATTGCGATCTGTCAGGAATTTATGGAAGCATTAGTAATAAAAAGTGCACTATCTATCTATCTATCTATCTATCTATCTATCTATCTATCTATCTATCTATCTGGGATGTGCATTGTGGTGCAGTCGATATCGACTGGGAACGACAAATCAGGGAGCCGAGTTCGAATTCCAGTTGAATTCCTTGCATTCACTTACGCGCAAATACCCTTGGGAAATGTATTAATCCGTCTCTTCCCTCCAGTTATGGGTTAAATAATAGAACAGATTGGGTTCTATAGCCTTGGCTGGTAACTGGTCTATCGTAGAAAGCAATGACAACCTTCTGCGAGATAATCTTCTGTCCAGTCAGTCATGTCTCTTCCGAGACATGATCGTTCAAATGGCACTTAACTGCCTGACTGCCTTCTCTCTCTCTCTCTCTCTCTCTCTCTATATATATATATATATATATATATATATATATATATTAGTAATGCTTCTATAAGTTCCTGACAGATGACAATATATTGCTTTGAGAGCCAAGTTAGAATTCGAGTTGAATTTCTTGCATTCACTTACGCACAAATACCCTTGGGAAAGGTATTAATCCGTCTCTTCCCTCCAGTTATGGGTTAAATAATAGAACAGATTGGGTTCTATAGCCTTGGCTGGTAACTGGTCTATCGTAGAAAGCAATGACAACCTACTGCGGGATAATCTTCTGTCCAGTCAGTCATGTCTCTTTCGGGACATGATCGTCCAAAGCGTGTATCACGTATGGCACTTAACTGCCTGACTGATCTATCTATCTATCTATCTATCTATCTATCTATCTGATGAATTTATCACTTGAAAGAATTGTAATAGCTGAATAATTTCAGTTGTTAAGAATAGATTCATTGAAAATCAGAAAGAAAGGGATTGTCAGTGGTTAGGATTTAATGCAGTCATCACTGATAGAGAAGTACCATAATATGTATACTGAGGGTACCCCGATGTGGTGTAACGGTTAGCAAGCTTGTCTCGCTAGAATCTATTACAACTGAGTAGTGAGTTCGATCCTCACTGGGTACCAAATATTTTGGCCTTGTGCCACATCTGAGCGGCGCTTAGAAAGTCAGCATAATATGTATACTGAATATTCCTAGCTCGCGATTTTACAATAGGAATAATTTGAAAATCAAGAGGGAAGGGATTGTCAAATGTCAGGAATTAATGCAGACGTTACTGATAGAATGTGAATACTATTTGTAAATGCATTGCTAATGATTTTACTATAAAAATACAATAAAAATCTTTAAAAATCGATTGTCTGTCTTCAGGAATTAATGCATGTATTTCTGATGCTCAGCTCGTCTGTTTGTGTAAACGAGTGTAAGTATATAAGCGAGTGAATGCACCCTTTTCAGTGTTATTTTTAAAATATACTCACAGTCATCGAGTCAATTTGAAGCAAAATTTATTGCTCTCTGAAAATCTTTGCCGCCAATTGCAAACCAAACATTGCTTACTTCTCTCGTTCCCGTCTCTCTCTCTCTCTCTCTCTCTGTGTGTGTGTGTGTGTGTGTGTGTGTTTACCGTCTATGTGTGTCCGGATATGTGCTCTTCTGTCATTCTCTGATTGATGTGTGCACAGTTCATCCACAAATATTCTTTATTTTTACAACATTCGCCTCCGATATTTCCGAAATAATAATTCTTTTCTGATCCAAGTGAAAAACAAGTTGGATGTTGGCCAAGGATTTCAGTTTCCTTCTAGATCTCTCTCTCTCTCTCTCTATATATATATATATATATATATATATATATATATCTTCTAGATCTATCTATCTATCTATCTATCTATCTATTTCAGTATCGTCATATCTATCTATCTATCTATCTATCTATCTATCTATCTATCTATCTATCTATTTCAGTATCGTCATCTATCTATCTATCTATCATATCTATCTATCTATCTATCTATCTATCTATCTATCTATCTCAGTCTCTTCACTATCTATCTATCTATCTATCTATCTATCTATCTATCTCAGTCTGTCCATATCTATCTATTTTCTTCTTCTTCTTCTTATTATTATTATTATTATTATTATTTTCTCCTCCTTCTTCTTCTTCTTCTTGTGCATTTTCTGTTTGACATTTTTCGAATATCGAAAGCGCATGCGCAGATACTTTCTTTCTTTTTCTCTTTCTTTCTTCATTCGCTTGTAGATTTCTCTTTCTTCTTTCCACCCCCCTTCTCCTTCTTTACTTCTCTCTTCTCTTGCCTCCTTTCTTTTCCTTTTCCCCATTTTCATTCAGTTAAGGAACACAAAATGCGATGGATAAATAATCGTCCAAATGACGCCAAACTGAAAATAACACTGACATCTCATTTTAACAGACAGATTTACCAAAAAGGTTGTGCATTGTGGTGCGGTGGATATCTACTCGGAACGACAAATCGGGGAGCCGGGTTCGAATTCCATGCATTCACTTACACAAATTCATCGCATTCACTTACGGATTAATACCTTTCCCAAGGTATTAATCCATCTCTTCTCTCCAGTTATGGGTTAAATAGTAGAACAGATTGGGTTCTATAGCCTTGGCTGGCAACCAGTCTACCGCAGAAAGCAATGGCAACCTACTGCGGGATAATCTTGAAAGAGACATGACTAACTGGGCAGAAGATTATCCGATTTGTTGTTCCGAGTGGATCTCCACTGCACAACAAATTTTAAATTACTCTTCTTTTAATTTGGGGCGCATCTGTCTACATTTCAAGGCGTTTTAGTTCGCCCGGGTAGCACCGGCTGAGAAACGCTGGTCTAAGTTCTAAAGTGATATGGTATAAAAGTATACTGTCAGCTTCTTTGGGAGAGCCGAAACTGTCGCTGATTTCACCAGACTGCATGGATGTTTTTTGAATCACAATCCGATTAACGGCTTGTGTAGTAGATCGAAAAGAAAGAAATATCCCGTGAGATATGGCGTCAGCCTCGGTGGTCGGTCGTCAGAAGCAGATTTAAAAAAAAAAATTAAAAAAAGAACAACTCCGGTTTCCAATGCTGATTTTCAACATAACCTCTTTCTAACCGACACTGTGCATGTCAACATGCTCGCCTCTCTAGGCCAGTAACGAATGAGCAGTGAGGTCGATCCACACAGGGTTACCATATTTTACTCCTTTTGCCACATCTAAGCTTTTTTCCGTTTATGTGTTGTATCTCGTCAGAACATAAGCGGTCATGGTCCTCCACATTTCCCTGTCCTTCGTTGCTCTTAATTTTTTTTTTTTTTTTTAGTTATTTCTCTTAGACCTTCTTTTTCCTACATTAAACCTGCACTTATTTAATGAATTTCTAGCCGAGAGACAGAGTGGTGTGAAAGAATATTATTGTTACCCAATGCTAGAGAGGCAGGGGTTCACCCTACTATTATATCCAGAGCAAGGGAGTGAAAATATTGAATTCGGGTATCAGTACAATATTACCACAGTAACCTCGGCTAAAGATTGAATCGGGGCGGGCGATTCTGTTTTTCACACTGAATCTATCTATCTATCTATCTATCTATCTATCTATCTATCTATCTATCTATCTATACAGTCATTTCTCATATCTATCTATCTATCTATCTATCTATCTATCTATCTATCTATCGATTACAGTCTCTTCATATCTATCTAGCTATCTATCTATCTATCTATCTATCTATTACAGTCTCTTCATATCTATCTATCTATCTATCTATCTATCTATCTATCTATCTATCTATCTATACTAGTCTCTTCATCTCTTATCTATCTATCTATCTATCTATCTATCTTATCTACTCTACTCTACTCTACTCTACCTTCCCTGTTTAAACATGTATATATATATATATATATATATATGTTTAAACAGTACAGATAGATAGATAGATAGATAGATAGATAGATAGATAGATAGATACAGACTACGATAGATAGATAGATAGATAGATAGATAGATAGATAGATAGATAGATAGATAGATAGATAGATAGATATACAGACTGGAATAGATAGATAGATAGATAGATAGATAGATAGATAGATAGATAGATAGATATTAACAGACTAAGATAGATAGATAGATAGATAGATAGATAGATAGATAGATAGATAGATATTAACAGACTAAGATAGATAGATAGATAGATAGATAGATAGATAGATAGATAGATAGATAGATAGATAGATAGAAAGAAACAAACTGAAATAGACCTCGTGAACTTGGATCACTTAAAAGCTCGATAGATATAGAAGAAATCCCTGTCTCCGGTACAAACCTTCAATGGCCATTGATAAGCTCAAAACACGTAACACTGCTAACAATCTAAAGCGTGAATAAATCGATTGTTAAGTAGTGCAACACAGACTTGTTGAACTTTGAGTTTTGTTGGGTTTTTTTTTAAATAAATTCTTGCAATCAAAATTAATTTCTATTCATAATTGCTTTCAATCAGAAACGTTTTTTTTAGTTGAATATTAATTTCTTATTTTGTCAATTAAATGCTTCTTTTTTTTTTCTTTTTTTTTTTTCACCTCCCTTTATGGGAAATGCGTGATATGAAGGCGTTTTTTGACACACTTAGGAAAAACTGATTAATCCTAGAAATCAAGTTATAAAGATGAAAACAAAAGAAAAAAAATCAGAAATATAGAGAGAATGAAGAGGATAATGAAAAAAAGAACAGACTGATCGTGTTTGGGGTGTGAGATTCGATAAATGCACTTCCCAGAATGGTATTAATTGCACGAAGATTTTCGAAAAGCATAAATTGAGAGAGGGTCAAGAACAAAGAAAGAAAGAAAGAAATATCCAGTGAGGGTGAGAGATAAAGAGACAAATAGACAGATAATATCTATTTAAAATTTCTAGTTTTGAACCTTTTAAAACACTTCAACTGAAAATCAGCACCATCACTTGATAAGACACGAATAATGTTGAAACAAAATAGGTACTTTTGTAGAGATATTATAACATATTAATGTTTATAAATTCTAAATAAATATTATTCGCTCTACTTTGTATTGAGCACTTTTTTAAGAATAGTGTTTCTTTGAATAAGGAATTTTACTCCATCCATGTTACCCTAAACTCAGATAGATAGATAGATAGATAGATAGATAGATAGATAGATAGATAGATAGATAGATATGAATACACTCAGATAGATAGATAGATAGATAGATAGATAGATAGATATGAATACACTCAGATAGATAGATAGATAGATAGATAGATAGATAGATAGATAGATAGATATAGAACAGAGAATGAGATAGATAGATAGATAGATAGATAGATAGATAGATAGATAGATAAGAATAGAGAATTAGATAGATAGATAATGAACAGAGAATTAGATAGATAGATAGATAGATTAGATAGATAGATAGATAGATAGAATAGAGAATGAGATAGATAGATAGATAGATAGATAGATAGATATGAACAGAGAATGAGATAGATAGATAGATAGATAGATAGATAGATAGATAGAACAGAGAATTAGATAGATAGATAATGAACAGAGAATTAGATAGATAGATAGATAGATAGATAGATAGATAGATAGATAGATAGATAGATAGATATGAACAGTCTGTGATCCTTAGATAGATAGATAGATAGATAGATAGATAGATAGATAGATAGATAGATAGATAGATAATGAACAGAGAATTAGATAGATAGATAGATAGATAGATAGATAGATAATGAACAGAGAATTAGATAGATAGATAGATAGATAGATAGATAGATATGAACAGAGAATGAGATAGATAGATAGATAGATAGATAGATAGATAGATAGATAGATAGATATGAACAGAGAATGAGATAGATAGATAGATAGATAGATGAAAATACACTGAGGACATAGTTACTACGCTTACTCCCTCTACCCATAGCAGTAGTAACTCGCAGACCATTCCCCTCATGCCACTATACCCTCATGTGACCAAGAACCATACCACCACCATTTTGTCACCGTCTTCGGCCATCCACCACGTTAAAAATGGACTTGTCTCTATGTTCAATTCTCTTTGTTTAATTCTACTTTGTGAATAATTTACATGTTCATCCTTTGATAATGGCTTATGTAAGCCGAAAGCTCAGACCGGATAAAAAATCAACAATTACTGCGATTTCTTGTCCTCTTTTAACGATAGCACCATCAAGCTTATCAGACTATACGAAAGGATCCTACACAAAATAAATAGAAAAAAATTGTCTATATTATTCAACGAAACCTGTATTAATGAAAAAATGCTGCCAAAATACACACAATTTAAATACAGAAATATATATAGTTTGATTATAAACAGAATATCTACTTAAATATGAATATCGAATAACTTAAATGTTCTATGTTCACTATATGTTAATGTTCATTCATTGATAATGGCTTATGTAAGCCGAAAGCTCAGACTCAATAAAAAAAATCAACAATTACTGCGATTTCTTGTCGTCTTTTAATGATAGCACCATCAAGCTTATTAGACTATACGAAAGGATCCTGCATAAAATAAATAGACAAAAACTTGTCTATATTATTTAATGAAACCTGCATATATATATATATATATATATATATATATACTCCTGATCAAAATTTTAAGACCACTTAAAAATCTTTAAAAAGAAATATTTTTTTACGGAGAGATTTTAAACTCCTCCCAATTAAGGTTACCAATACTACAATCTAAAAGGTTATGGAAACAAAAAGCTACATTCCAAACATTTAATTTAGAAATTTACATTTTTATAAAATGAGGCAATTTACACATGATCAAAATTATAAGACCAGAGACAAAAATTCTACGAAATTGTACAAAAAATGTATGAAAACATTCAACAACCAAATTTAATAATGCGTTCTACCTCCACTGCTTTTGATCACTTCAAAAATTCTGTCAGGCATGCTAGAAATAAGCGTTTCCATTAAGGTGCGGGGGATGTTGCTCCAGGTTCTGAACATGGTTTCACGAAGTTCATTTTTTGTTGAATATTGTTTGCCATTTCGATAAACATCTCTTGTCATCCATCCTCAAACATTTTCAATTGGGTTTAAGTCTGGTGAGCATGCAGGATGTCCCAAGAGATGGACCCCATTTTCTTGTAGAAAGGTCAAGGTCCGTCTTGCAGTGTTGATTGCAGCATTATTCTGTTGGAATAACCATCCATCCACACACAAACGATGGCCCTCCATCATCAATGATGCTTTTTGTAGCATGCTAACATAACCAGCCGCTGTTTGACGATCCTGCACCACCTGGAGCTCCATCATTCCTCTGTAAGAAAAGGCACCCCATACCATTAGGGACCCTCCACCACTATGAAGCATGAAGAAAATTTCAGAAGGCATGTTTTTGTTATGCCAATATCGTTGGAAGCCATCAGGACCATCTAGATTGAATTTTTTCTCATCAGAAAACAGGACTTTCTTCCACTTCTCAAAGTCCCATGTTTGGTATTCACAACCAAATTTTAAGCGGTCCACCTTGTGACGTGGAAGCAGCCGAGGAATTTGTTTACGCTTTTTATTTACCATGCCTTTTTGTCATAAGTGCCGTCTGATGGTTACGGGACTGCAATCAGCATCTGTGACTGCCTTAATTTGACTAGAAGAAAGTCCCTCTCTTTCATAACAACCAGTCTTATTCTCTTACTAAATGCAGGAGAAATATTTTGGGGCCTGCCAGAGGATTTTGCATTTCCATAATTCTCTCTGTTCTTTAGAAAGCTGCAAATCAGTTTTACTGCGATTTACTTTAGCTGTGATCGCCCGCTGTGACAAACCTTGCTTATGGAATTCTAGAATTCGAGAACGCTCAACTTTGGTAAGTTTGCTTGCTTTAGGCATAGTAACACCATTACGCAGTGATTGCTAATCTCTAACTGAACTAAAAACATTGGAATTACCATAGATCTAACAATTTATACTCCTGGTCTTATAATTTTGATCATGTGTAAATCACTTCATTTTATAAAAATGTAAATTTCTAAATAAAATGTTTGGAATGTAGCTTTTTGTTTCCATAACCTTTTAGATTGTAGTATTGGTAAAAGTTGGAGGAGTTTAAAATCTATCTGTAAAAAAAATATTTCTTTTTAATGATTTTTAAGTGGTCTTAAATTTTTGATCGGAAGTATATATGAGATTAAATAAATATATATAGTTGATTTATATTACTTTCAGCATTTCAATTTCGTAGACAGATATGTCCGTCTAGTCAGGGCGAATCAGCAATTCGCAAGTTTCAGCCTGTATTTTTCTTGTTTCATAAGTAGTATGTAATGGATAAAATGTCACTATTTTATTTTTATAAAATTTTTGCATGCGGGTTTTTTTTTTTTGGTTTTTTTGTTGTCGACCTCATAATATAGTAGGGTCAGATGGGCACAGTCTGTGATAAATAGAGCACTATGGCGCAACCCACTCAGCCATAAATTTAGAATCGGTATCCTGTACTGCATATTAACATTTCAGAGTGTTTGGTTGTCAATCAGAGAACAGTGTAGAGGATTTGAAAAGAGTTGGATGATATATCCAAGTCAACAGCATAGTGTTCGGATTGATCCCTCATGATGGTGATGTTATGCCTCCATTTGTTTCCCGCGGGGTCTCAAACTCATCACAGAGACCTACATGAAGTACTTTGAGGAAGTTGTGCGGCCCTGTGTTAAGGTGGCTACTGGAAGATCTTATGTTTGGCAACGGGACTCTCCACCATGCCACACAAGCAAGAGAACCCAGTCATGGCCGTAAAGAAATTTCTACGACCACATCGCTTCTTACAACTGGCCACCTAATTTACGAGCCATTTCTTACCCTAGTTCAAGCTTGGTTTGCTTTGACAGCCTCGGCAGATTTTTGATCGAGACGAAAGTAAACCGTAGTGTTGTCAGCGTATATGCCTAGTTGGGATCTTATTACATCGGGGAGATCATTAATATAGATAAGGAAAAGCGTAAAATCTTCAATAGAGACTTGAGGGACACCCGCGTTCTTGTGAAAGTATTGGGAGGCTTGAGCAAGAACCCGGCAAAACTCCTTGTAAGTAACACCAAAGATGAACTGAAGGCAAGCATTAAAACAACATCATCAGCTTAAACAAGGAGACCGTCTAGAAGAATTGCAGGAGATTCCTAAGTCGTCTATAGACTGTGGTTGAAGCCAATGGCGATTATATTGAATAAATTCAATATCTCTATTTTTTGAAGATATTTTTGTGTAAATTTGGTAAATATATCTTAAAATGAGGTGTTAATGGTGTTTTCGTTGCGTGATATAACGACAGTTTATCTATCGCACAGACACAAACACATATATATAGAGAAAGAGAGAGAGAGAGAAAAAAAATAGGATAAAATATTTGTACATATATATCTGTGAAAAGTGTATGTATATAATTATAAATATCAATATATATATGCAATTCGTTATATATATTATATTTGCGCGGTACTTATTTGAAAGCGCTCAATATCAGTGATAGAGCTGACATATTCATATATATATATATATATATATATATATATATATATGGTTAAATAAGGAATTAGGTATTTTGAATCTTTATAAATATTTCAATAGTTAAACATTTTGTAGATACACTTAAAATTTTTTTCTTTAAAACAACATTTAAAAGTATTATTACAGTTAGATTTACGTTTAAAAATATTCAGACTCTGTTGCTTTCTACATCACGTGACGGAAGCTTCTCGCGACGGACGCTTCTAGTTTAAATTTTAAAATCATTTGTTTCTGATGACAGGCCGAGGCCGGTCTGAAATATCATATATATATATATATATATATATATATATATATATATATATAACATAGTGATGATCCACGTATACTGTCTTAATATGTATAGGAAATAATATTAATAAAAAAAAAAGTTTTGAATTTAAAAATGTACTTTTTTGGACAGTATTTGTTTATTTTTATTATTAATATTTTATTATTTAATAAAAATAAACAAATACTGTCCAAAAAAAGTACATTTTTAAATTCAAAACTTTTTTTTATTAATATTCATTCCTATATATATATATATATATATATATAATAGAAATAAATAAATACTGTCAAAAAATATAATACATTTTTAACTTACAACTTTTTAGTAGTTTTTCCTATATATATATATATATATATATATATATATATATATGCGCGTCTCTTAGGTACCTCGAGGAGGTGTATTGTTTAGCAAGCTTGTCTCGCTAGAATGATTACAAGTGAGTTTGATCGTCAACGGGTGCACCGCAACTTTCGTCCTTGTGTCACATCTAAGCTGCGCTTTAGATATATATATATATATTAAATATATGTGTGTGTCTCTGTTTGTGGCGAGGGTTTATTCAGAAACAGGCCGATACACCTACATGTCTCTAAAAACGTAAACGAAGCAAATTCCAAACAATTGATTTGATTTCTTTTTATCTCATATATTTTATTGTTTCAACCGTAGTGAAGCTTACCAGACTTCAGTTTTAAAAACAGATCGTCTACAGAAATACGGGTATCCACTAAAAAAAGTAACATATATGTACGCGCATGATGTATGTGTAATTCAAAAACATATGCAGTGGAACCTGCCGTATGAGACTACCAGTTAACCACCTGTTGTTAACGACCGTTTTTCAAATTTTAATTGACCCTTAGTGAGCGACCACCTCCAGGATGTGACCAGAGACTAACATCAACGAGTGAAAATCACTGATTAAGCGACCACTTAAAAAGAAAAATCCATTTTAGTCGTACACTGCGAACTTCTAAATTAGGAGAAACTAAATGAGTAATCAATTTTATTTTGATTTGATATCAGCCAGGAACACTTCTTCATTGTTTTGTTATTGTAGTGTTATATCAACCTGTTTTTCTTGTTGAAATGTACATTGCCTGAGTTCACCTCACTGTCAACATCGACTGTTTTGTACATGTATTGCATTTGACATGTTCAAATGATTTATCGCACTCTCTGTATTGACTTGGATAAATTCAGGGATTGGGAAAATCACAATTATGTCCCTTTCTCAAATGTCTATCTCTTTAGTTCCTTTATTTTTTTGTGTATCTATCTACTCTATTTCTATCTGGGATATCTATCTTTATCGCTCTGTTTCTCTACCCCCATCCACGATCGCTGTCAGTTTTTTTTGTATGTTCTGTTTTTGTTTTCCCAATATATTATCACAGATTCTCTTTTGCTATCACTCACTTCTAAGAAAAAAAAACTGAAACCCTATACTTTTTTTAGGCCACTTAATAAATATTTTTGCGAATAAATATTTTGGTCTCTTGTTGACCGTTGTAAATACGTTTTTTGAAATTTTTAAATGAATTATGCTGAATAAATTTCTTTAAAGTTAAGCCATTTTCTTATTTCCTCAATTATTTATTACCAGTAAAATTCTAATATGTAAATTCTAATGAGTGGAATATACATTCATGGCGTAAATACGTCATGATTATGAGCCATTAGTGAGCGACCACTTGCCGTATGCGACCAGTTTTATGGTAATAATGGTGGTCGCATGCGACAGGTTCCACTGTATGTACATTCTGATGAGTGGAATATACGTTCCTGGCGTAAATAGGTCATGACTATGAGCCATTAGGGAGCGACCACTTGCCGTATGCGACCAGTTTTATGGTAATAATGGTGGTCGCATGCGACAGGTTCCACTGTATGTACATTCTGATGAGTGGGGTATACGTTCCTGGCGTAAATAGGTCATGACTATGAGCCATTAGGGAGCGACCACTTGCCGTATGCGACCAGTTTTATGGTAATAATGGTGGTCACATGCGACAGGTTCCAATGTATGTACATTCTGATGAGTGGGGTATACGTTCCTGGCGTAAATAGGTCATGACTATGAGCCATTAGGGAGCGACCACTTGCCGTATGCGACCAGTTTTATGGTAATAATGGTGGTCACATGCGACAGGTTCCACTGTATGTACATTCTGATGAGTGGGGTATACGTTCCTGGCGTAAATAGGTCATGACTATGAGCCATTAGGGAGCGACCACTTGCCGTATGCGACCAGTTTTATGGTAATAATGGTGGTCACATGCGACAGGTTCCACTGTATGTACATTCTGATGAGTGGGGTATACGTTCCTGGCGTAAATAGGTCATGACTATGAGCCATTAGGGAGCGACCACTTGCCGTATGCGACCAGTTTTATGGTAATAATGGTGGTCACATGCGACAGGTTCCACTGTATGTACATTCTGATGAGTGGGGTATACGTTCCTGGCGTAAATAGGTCATGACTATGAGCCATTAGGGAGCGACCACTTGCCGTATGCGACCAGTTTTATGGTAATAATGGTGGTCGCATGCGACAGGTTCCACTGTATGTACATTCTGATGAGTGGGGTATACGTTCCTGGCGTAAATAGGTCATGACTATGAGCCATTAGGGAGCGACCACTTGCCGTATGCGACCAGTTTTATGGTAATAATGGTGGTCACATGCGACAGGTTCCAATGTATGTACATTCTGATGAGTGGAATATACGTTCCTGGCGTAAATAGGTCATGACTATGAGCCATTAGGGAGCGACCACTTGCCGTATGCGACCAGTTTTATGGTAATAATGGTGGTCGCATGCGACAGGTTCCACTTTATGTACATTCTGATGAGTGGGGTATACGTTCCTGGCGTAAATAGGTCATGACTATGAGCTTTTAGTGAGCTACCACCTGTCGTATGCGACCAGTTTTTGATGCCAGTAGAGGTGGTCGCATACGACAGGTTCCACTGTATTCATTGGAATATATTTTTGTTAATCTATCTTTTTTGCAAAAGAAGATTATCCGATATACCTGCGCAGGTTGTAGTTTATATTATGTATATTTAAAAAACTTTTTAAACATTTTTCGGAAAACATTTCGGATGCTTAGTCGGCACTGCATGAGCCAAAAAATAAGTTATGTCGTCCTTGTTTGTTACATAAACTCTTTCAATAATTTTTTATAATTGATTTTAATGCTTATTATTTATTAATAGCGAATTTTTTTTTTTTACAATGTATTACCCTTCATTTTCATTTTTTAGACTGCATCGTCAGTCAGGTTTTTTAAGTTGAATTATTGATTAATAGTAAAGAGAAAAATATGTCGACCATGATTATTCTTCTCTACTTGGCATTCTATTTCAAAGGTGTGTCTAATCTGAATTAAAATTTCAGTGACATTAGACAAGAGTTGCACAGGATGACCAGAGTTTCTAAGAAGCAAAAAGAAAAAAAAAATGCCATGAAAGATTATTCTTTGAAAACAACAAAAATGAACATTTATAAATGACCTTCTGCCTAACTATTCAATACCTTCTGCCTAACTATTCAATACCTTCTGCCTAACTATTCAATACCTTCTGCCTAACTATTCAATACCTTCTGCCTAACTATTCAATACCTTCTGCCTAACTATTCAATACCTCGACGATAAAAACCACTAAAGTTTTGACTCTAAAGATTCACCAAACCACGTTTTAATCTTTACATCGATGTTTAAAGAAAGATTCTGAAACCGTTTAAAGGTAAAAAAAAGCCGTAGTCTGAAGGCTTAAATAAATAAAAAATATAGTGCGTGTAGCAGAATTTCCTAACCGAGCTCTTTAGTTTTATGTTTAGTCATTTTTGCGACATAGGGGCGAGCATTTTCAAGTTGAATAATCACACTATCATTGGTTAGGTCATTTCAGCTGAATTGTCTCTTTGAGTTTGTTAATTTGTTCAACATACAGCTTGGCATTGACCGTTTGATTGTTTTGAAGCATTTCATACCATTCTGTAGGTAATTAAGTCATCTCCCTACTCAGTACAAATGACTCGATAACCTTTGGTAAATCTTGTAACGCTGATTAAAAGGCAAAGAGAAAAATATGACGACTATGATCATTCTTCTTTACTTTCTATCCTGCTCTTGAAACTATATCTGACGGAAGAAGAGACGGATTATATTAATAAGTAGTAATTTTGAGGGATCAGTTTGTTACTTAATAACAATAGAAAACTAATCCCCCACTTTTTGCCCAGTAGAAACTTTACTTACGTTTCCAACTATAATCTTCATTCAGTCAGTTAAGTGCCATCCGTGATACACGCTTGGGCGATCATGTCTCGAAAGAAACATGACTGACTGTGCAGAAGATTTTCTATCCAGCTCTTTAAACTATATCTGACGGAAGAAGAGACGGATTGTATTAATAAGTAGTAATTAGTGAGGGATCAGTTTGTTACTTAATAACAATAGAAAACTAATCCCCCACTTTTTGCCCAGTAGAAACTTTACTTACGTTTCCAACTATAATCTTCATTCAGTCAGTTAAGTGCCATCCGTGATACACGCTTGGGCGATCATGTCTCGAAAGAAACATGACTGACTAGGCAGAAGATTTTCTATCCTGCTCTTTAAACTATATCTGACGGAAGAAGAGACGGATTGTATTAATAAGTAGTAATTAGTGAGGGATCAGTTTGTTACTTAATAACAATAGAAAACTAATCTCTCACTTTTTGCCCTGTAGAAATTTTACTTACGTTTTCCAACTATAATCTTCATTCAGTCAGTTGGGCGATCATGTCACGTGATAACAGCCTTCATTCGATCAGGCATTGGCATCACAAGCTTCTTCAATGTATCTAATGGTATCTTCTGCCAAGCAGCTTGTATTTGTTCTCAAAGTGTGTCTTGCGAAGATTTATCCAATATATCCCAAAGATTTTGAACAGAGTAGTTTCAAAATAAGTTGTTTAATTAAAAATAGGAAAAATTAAAAATAGCTTCTTTTTGATACTTTTCCTTTACACCTAGTTTTAAATAATCAATATTTATTAGCAATTTACTTGGCTTTTTAACCTGTATTTGAATTTCAGTGAGGTTTTTAGGAAAATCACCCCCTGTCCTAAAACTTTTGCAAACTATCGGTAGGATCAGGGGTGATTTTAATCTTTATTTTGATGCCTCAACAAAGATAAAATAGTTCTTGTCCTAATATTTTTGCACAGTACTGCATGCATATATATATATATATATATATATATGTCAAATGAAATAAATTTCAAACATTGCGTCTGCTTATTTTTTAATAAAATCCGTTCATACTCACGGATAATCTTTCGCGTATTATAATTGAACGATGTCAGAAATGAGCTGTAACGTTGACAGATGTTATTATCATTCATTTCTCAATGTTCTCAAGTACTTTAAATTTTTTTCCGAGATCATCTTCAGGGATTTGTGTTGTGGTACCAAAAAATAACAGCCAGTGTTGCTAAAAATAACTGTAATTTTTTTTTTTTTTGCCTCAAATATAACGGTTGACGAATTGCTATTGTTCATTAGAACATGAAAATTATCCAAAATGGAATTTTTGTATATGTTGTAATGTCATGGTCATGTACGTGTTAAACCATGAGCAACTGTTCTTTTTTAAAACATTTCAGAACATTACTACAGTTTTCATCGTTGATTCTATTGATTGACGGCTTATGCTTTTTAATGAATATTGCCTCGAGAATCTGTAGTTTGCTTTTGTTGTTCTTTTTTTTTTTGGTGTAGGATAGTTGTATTATCGATCATTATATTTTTATATTGTGTTATTTTTTGTTACCACAACTCACACACCGGAAGATGATCTCGGAAAGAGATTGAAAGTACTTGGAAACATTGAGATATTAATGATAATAACATCTGTCAAAGTTACATGTCAGTTCAATTATAATACGCAAAAGATTATACGTGAGTATGAACGAATTTTATTTATAAAATAAGCAGACACAATATTTGCAATTTATTTAATCTGACAGGTCTAAAATAAAATTTTGTGCCTAAATACACACACACACACACACGCGCGCGCACACACATATATATATTTATATATGTGTGTGTGTGTGTGTGTGTGTGTGTGTGTGTGTGTGAATGAATGAAAGCTCAATCCATCATCTAAAGTGGTTATAAATTATAATTTATTTCGACGAGCGAATATGCTCATCTCTTATACATATATATATATATATATATATATAGAGAGAGAGAGAGAGAGAGAGACAGAGACAGAGAGAGACAGAGATAGAGAAAATGAGTGAGAGTGAGTGACTAATACCTACTCAAATTTAGTTTACTAATTTAAGAAATGACCTTCTCAATGGGCTTTTCAGAATATCTTACCACGTTATCCAATTTCCAAAATCTGTAAAAATTGACAAAGATATTGTGCTTGGTCGGGTCAGGAACCTCTCTTCATTCACCCCCACTTACAAACAGATACACATACGTATATATATATATTCATGCATCGTGTGTTCATGAACTACAATCTTTTTGAAAGCTAAATGTGAACTTAACATGTCTTCATATCCAAACCTATATTTTAAACATTCGTAAATGGATGACAGAACAGGGTTTAGTCGAGATAAGAAAAACACAAACTTTATAAAGAGCTGCGAAGGATAGGAAATTGTGGAGAGCCATAGTCGCCAACGTTCTGAAGAACACGGCACGTAGTAGAGAAAAAATTACTATTAAATTTCACGTGCATGTTCAATGAAGTGAGTAGAACAGGGGAATAACTGAATGGATCTCAAACAAAAATGTGAACGAGAGAGAGAATCAAAGAATAAAAGTTCAGACAGAATGAACGAACAAAGTAAACTAAGAACGAATACGAACGAAATACGGTTTTGGGGGAGTGACGTAGCAATTTCGTTGATCAGTACAAAATGGCGTCTCTAATCATTCAGCTTCTGGAAAGTTCTGTATACAAAAAAAAATAAAAATAAACAAAAATAAAACAAAAAACTACGAGAAAAAATATCTTTCATCTTTCTAATATTTTATTTTATTTATTTTTCTCTTTTTAATCTAAAAAAAGACAAAGCCAAAAAAAAAAATGTCGTTTATTGCCTGTAGATACGTAAATACGAAAAGCAGAACGGATGTATCTATCATTTACAGGAGATTAAAAATTATTTCGTTTAAGGTAAGATTTAAAAGGCACTAGGTCACAGCGAAATACCTCAATCTTCATTATTTTGTTTAGAATGGAATTTTTATTTGCAGAAGACTGTTTATCTTTGGGAGAATAAAAATGGGGGCATGAAATCATATTGCACACCTACACACCCAAATACACAGGCACACACGCAGACAGACATATATATATATATATATATATATATATATATATATATATATATATATATATATATATATACAACACATCGGCAAAAGGTTTCGATACAAAATTCAGCAAGAAGAAAGTAGCGCAAATTATATTTAGCAAATAAGCTCTCGCACAAAGCTACTCGTGTTTCAAAATTAGGGTATCTTCAGGCAGAAAATACCTCACAGTTAAAACCCGGGTAGCTTGGTGCTAGAGCTTATTTGCTAAGTTTATATATATATATAGAACAGGAGAATAACTGAATTATAATAATAATAATTGAATATATATATATATATATATATATATATATATATTGTTACCATAATTTACACCTCTGAAGATGATCCCGGAAGGAGATTGAAAGTACTTGGCAACATTGAGAAACGAATGGTAATAACATCTGTCAACGTTACAGCTCATTTCTGACATCTTTCAATTATAATACGTGAAAGATTATCCATGAGTATGAACGGATTTTATTAAAAATAAGCAGACACAATGTTTCCAATTTATTTCATCTAACATCATGAAAAGAAAATTTGCTGCCTAAATACACAAAATTTAATATATATATATATATATAGTTCGTAGAAATATAAAATTTGCCACTTAGCAGATAGATGTTATTTTCAGCATCTCATCTCTAGAGTCTCGTCGGCGAAGCCTCCAGTATTCGCTTCGTTTACTCGTCAGGAGATATCAACATTTGATTGTTTTCTCATTATTCATGACTTGCATATTGAATTAAAAGAATATTTATACGTTTTTTATTAGTGCAAGGTCGATTTTTTTCTTATTTTCTTTCACTGTGCCTATGTGTGTTTGTGCATTTGCGTATGTGTCTTCCCGCGTGCATGAGTGCGTACGTTTAGAATGTCGTTGTTATTCCTTCTTTTCGGCATTTTCCTTGCCTCTTTGTTATTTTTTAAAACGTTTTTCGCTTTTTCACCTTTAAGTGCCAAAGAGAAATTTAGCAATCTGTCATCCAATTTGGCTGTAATTTTTTTTTTTAATCATATCACCCCGAGCAAGGCGGTAACGCCACTGATGTGCAGGGGGCTACGTAAGAGTGAAAAGATTGGAAAACAGAAAAGAGAAAGCCGGAAACCACATTCTAAACAGGAAACAAGGGATGAGCCTCTTCACCTGTTCAATAGATGTGGGTGGAGTGTGAACCGGGCGATAGTTTAGTCTATCTACTCCAATTAAAAAAAAAAGTAAAAAAGGAAAAGAGTGAAAAGATTAGAAAAGAGAAAACCGGAAACCGCATCCTAAACAGGAAACAAGGGATGAGCCTCTTCACCTCTTCAATAGACGTGGGTGTAGTGTAAACCGGGCGATAAAATGCTCTCAGTAATTTGTTTGGATTGACATTTCACTTAAATCTTCAAAGATATATATATATATATATATATATATATATATATATATATATATATATATTAAAATACTTTAATCCAAACGGAAAAGTAGGAAGGTAAATCCCAAAAACCTGATCCTAATTAATATTAAATTTTAATATTAAAAAATGATACAAGAAGAGAGCTCAGTGTAATTAAAATTACAGAGATAATATAAAATAAAATACATTTTCAATATTCAAAATTGTGGAATGAATATTTCAACATGAAATCCCCAAAGAGGTTTCACATCTCTTCAGCAACGGTACATCTTTCAAACTGGAAATAAAAATAAGAATAAAAAAGGGAATAAAAAAGAGGATAAAAAAAAAAAAAAAAAAGAGAAATTATTATTAACTATTGAAATATATTTAATATTTTTAGGAGGTCGTGTGGGTGGGGTGCCTTTTTGTTTATTTAAATTTTAACGAGAAATATTTGCGATGTTTGCATAATACTGCTAATTCGTCTCTACGGTTAAATAGTTCGCTACTGTTGCGAACTATTAAACCGTAGAGACGAATTATATATTTTTCTATATTTGGAAGATTTTTAATCGACCATAGACGAGTAAAGCAATAAACTTTAATCGCCCAACGCCCAAATTAAGATTTATATATATATATATATATATATATATATATATAAATGATTAAGGAACGAAGAAGCACTGTTTTAAATTAATGTTTTGAACGTTGCAAATATTTTCATCATTTCTTATTCATTTGTATATATATATATATATATATATATATATATATATATATATATACAAATGAATAACGAACGAAGGAAATATTTGCAACGTTCAGAACATTAATTTTAAACAGTGCTCAATATATATATATATATATATATATATATATATGCATGTCTCATTAATAACGACAGACAAGTTATTATCATTAAGTTTTATATAATTTTTCATGTGTTTTTCGCACAATTTTTCTATAATTTGTGTCCCGAGAAAAAAAAATTCTTAAGAACGCATGAAAAATGATATAAAAAAAAATTAGTGATAAAACCTTGTCTGTCATTTTCAATGAAACCGCACTTAGCTGAGTCATGTCAAATTCCCCACCCGACTCCATAGTTTCGTAGACAAACTTTTTATAATCATTCGGTCCACTTGTCAGGAAGATTTAGCAGTTTTCAGCCGATTTTCTCATTTCCGTTATTTTTATTTTAAGTTAAGAAAAAAACAATTTATGATTTTTATTCTTAGTTTTGATTTTGTGTGTGTGTGTGTGTGTGTGTGTGTGTGTGTGTGTGTGTGTGTGAGTGAGTGTGTATGTGTTAGTATACGCGTGTGTACGTGTGTGTACGCCTGTATGCAAATGCATGTAGAATGTTGAGGCTTTTTCCTCTTTTCTTAATTTTCTTGTCTCCTTTCACTCTCTCACTATTTTTTCTTCTTCTCTTTTGAGCTCTGAGCCGATAAAAAATGAATTGTAAACGTTTATTAAAATAACATTTTTCACGTTTTATTAAAGCGTCATCGTGGAATGCGATAACAAACTTTTGGCATTCTTTTAAATGTTCATGCTGCTTGATTTTCATTGGTTAATCAGGCTTATTGGCTTTTTACGTTCGAGTTCGAATTCCAGTTGAATTCGTTGCATTCACTTACGCACAAATACCCTTGGAAAATGTATTAATCCATCTCTTACCTCCAGTTATGGGTTAAATAATACGACAGATTGGGTTCTATAGCCTTGGTCGGCAACCAGTCTACCGCAGAAAGCAATGGCAACCGACTGCGGGATAATCTTCTGCCCAGTCAGTCATGTCTCTTTCGAGACATGATCGCCCAAGCGTGTATCACGTATGGCACTTAACTGACTGAATGAAGATAACAGTTGGAATAATGATTAAGGCTTATAATGGTCATAAAGTGGGGGATCAGTTTATTACTTCATAACAATAGGAAACCGATCCCCCACTAATTACTACATAATAATATAATAGATTTCTTTTCCCTTTACCTATGAGTCAAATAACAGGTCAGATTGGGTTTCTATAGCCTTGGTCTGCAACCAGTCTACCGCAGAAAGCAATGGCAACCTACTGCGGGATAATCTTCTGCCCAGTCAGTCATGTCTCTTTCGAGACATGATCGCCCAAGTGTGTATCACGTATAGCACTTAACTGACTGAATGAAGATAATTGAAAACATAAGTAAAGCTTCTACTGGGCAAAAAGTGGGGGATCGCTTTTCTATTGTTATGAAGTAATAAACTGAGCCCCCACTAGCTATGAGTCAAATAACAGGACAGATTGGGTTCTATAGCCTTGGCTGGCAACCAGTCTACCGCAGAAAGCCATGGCAACCTACTGCGGGATAATCTTCTGCCCAGTCAGTCATGTCTCTTTCGAGACATGATCTCCCAACTGACTGACTTCTTAAATCGACGTTTGTATAACTCAAGAGAGACGACGCGTCCTTTCGAAACTCCAACAAATTTATGAATTCCAAGCTTCACAGAAAACACGTAAATGATGTTTTACGTGAGTAAGTGTATCATAATTCTAGTTTGTGTATATGGGTTTCAGATGATAATGTATATTCGTAAGTGTATTTATGTGCAGTAGTCAATAAGTTCTATTATTATTTTATTTTATTATCCTAATGTCTAATAGACTTTTTTCTCTTATTATTTTCTGCAAATATTATTTTCTACTCTAAGAGTTTTTTTTTCTTGCAGTTCCCGTTTGTGGAACTCTCTTCCGTTTTCTTGCTTGGTTTGCTGATATCTACAATTTCCAAAATGTTAAATGCAACGTCAATGGCCATTTTTTATCTTCCTGATTCCTATCCATTTCTTATCATTTCGTCGTAACACTTTTCTTTCTCTTGCACTTTCTACATCATCATCATCGGCACTGTTTACTTTACTGTCTTTCCCATCGTATCACTGAGGACGCCTGCGCGGTAATGCCTTGCTTGGGGTGAAGCGATTATAAAAATAAAATAAGTATGAAAAGCGACAAATAGATAGATAGATAGATAGATAGATAGATAGATAGATAGATAGATAGATAGATGAAGAAAATGTGATAGATAGATAGATAGATAGATAGATAGATAGATAGATAGATAGATAGTTGAAGAAAATGTGATAGATAGATAGATAGATAGATAGATAGATAGATAGATAGATAGATGATGAATGTAATGGATAGATAGATAGATAGATAGATAGATAGATAGATGAAGAAAATGTGACAAACAGATAGATAGATAGATGACGAAAATGTGATAGATAGATAGATAGATAGATAGATGAAGAAACTGTGATAGATAGATAGATAGATAGATAGATAGATGAAGAAAATGATAGATAGATAGATAGATAGATAGATAGATAGATAGATAGATAGATAGATAGATGAAGAAAATGTGATAGATAGATAGATAGATAGATAGATAGATAGATAGATAGATAGATAGATAGTTGAAGAAAATGTGATAGATAGATAGATAGATAGATAGATAGATAGATAGATGAAGAAAATGTAATGGATAGATAGATAGATAGATAGATGAAGAAAATGTAATGGATAGATAGATAGATAGATAGATGAAGAAACTGTGATAGATAGATAGATAGATAGATAGATAGATAATGAAACTGTGATAGATAGATAGATAGATAGATAGATAGATAGATAGATAGAGAAACTGTGATATATATATATATATATATATATATATATATAGAGAGAGAGAGAGAGAGAGAGAGGGGGGGGGGAAGATAGAAAAAAGAAAGAACGAGTGAGGGGGAAATAATTCTATCCTAATGTAGAAAAGGAATAAAAAAAATCTAAAAGCGATACAGAAAATTGCTAGAAAAAGAAATTATTATAAAAGACAAACAACCGCAATGAACGATGATTTAATCAAAATCAAAAACTGGTTGCAAAATAAAAATAAAATCTTTAGTGAAAGAATAATTTAGAAAAAACATTAAATAATCTATAAAATCAAAGAAGAGAATAAAGAAAAGGAAGGAATACAAAAATATGGCTTTCAAAATAGGGGGGAAGTTGAAAAGAAAGAAAAACGCAACAAAATCCCCTACACCAGCAAAAAATAAATAAATAAATAAATAAAATAAAATAAAATAAAGAGCAAACAATAATGAATGAAGGGAGATTAACCAAAATATAAGATCACGCTGGGTTTTTAGGAATAGATTAGATCCAGTAACGTAACGACAAGATGTCGGTAATTTCCAATCCCAGACGAAAAAAAAAATCAACAAAAGAAAATATATGAATAGGTAATATGGAATGCAAAACAAAATAATTCAAAAGAACCTATGAAGATTTTGTGAACCTGTTTCTTTGTCCTGTTCAGAACGATGCAAATAAGCCAAGCGGCCATTTTGCTTCTTCAAAAATTACACCTTCTCTCTTCTTGTTTTTTTTTTTTTCGACGTTTCTTTTTTCATCCGGTCTTACGGAATCTTAGTGGACAGAGATAAAAAAAAAAAAAAAATGGTGTGAAATGAATGCCGGAAACGAAAACTGGCAAAAGCCAATGCAATTTGGATGCAATTCCAGTTATGAATTCTCACAGAAGAGCCGCCGAAATTCAAAGATGAGACGATGGTGTCCTGAAAGAACGACTATTAAATTAAAAGTGACGTTAATTATTTTTTGAAACTATACAGAAACAGTGGTCGAGTATACTTGTGAGTCTATAGGTAAACATCGGTCACATTTATATTAAAATCCGTAGGTACAATTTACACAGGTACCTACATGATTTAATCGATAACATAATCAGAATCTATAAGATATACGGCAGACTCTTTCTTGTTTCCTTCCTATCTATATCTCAGAGTCTACTGATATATATATATATATATATATAGCCTTTGCGATTTCACTCGCCCGATCGACTCAGTCGATTAAAATCTTAATTTGAGTGATTAAAGTTTATTGCTTTACTCGCCTACGGTCGATTAAAAATCTTCCAAATATAGATAAAAGAAATCTGATTCCTTTTAAAACCCAAAAGTATGCCATCTGGCATAAAATTTCAGAAATTTTATGCCAGATGGAGAAAATTTTGTAAAAGCGTCTGATGATATGAGCTAGTTAAGCTCATTGAAATGAACTATAGTTTATAACTAATATGACATGTTGAGTTTTCCTTTATAATCTCTATATATAAACATATATATATATATACATATATATATATATATATATATATATATATATATATATATGTTCTTTTGTGTGTTCATATGTATACGTATAATTATGTTTTGTATAACACTATCTTTTCTATCTATCTTTTGTCGCAATTCATATTCGTTTCTTCTCATCTAACCGAGTCTTACATCGTTTCTAACCTCGCCGTGTTCAATTGCAACAAGTCGCCGGTGATAAAAGAAAAGTGTAAAAAAAAGTAAATAGAACAATATTTAAGAAATACCGAAGTCAGGTCAGACAATGAAATCAATTCCATTAGCTTCGTCAATCCAAAAGTTGAAATTATGCCAAAAGAAACTCATAATTTTCTTCCTGCTTTTTGGTCGATTTTGTGGTCAACTAGCGGGCTCGTGTGTATTCAGATAGAATTGATGAAAAAAAAAAAAAAAAGATGAACAATGTTACATGGCGAAAGCTGAAATAGCTTTAATTCGAATTTGAGTTCTTTTAATCCTGAAGACATTGTTTGAGAAATAATTTCAGTGGGCGTTATTTTGTAATCAGGGACATAATTATTTAAATAAGTCGTTCAATCAGGAAGCCATGACTTCACTTACTTGACTCAATCACAAATGAATCTGAATAATAGATCGATAAATATATAGACAAAGTAGAAGGTAACCTATCTATCTATCTATCTATCTATCTATCTATCTATCTATCTATCTATCTATCTCAGTCTGTCTATCATATCTATCTATCTATCTATCTATCTATCTATCTATCTATCTATCTCAGTCTGTTCATATCTATCTATCTATCTATCTATCTATCTATCTCAGCCTGTTCTATCTATCTATCTATCCTATCATATCTATCTATCTATCTATCTATCTATCTATCTATCTCAGCCTGTTCTATCTATCTATCTATCTACCTGTTCTATCTATCTATCTATCTATCTATCTATCTATCTATCTATCTATCTACTAGCAGTATAGCCCGGCGTTGTTCGGGTGTAATGAGAGCTTTAAAACTAATCCATGGTTCTGGAGCTTAGACTCTTTAGACGTTGACACGAAAGACGAAAGAGCAATAGTTTTTTCCAGTTAAATCGAAACCATAGACTGAAAGAAAAATGAATGGATGTTAGTCAAATTTTGATTTCCTGGTATCGATATCAATTTTTCTGCACTATTGTAAGAACTGCAACCATGTAACTTCTGAATATCGTTTCTTATGTCTTTGTCTATGAGTGTATCAAATTTGATTAAAATCGGACCACTCCTTCTATAACGGTCATGTCACGTTGAATACACCGGTTCCCGCTCGATCACCGAAGTTAAGCAACGTTGAGCCTGGTCAGTACTTACGTGGGTGACCACTTGGGAATACCAGGTGCTGTTAGCGTTCACGGATGTGCGTTGTGGTGCGGTGGATGTCGGCTTGGAGGGGGAAATCGGTGAGCCGAGTTCCAATTTCAGTCGAGCGCGCTGCACTCACTTGCGCACTAGTACCCTTGGGAAAGGTATTAATCCGTCCGTTCCCTCCAGTTATGGGTTAAATAACAGCGTAGGACTTGGGACCCTGCCCTTAAACAAATCCCAATGAGACCTTGCTCCGTCAGGGAGGAAGCCCGCTCAACCCGACTAGGGTGAATGCGGCATACATACATACATACATACATACTCCTTCTATAACCCGATTTTTTTCGATTATCGATTTTCGTTATTTATCGGGGGTACCTCGACACAAACCCTAGCTAAGAACAATCGCAGACGCTTATAGTACGACTGTGTAAATTTTCAAGAAAATCGGTTCAGCTGTTTCGGAGTCTATATGTAACGGACACACACACACACACACACACACACACACACACGGACAAAGTTCCATTTATAAATAAGTTTAGATCTATCTATCTATCTATCTATCTATCTATGTCCCCCTCTATCTAATTAGCTATCTATCTATCTATCTATCTATCTATCTGTGTCCTCCCTCTCTCTCCCTCTCTCTCTCTCTCTCTCTCTATCTATCTATCTATCTATTTATCTATCTATCTGTGTCCCCCCTCTCTCTCCCTATCTCTCTCTCTCTCTCTCTATCTATCTATCTATCTATCTATCTATCTATCGTATTCTAGTCTCTTCTATTCATATCTACATTATCTATGAGGGATAAATTCACGTCTAAATTATGCAAAAAATTAAAATAACACTGACATCTCATTTTAACAGATATATGTACCAAAGCTGCACCAAAATATTTTGAAATAATAAAGATTAAATTTATTTAATAAAATCTGCATTGGCTTCAAGCACGATTTCGGAATCTTTTTCTTCTGGTTTGTAAATGTTCGCATATTCCTTGCCTTTAATTTATCTTTTGTTATAGAAGAGGTTTTGTTTGTCTCTCGTTCAACTGCGACCCACACATAAATAATTGAAGAAGTTGCAGTCTGGGGAGTTTGTCACCGTCAATGTTACTGATAAAGTTTGGTAGGTTTCGTGCCGAACTAAACTATAGTCTGAGAGGTACAACGTGAGTCTTCTCGTCAACCGAGTGGTAAGATGTCCAGTACACGTTAACAACACAAATATTATAGTACCATCTTCATGCAAAAAAGGGATAAAACATTTTGACTAAAATATAATACACACAGGATACTACACACATGCATAAACACTACACAGTCACACATAAAGTAAAATTCATCCTCGTCAATGACTAAAAGAGTAGCCGAAAACGCTCGTATTAACGTTTCTGTCTATTTTAATCAAACACACACACACACACACACACACACATATATATATATATATATATATATATATATATATATATATATATTCCATTTGTAAACGAGTTATTACGCGACCTAGGGTTCTACCATAAGTGGTGTCTTCAGGCAATAACTGACTTTCCACCTCTCCCTATCCCCGGGGTGGCTTTTAGCACCACTTCTTTTGTAGGTTGCAAATAACTCGTTTACAAATGGAAAATATACAAGGGTTCTACAATATAATTGTATTGAACACTTTTTAATACAAATGTGCACTGGTCCAATCTTATGACCAGAAACTAAGTAATCAGTCAATCAATCAATCAATATATATATATATATATATATACACTACCGGCCTTAATTATTAGGCCAGCCCAGTTTTTTTTTAAAGAAATTATGTATATCATACTATTTTTAGTATTTATTGCCAAGTAGATAATTCTAAATGAAAATAGAATGGTTCTTTTGTTATTATTACTTTGCAAAATTTTACAAGGAAATTAGCGACAATTTACCCATCGCACCCCGTAGATTTGCTATGCACACACTACACACACACACACACACACACACACACACACACACACACACACACACATATATATATATATATATATTACTGGCCATAATTATTAGGCCACCTCAGTTTTTTAAAAGAACTGATGTATTTCATACTATTTTTAGTATTTATTACCAAGTGGATAATTCTAAATGAAAATAGAATGGTTCTTTTGTTATTATTACTTTGCAAAATTTTACAAGGCAAGGAAGTAAAGATGAACTCGTCCGAATCACCCTAAATTTTCTTCATTCTTTCATCGATGAAACTGCAATATAAGTAAATATTAATATTTATAAATTCATTTGTTTCACATGTCATCGTGCAATATTAAAAATTCTATTATCATTAGGTTTTTTTATAACTTTTCATGTGTTCGTATAATTATTTTCTTATACGATAAATTTTTGTTACGAAAATGTGTGTCATTCGGCAGGATTTACACATTTTCGTAACAAAAATTTCTCGTAAATAATCAGGCCGGTAGAAATAAATATATAATACTGTTTAATTAAAAACAGAATATCTACTTAAATACGAGTATCGATCAAAAATAATGTTCAAACAAATCATTTAAAATTGTCGGTTGTTATAACCATTTCGTTATATATATATATATATATATATATATATATATATTATATGAAAGTGAAAGAACACGTAGATTAAAAACCCACTGTTCAAGCATTTACTTTTATAAAGCGTGCTCGATACAGAGTAGAGCTTAATATTGTAATTTTGTTATTGCAATAGTTTATGAAAGCAGTATATCACTAGATAAAAAGTTTCATGTTTCAAAACAGTAGTTTTTCTTCAGGTGATATGTTAAAATAAATGCTGAAAATCATTTATTTAGAAAATATAACCAATCCCTCTCCAAATCAAATCACAGCCTTTATCTCTCCCCTTAAAAGCCCGCCTTTTTCACCTTTAACTATAAAAACGCAAAAATCCAAACCTGATGATAAAATAAAATCGGAAAAAATAACATCATTTAAAATGGCCAGTGAAGCAGCTGAAAGCGCAGAGAAGGTAAAAAATTATGCCACATTTTTGCACATCTTATGTGCGTTGTGGTGCAGTGGATATAATCTCGAAACGAGAAATCGGGAAGCCGAGTTCGAATTCCAGTTGAATTACTTTCATTCACTTACGCACAAATACCCTTGGGAAAAGTATTAATCCGTCTCTTCCCTCCAGTTATGGGTTAAATAAAAGGATAGATTAGGTTCTATAACCTTTTTTGGCAACCAATCTACCACGGAAAGTAATGGCAACCTAGTGCGAGATAATCTTCTGCCCAGTCAGTCATGTCTCTTTCGAGACATGATCGCCCAAGCGTGTATCACGTATGGCACTTAACTGACTGAATGAAGATAATAATTGGAAATATGAGTAAAGCTTGTACTGGGCAAAAAGTGGGGGATCGGTTTTCTATTGTTATTAAGTAATAAACTGATCCCCCAAAATTATTAATACAATCCGTCTCTTCTCCCTTCAGCTATAGTTTAAGAGCAGGATAAGAATTCTTCTGCTCAGTCAGTCATGTCTCTTTCGAGACATGATCACCCAAGTATGTATGACGTATGGCACTTAACCGACTGAATGAAGATAATAATTGGAAATATGAGTAAAGCTTGTACTGGGCAAAAAGTGGGGGATCTGTTTTCTATTGTTATTAAGTAATAAACTGATCCTCCAAAATTATTAATACAATCCGTCTCTTCTCCCTTCAGCTATAGTTTAAGAGCAGGATAAGAAATCTTCTGCTCAGTCAGTCATGTTTCTTTCGAGACATGATCACCCAAGTATGTATGACGTATGGCACTTAACTGACTCCAGCAAAAAAGAAATATGGAGGTATATTGGAAAAATTAAAACAAAAATTAATAAAATATTTTCTTGTCGGTCGTTTTTAAAGAAACATTATTTAAAGATAGATTGCTGTCGAAATATACATTAATTAATTATTACTGTACACCTTCTGGCCGTCTGTTACAACATTAAAGCACACACGCATGTAGTGTACAATTTTCACTGAGACGTAACGACAACTCGAAACGACAATCACTTAACTATTTTCCAGATGATTAGATATTCCAGTTTAACAAAGTGTAGCTAAAATTTTACCAATTATTCGAACGAGTTAGCTAGCAATTTTGATGTAAAACGCCGCTAAGCACAATCAATCGTAAATTTGAGAAGTGTTTAATCTTGATTTGGGCGTTTAAATTACATTATCTGCATCGGGTTTCATCCAAGAAGAAAATGCACCTAAAGTTTTTGTATAAAAATGATATATTTAAGTTTCTTTAATCTTTTGATTCGAAAAAAAAAAAGAATGTATTTAACTGTACGTGATGTGTCCCATCAAGAATCTGGAGATCATGTCTCTCCACAACTTTCTTTCCTTTTTTATGCTGAGCAAGTTTTATCTTTTTGTTGTCTCTCCTAATCCCCGCTCTCTTAAACAATTTTACAAGCTTATCAGGTATGTTATTCACTGCTTTACTTGTCTGTCTCTGTTGCCTTCAATATGCCCTTGAGTGTTAAATATATCTATCTATCTATCTATCTATCTATCTATCTATCTATCTATCTATCTATCTATCTATCTAATTCTCTGTTCATGATCTATCTATCTATCTATCTATCTATCTATCTATCTATCTATCTATCTATCTATCTATCTAATTCTCTGTTCATGATCTATCTATCTATCTATCTATCTATCTATCTATCTATCTATCTATCTATCTCATTCTCTGTTCATGATCTATCTATCTATCTATCTATCTATCTATCTATCTATCTCATTCTCTGTTCATGATCTATCTATCTATCTATCTATCTATCTATCTATCTATCTATCTATCTATCTATCTATCTATCTCATTCTCTGTTCATGATCTATCTATCTATCTATCTATCTATCTATCTATCTATCTGTTCATAATCTATCTATCTATCTATGTCCCCTGCTATCTAACTATCTCTGAATCGATCTATCTAGACATCTGTCTATCTATGTCCCCCTCTATCTATCTATCTAGCTAGCTTGCTAAAATTCATTTAGGGTCCACCTATTTCTCTTTTATTCAGCTTTTCATTTCATTTCATTTACCCTTTTTTTTATCTAGCCAAATTCACTTAGGGTCCTTCTATTTCTCTTTCATTCACTCTTGTCAGTGGACATTTAACACAGAGATATCAGAAGATCAACCAGGAATTGTGAAATGCTGCGAGAGACAGGGCGCAAATTCACTGTAGATGACCCCACGACCAAGGCACCCTCTAGACATCAATATTATAGTACTCTGGATGTAGTAGTAACAAGATATATTCTTTTGTTTCCCATTAAATATAAAATAACTAGCTGTATAGCCCGGCGTTGCTCGGATTTTTTACTATTTATGTTGATATAGTATGGTCAAGTGCTTTATGTTGATATAGTGAGGTCAAGTGCTTTATGTTGATATAGTAAGGTCAAGTGCTTTATGTTGATATAGTGAGGTCAAGTGCTTTATGTTGATATAGTAAGGTCAAGTGCTTTATGTTGATATAGTGAGGTCAAGTGCTTTATGTTGATATAGTAAGGCCAAGTGCTTTATGTTGATATAGTAAGGTCAAGTGCTTTATGTTGATATAGTAAGGTCAAGTGCTTTATGTTGATATAGTAAGGCCAAGTGCTTTATGTTGATATAGTGAGGCCAAGTGCATTCTGTTGATATAGTGTGATAATAAGTGCTTTATGTTGATATAGTGAGGTGTCAAGTGCTTTATGTTGATATAGTAAGGTCAAGTGCTTTGTTGATATAGTAAGGCCAAGTGCTTTCTGTTGATATAGTGAGGTCATGTTTATGTTGATATAGTAAGGCCAAGTGCTTTATGTTGATATAGTAAGGTCAAGTGCTTTATGCTGATAGGTGAGGTCAAGTGCTTTTATGTTGATATAGTAAGGTCAAAGTGGGTTTATGTTGATATAGTAAGGCCAAGTGCTTTATGTTGATATAGTAAGGCCAAGTGCTTGGTGTTGATATAGTAAGGTCAAGTGCTTTATGTTGATATAGTGAGGTCATGCTTTATGTTGATATAGTAAGGTCAAGTGCTTTATGTTGATATAGTAAGGCCATGCTTTATGTTGATATAGCACAAGCGCTATGTTGATATAGTAAGGTCAAGTGCTTTATGTTGATATAGTAAGGCCAAGTGCTTTATGTTGATATAGTAAGGTCAAGTGCTTTATGTTGATATAGTAAGGTCAAGTGCTTTATGTTGATATAGTAAGGCCAAGTGCTTTATGTTGATATAGTAAGGTCAAGTGCTTTGGTGTTGATATAGTGAGGTCAAGTGTTTATGTTGATATAGTAAGGTCAAGTGCTTTATGTTGATATAGTAAGGCCAAGTGCTTTATGTTGATATAGTGAGGTCAAGTGCTTTATGTTGATATAGTAAGGCTAAGTGCTTTGCGTTGATATAGTGAGGTCAAGTGCTTTATGTTGATATAGTAAGGCCAAGTGCTTATGTTGATAGTAAGGCCAAGTGCTTTATGTTGATATAGTAAGGTCAAGTGCTTTATGTTGATATAGTGAGTCAAGTGCTTCTTATGTTGATATAGTGAGGTCATGTGCTTTATGTTGATATAGTAAGGCCAAGTGCTTTATGTTGATATAGTAAGGTCATGTGCTTTATGTTGATATAGTGAGGTCAAGTGCTTTATGTTGATATGAGGTCATGCTTTTATGTTGATATAGTAAGGCCAAGTGCTTTATGTTGGATATAGTAAGGTCAAGTGCTTTATGTTGATATAGTGAGGTCAAGTGCTTTATGTTGATATAGTGAGGTCAAGTGCTTTATGTTGGATATAGTGCGGCCAAGTGCTTTATGTTGATATAGTGCGTCAAGTGCTTTATGTTGATATAGTGAGGTCATGTTTATGTTGATATAGTAAGGCCAAGTGCTTTATGTTGATATAGTAAGGTCAAGTGCTTTTATGTTGATATAGTGAGGTCAAGTGCTTTATGTTGATATAGTGAGGTCAAGTGCTTTATGTTGATATAGTAAGGTCAAGTGCTTTGTGTTGATATATGAGGTCAAGTGCTTTTATGTTGATATAGTAAGGCCAAGTGCTTTATGTTGATATAGTGAGGTCAAGTGCTTTATGTTGATATAGTAAGGCCAAGTGCTTTATGTTGATATAGTAAGGCCAAGTGCTTTATGTTGATATAGTGAGGTCAAGTGCTTTATGTTGATATAGTGAGGTCAAGTGCTTTATGTTGATATAAAACAAGGTCAAGTGCTTTATGTTGATATAGTAAGGTGAAGTGCTTTTATGTTGATATAGTAAGGCCAAGCGCTTTATGTTGATATAGTAAGGCCAAGTGCTTTATGTTGATATATATAGTAAGGCCAAGTGCTTTATGTTGATATAGTGAGGTCAAGTGCTTTATGTTGGATATAGTAAGGCCAAGTGCTTTATGTTGATATAGTGAGGTCAAGTGCTTTTATGTTGATATAGTAAGGCCATGTATGTTGATATAGTAAGGCCAAGTGCTTTTATGTTGATATAGTAAGGTCAAGTGCTTTATGTTGATATAGTGAGGTCAAGTGCTTGTGCGTTGATATAGTGAGGTCAAGTGCTTTATGTTGATATAGTGAGGTCAAGTGCTTTATGTTGATATAGTGAGAAGTCAAGTGCTTTATGTTGATATAGTAAGGTCAAGTGCTTTATGTTGATATGAGGTCAAGTGCTTTATGTTGATATAGTAAGGTCAAGTGCTTTATGTTGATATAGTAAGGCCAAGTGCTTTATGTTGATATAGTAAGGCTAAGTGCTTTATGTTGATATAGTAAGGTCAAGTGCTTTATGTTGATATAGTAAGGCCAAGTGCTTTATGTTGATATAGTAAGGCCAAGTGCTTTATGTTGATATAGTAAGGTCAAGTGCTTTATGTTGATATAGTGAGGTCAAGTGCTTTATGTTGATATAGTAAGGTCAAGTGCTTTATGTTGATATAGCAAGGTCAAGTGCTTTATGTTGATATAGTAAGGCCAAGTGCTTTATGTTGATATAGTAAGGTCGCTGCTTTTCTGTTGATATAGTGAGGTCAAGATTGCTAGCTTTATGTTGATATAGAGGTCAAGGCTTATGTTGACATAGTAAGCGCTGGCGTTTTATGTTGATATAGTAAGGTCAAGTGCTTTATGTTGATATAGTGAGGTCAGGGTGCTTTATGTTGATATAGTAAGGCCAGTGCTTTATGTTGATATAGTAAGGTCAAGTGCTTTTTATGTTGATATAGTGAGGTCAAGTGCTTTCTTAGTGTTGATATAGTGAGGTCAAGTGCTTTATGTTGATATAGTAAGGCCAAGTGCTTTATGTTGATATAGGTACAAGTGCTTTATGTTGATATAGTGAGGTCAAGTGCTTTATGTTGATATAGTAAGGCCAAGTGCTTTATATGATATAGTAAGGTCAAGTGCTTTTGCGTTGATATAGTAAGGTCAAGTGTTTATGTTGATAGTAGTGAGGTCATACATGAGTGTTGATAGTAGTGAGGTCAAGTGCTTTATGTTGATATAGGCGCCAAGTGCTGGTGTTGAGGAGGAAAAGGTCAAGTGCTTTGTGTTGATATAGTGAGGTCAAGTGCTTTATGTTGATATAGTAAGGTCAAGTGCTTTATGTTGATATAGTAAGGCCAAGTGCTTTATGTTGATGAAAGTAGTAAGGTCAAGGCTTTATGTTGATATAGTAAGGTCAAGTGCTTTATGTTGATATAGTAAGGCCAAGTGCTTTATGTTGATATAGTAAGGTCAAGTGCTTTTATGTTGATATAGTAAGGTCAAGTGCTTTATGTTGATATAGTAAGGCCAAGTGCTTTATGTTGATATAGTAAGGTCAAGTGTTTTATGTTGATATAGTAAGGTCAAGTGTTTTATGTTGATATAGTAAGGCCAAGTGTTTATGTTGATATAGTAAGGTCAAGTGCTTTTATGTTGATATAGTAAGGTCAAGTGCTTTATGTTGATATAGTAAGGTCATGCTTTATGTTGATATAGTAAGGTCAAGTGCTTTATGTTGATATAGTAAGTGCCAAGTGCTTTAAAGATATAGTGGTCAAGTGTTTTATGTTGATATAGTAAGGTCAAGTGCTTTATGTTGATATAGTAAGGCCAAGTGCTTTATGTTGATATAGTAAGGCTAAGTGCTTTATGTTGATATAGTATACAAGTGCTTATGTTGATATAGTAATAATGCTTTATGTTGATATAGTAAGGTCAAGTGCTTTATGTTGATATAGTAAGGTCAAGTGCTTTATGTTGATATAGTAAGGTCAAGTGCTTTATGTTGATATAGTAAGGCCAAGTGCTTTATGTTGATATAGTAAGGTCAAGTGCTTTATGTTGATATAGTAAGGCCAAGTGCTTTATGTTGATATAGTAAGGTCAAGTGCTTTATGTTGATATAGTGAGGTCAAGTGCTTTATGTTGATATAGTAAGGCCAAGTGCTTTATGTTGATATAGTAAGGTCATGCTTTATGTTGGATATAGTGAGGTCATGCTTTATGTTGATATAGTAAGGCCAAGTGCTTTATGTTGGATATAAAGGTCAAGTGCTTTATGTTGATATAGTAAGGCCAAGTGCTTTATGCGTTATAGTAAGGTCAAGTGCTTTATGCTGGATATAGTAAGGTCAAGTGCTTTATGTTGATATAGTAAGGTCAAGTGCTTGTGTTGATATAGTAAGGCCAAGTGCTTGCGTTGATATAGTAAGGCCAAGTGCTTATGTTGATATAGTAAGGTCAAGTGCTTTATGTTGATATAGTAAGGTCAAGTGCTTTATGTTGATATATAAGGTCAAGTGCTTTATGTTGATATAGTAAGGCCAAGTGCTTTCATGTTGATATAGTAAGGCCAAGTGCTTTATGTTGATATAGTAAGGTCAAGTGCTTTATGTTGATATAGTGAGGTCAAGTGCTTTATGTTGATATAGTAAGGCCAAGTGCTTTATGTTGATATAGTAAGGTCAAGTGCTTTATGTTGAGTATAGTAGGGTCAAGGCTTTATGTTGATATAGTAAGGCCAAGTGCTTTATGTTGATATAGTAAGGCCAAAGTGCTTTCTGTTGATATAGTGAGGTCAAGTGCTTTATGTTGATATAGTAAGGCCAAGTGCTTTATGTTGATATAGTGAGGTCATGCGCTTTATGTTGATATAGTACAAGTGCTTTATGTTGATATAGTAAGGTCAAGTGCTTTATGTTGATATAGTAAGGTCAAGTGCTTTATGTTGATATAGTGAGGTCAAGTGCTTTATGTTGATATATGAGGTCAAGTGCTTTATGTTGATATAGTATGCCAAGTGCTTTATGTTGATATAGTATGCCAAGTGCTTTATGTTGATATAGTAAGGTCAAGTGCTTTAAGTGTTGATATAGTGAGGTCAAGTGTGCTTTATGCTGAGAGTAGTGAGTGTCAAGTGCTTTATGTTGATATAGTGAGGTCAAGTGCTTTATGTTGATATAGTGAGGTCAATATGTCTTATGTTGATATAGTAAGGCCAAGTGCTTTTATGTTGATATAGTTATGCCAAGTGCTTTATGTTGATATAGTAAGGCCAAGTGCTTTCTGTTGATATAGTGAGGTCAAGTTTTATGTTGATATAGTGCCAAGTGCTTTAGTGTGTTGATATAATGAGGTCAAGTGCTTTATGTTGATATAGTACAAGTGCTTTATGTTGATATAGTAAGGTCAAGTGCTTTATGTTGATAGTAAGGTCAAGTGCTTTATGTTGATATAGTGAGGTCAAGTGCTTTATGTTGATATAGTGAGGTCAAGTGCTTTATGTTGATAATATATGCCAAGTAAGCCAAGTATTATTATATAGTAAGGTCAAGGCTTATGTTGATATAGTAAGTTCAAGTGCTTTATGTTGATATAGTGAGGCTTAAAGTGCTTTATGTTGATATAGTGAGGTCAAGTGCTTTATGTTGATATAAGGCTAAGTGCTTTATGTTGATATAGTAAGGCCAAGTAAGCTTTATGTTGATATAGTAAGGCCAAGTGCTTTATGTTGGATATAGTGAGGTCAAGTGCTTTATGTTGATATAGTAAGGCCAAGTGCTTTATGTTGATATAGTAAGAGCAAGTGCTTTATGTTGATATAGTGAGGTCAAGTGCTTTATGTTGATATAGTGAGGTCAAGTGCTTTATGTTGATATAGTAAGGTCAAGTGCTTTATGTTGATATAGTGAGGTCATGTGCTTTATGTTGATATAGTATGCCAAGTGCTTTATGTTGATATAGTAAGGCCAAGTGCTTTATGTTGATATAGTAAGGCCAAGTGCTTTATGTTGATATAGTAAGGTCAAGTGCTGCGTTATTATAGTAAGGTCAAGTGCTTTATGTTGATATAGTAAGGCCAAGTGCTTTATGTTGATATAGTAAGGCCGCGTTTATGTTGATATAGTAAGTCAAGTGCTTTATGTTATATAGTGAGGTCAAGTGTTTTATGTTGATATAGAGGTCAAGTGTTTTATGTTGATATAGTAAGGCCAAGTGCTTTAGTGTTGATATAGTAAGGCCAAGTGCTTTATGTTGATATATAGTAAGGCCAAGTGCTTTATGTTGATATAGTATACAAGTGCTTTATGTTGATATAGTAAGGTCAAGTGCTTTATGTTGATATAGTAAGGCCAAGTGCTTTATGTTGATATAGTGAGGTCAAGTGCTTTATGTTGATAGTAAGGCCAAGTGCTTTATGTTGATATAGTAAGGCTAAGTGCTTTATGTTGATATAGGTGTGAGGCTGCGTTTTATGTTGATATAGTAAGGCCAAGTGTTGTGTTGATATAGTAAGGCCAAGTGCTTTATGTTGATATAGTAAGGCCAAGTGCTTGTTGATATAGTGGTCAAGTGCTTTATGTTGATATAGTAAGGCCAAGTGCTTTATGTTGATATAGTGAGGTCAAGTGCTTTATGTTGATATAGTATGCCAAGTGCTTTATGTTGATATAGTAAGGTCAAGTGCTTTATGTTGATATAGTGAGGTCAAGTGTTTTATGTTGATATAGTGCGCCAAGTGCTTTATGTTGATATAGTAAGGCCAAGTGCTTTATGTTGATATAGTAAGGCCAAGTGCTTTATGCTGATATAGTAAGGTCAAGTGCTTTATGTTGATATAGTAAGGCCAAGTAGTTTTTGCGTTGATATAGTGAGGTCAAGTGCTTTATGTTGATATAGTAAGGCCAAGTGCTTTATGTTGATATAGTAAGGCCAAGTGCTTTATGTTGATATAGTGAGGTCAAGTGCTTTATGTTGATATAGTAGTGTCATGCTTTATGTTGATATAGTGAGGTTGCTATTTTTATGTTGATATAGTATGCCAAGTAGTTTTTTTGCGTTGATATAGTAAGGCCAAGTGCTTTATGTTGATATAGTAAGGCCAAGTGCTTTATGTTGATATAGTAAGGTCAAGTGCGTTTATGTTGATATAGTAAGGCCAATTGGTTTTATGTTGATATAGTAAGGTCAAGTGCTTTATGTTGATATAGTAAGGCCAAGTGCTTTATGTTATATAGTGAGGTCAAGTGCTTTATGTTGATATAGTAAGGCCAAGTGCTTTATGTTGATATAGTAAGGTCAAGTGCTTTATGTTGATATAGTGAGGTCAAAGTGCTTTATGTTGATATAGTAAGGCCAAGTGCTTTATGTTGATATAGTAAGGCCAAGTGCTTTATGTTGATATAGTAAGTGCCAAGTGCGTTTTAAGTGTGCTGATATAGTAAGGCTAAGTGCTTTATGTTGATATAGTGAGGTCAAGTGCTTTATGTTGATAGTAGTAAGGCCAAGTGCTTTATGTTGATATAGTAAGGTCAAGTGCTTTATGTTGATATAGGTACAAGTGCTTTATGTTGATATAGTGAGGTCAAGTGCTTTATGTTGATATAGTAAGGCCAAGTGCTTCTTTATGTTGATATAGTAAGGTCAAGTGCTTTATGTTGATATAGTAAGGCCAAGTGCTTTATGTTGATATAGTAAGGCCAAGTGCTTTATGTTGATATAGTAAGGTCAAGTGCTTTATGTTGATATAGTAAGGCTAAGTGCTTTGCGTTGATATAGTAAGGCCAAGTGCTTTATGTTGATATAGTGAGGTCAAGTGCTTTATGTTGATATAGTAAGGTCAAGTGCTTTATGTTGATATAGTAAGGCCAAGTGCTTTATGTTGATATAGTGAGGTCAAGTGCTTTATGTTGATATAGTAAGGTCAAGTGTTTATGTTGATATAGTAAGGCCAAGTGCTTTATGTTGATATAGAGGTCAAGTGTTTTATGTTGATATAGTAAGGCCAAGTGCTTTATGTTGGATATAGTGAGGTCAAGTGCTTTATGTTGATATAGTAAGGCCAAGTGATTTATGTTGATATAGTAAGGCCAAGTGCTTTATGTTGATATAGTGAGGTCATAAGCCATGTTGATATAGTAAGGCCAAGTGCTTTATGTTGATATAGTAAGGTCAAGTGCTTTATGTTGATATAGTGAGGTCAATTGTTTTTATGTTGATATAGTAAGGCCAAGTGCTTTATGTTGATATAGTAAGGCCAAGTGCTTTATGTTGATATAGTAAGGTCAAGTGCTTTATGTTGATATAGTGAGGTCAATTGCTTTACATAAGTAGTAAGGCCATGTTTTATGTTGATATAGTAAGGCCAAGTGCTTTATGTTGATATTTAAAAGGTCAAGTGCTTTATGCTACATATAGTGAGGTCAAGTGCTTTATGTTGATATAGTAAGGCCAAGTGCTTTATGTTGATATAGTAAGGCCAAGTGCTTTATGTTGATATAGTAAGGTCATGCTTTATGTTGATATAGTGAGGTCAAGTGCTTTATGTTGATATAGTAAGGCCAAGGCTTTATGTTGATATAGTGAGGTCAATTGAAGTTTTTATGTTGATATAGTGGGTACAAGTGATTTATGTTGATATAGTAAGGCCAAGTGCTTATGCTGATATAGTGAGGTCAATTGCTTTATGTTGATATAGTAAGGCCAAGTGCTTTACAAGTTGATATAGTAAGGTCAAGTGCTTTATGTTGATATAGTGAGGTCAATTGCTTTATGTTGATATAGTAAGGCAAGTGCTTTATGTTGATATAGTAAGGCCAAGTAAGCAAGTGTTGATATAGTAAGGTCAAGTGCTTTATGTTGATATAGTGAGGTCAAGTGTTTATGTTGATATAGTAAGGCCAAGTGCTTTATGTTGATATAGTAAGGCCGCGTTTTATGTTGATATAGTACATAAGTGCTTTATGTTGATATAGTGAGGTCAAGTGCTTTATGTTGATATAGTAAGGCCAAGTGCTTTATGTTGATATAGTAAGGTCAAGTGCTTTATGTTGATAGTAAGGCTAAAGTGCTTTATGTTGATATAGTAAGGCCAAGTGCTTTATGTTGATATAGTAAGGCCAAGTGCTTTATGCTGATATAGTAAGGTCAAGTGCTTTATGTTGATATAGTAAGGCCAAGTGCTTTATGTTGATATAGTAAGGTCAAGTGCTTTATGTTGATATAGTAAGGCCAAGTACAGTGTTGATATAGTGAGGTCAAGTGCTTTTATGTTGATATAGTAAGGCCAAGTGCTTTATGTTGATATAGTGGTCAAGTGCTTTATGTTGATATAGTGAGGTCAAGTGCTTTATGTTGATATAGTAAGGCCAAGTGCTTTATGTTGATATAGTAAGGTCAAGTGCTTTATGTTGATATAGTGTTGCCAAGTGCTTTATGTTGATATAGTAAGCGCCGCGCTTTATGTTGATATAGTAAGGCCAACTGTTTATGTTGATATAGTGAGGTCAAGTGCTTTATGTTGATATAGTAAGGTCAAGTGCTTTATGTTGATATAGTAAGGCCAAATTAACATATTTGATATAGTAAGGCAAGTGCTTTATGTTGATATAGTAAGGTCAAGTGCTTTATGTTGATATAGTAAGGCCAAGTGCTTTATGTTGATATAGTAAGGTCAAGTGCTTTATGTTGATATAGTAGAGTGCTTTATGTTGATATAGTGAGGTCAAGTGCTTTATGTTGATATAGTAAGGTCAGATGCTTTATGTTGATATAGTGAGGTCAAGTACTTTATGTTGATATAGTAAGGCCAAGTGCTTTATGTTGATATAGTAAGGTCAAGTGCTTTATGTTGATATAGTAAGGCCAAGTGCTTTATGTTGATATAGTAAGGTCAAGTGCTTTATGTTGATATAGTAAGGCCAAGTGCTTTATGTTGATATAGTAAGGTCAAGTGCTTTATGTTGATATAGTAAGGTCAAGTGCTTTATGTTGATATAGTGAGGTCAAGTGCTTTATGTTGATATAGTAAGGCCAAGTGCTTTATGTTGATATAGTAAGGCCAAGTGCTTTATGTTGATATAGTAAGGCCAAGTGCTTTCTGTACGATATAGTGAGGTCAAGTGCTTTATGTTGATATAGTAGAGCCAAGTGCTTTATGTTGATATAGTGAGGTCAAGTGCTTTATGTTGATATAGTAAGGCCAAGTGCTTTGTGTTGATATAGTAAGGTCAAGTGCTTTATGTTGATATAGTAAGGTCAAGTGCTTTATGTTGATATAGTAAGGCCAAGTGCTTCATGTTGATATAGTAAGGTCAAGTGCTTTATGTTGATATAGTAAGGCCAAGTGCTTTATGTTGATATAGTGGAATCAGAGTGCTTTATGTTGATATAGTAAGGTCAAGTGCTTTATATTTGATATGAAGTGAGGTCAAGTGCTTTATGTTGATATAGTAAGGTCAAGTGCTTTATGTTGATATAAGTAAGAGCCAAGTGCTTTATGTTGATATAGTAAGGTCAAGTGCTTTATATCTTATTTATGATACTAGTAAGGCCAAGTACTTTATGTTGATATAGTGAGGTCAAGTGCTTTATGTTGATATAGTAAGGTCAAGTGCTTTATGTTGATATAGTGAGGTCAAGTGCTTTATGTTGATATAGTAAGGTCAAGTGCTTTATGTTGATATAGTAAGGCCAAGATGCTTTATGTTGATATAGTAAGGTCAAGTGCTTTATGTTGATATAGTAAGGCCAAGTGCTTTATGTTGATATAGTGAGGTCAAGTGCTTTGTGTTGATATAGTAAGGTCAAGTGCTTTATGTTGATATGAAGTGAGGTCAAGTGCTTTATGTTGATATAGTAAGGCCAAGTGCTTTATGTTGATATAGTAAGGTCAAGTGCTTTATGTTGATATAGTAAGGCCAAGTGCTTTATGTTGATATAGTAAGGTCAAGTGCTTTATGTTGATATATAATGGGCCAAGTGCTTTATGTTGATATAGTAAGGTCAAGTGCTTTATGTTGATATAGTAAGGTCAAGTGCTTTATGTTGATATAGTAAGTCCAAATTAACTTTATGTTGATATAGTAAGAGCCAGAGGTACTTTATGTTGATATAGTAAGGCCAAGTGCTTTATGTTGATATAGTAAGGCCAAGTGCTTTCTTTTGATATAGTGAGGTCAAGTACTTTATGTTGATATAGTAAGGCCAAGTGCTTTATGTTGATATAGTGAGGTCAGTGCTATGTTGATATAGTAAGGCCAAGTGCTTTATGTTGATATAGTAAGGTCAAGTGCTTTATGTTGATATATTAAGGTCAAGTGCTTTATGTTGATATAGTAAGGCCAAGTGGCATGTTGATATATTCTAGGCCAAGTGCACTTTATGTTGATATGAGTGAGGTCAAGTGCTTTATGTTGATATAGTAAGGCCAAGTGCTTTATGTTGATATAGTGAGGTCAAGTGCTTTATGTTGATATAGTAAGGCCAAGTGCTTTATGTTGATATAGTGAGGTCAAGTGCTTTATGTTGATGTAGTGAGGTCAAGTGCTTTATGTTGATATAGTGAGGTCAAGTGCTTTATGTTTTGATATAGTGAGGTCAAGTGCTTTATGTTGATATAGTAAAAGGCCAAGTGCTTTATGTTGATAGTGAGGTCAAGTGCTTTATGTTGATAGTAAGGCCAAGTGCTTTATGTTGATATAGTGAGGTCAAGTGCTTTGTGTTGATATAGTGAGGTCAAGTGCTTTATGTTGATATAGTAAGACCAAGTGCTTTATGTTGATATAGTGAGGTCAAGTGCTTTATGTTGATATAGTAAGGCCAAGTGCTTTATGTTGATATAGTAAGGCCAAGTGCTTTATGTTGATATAGTAAGGTCAATTGCTTTATGTTGATATAGTGAGGTCAAGTGCTTTATGTTGATATAGTGAGGTCAAGTGCTTTATGTTGATATAGTAAGGCCAAGTGCTTTATGTTGATATAGTAAGGTCAATTGCTTTATGTTGATATAGTGAGGTCTGATGCTTTATGTTGATATAGTGAGGTCAAGTGCTTTATGTTGATATAGTAAGGCCAAGTGCTTTATGTTGATATAGTGAGCCAAGTGCTTTATGTTGATATAGTAAGGTCAATTGCTTTTATGTTGATATAGTGAGGTCAAGTGCTTTATGTTGATATAGTGGGGTCAGTACTTTATGTTGATATAGTAAGGGCAAGTGCTTTATGTTGATATAGTAAGGTCAATTGCTTTATGTTGATATAGTGAGGTCAAGTGCTTTATGTTGATATAGTGAGGTCAAGTGCTTTATGTTGATATAGTAAGGCCATTGCTTTATGTTGATATAGTAAGGCCAAGTGCTTTATGTTGATATAGTGAGGTCAAGTGCTTTATGTTGATATAGTAAGGCCAAGTGCTTTATGTTGATATAGTGAGGTCAATTGCTTTATGTTGATATAGTAAGGCAAGTGCTTTATGTTGATATAGTGAGGTCAAGTGCTTATATTTGATATAAGTAAGGCCAAGTCCTTTATGTTGATATAGTGAGGTCAAGTGCTGTGTTGATATATAGTAGGCAGTGGCACATGTTGATATAGTGAGGTCAAGTGCTTTATGTTGATATAGTAAGGCCAAGTGCTTTATGTTGATATAGTGAGTCCAATTGCTTTATGTTGATAGTGAGGTCAAGTGCTTTATGTTGATATAGTGAGATCAAGTGCTTTATGTTGATATAGTAAGGCCAAAGTGCTTTATGTTGATATAGTGAGGTCAAGTGCTTTATGTTGATATAGTAAGGCCAAGTGCTTTATGTTGATATAGTGAATTAAATGCTTTATATTGATATAGTAGAGCCCAAGTACTTTATGTTGATATAGTAAGGCCAAGTGCTTTATGTTGATATAGTAAGGTCAATTGCTTTATGTTGATATAGTGAGGTCAAGTGCTTTATGTTGATATAGTGAGGTCAAGTGCTTTATGTTGATATAGTAAGGCCAAGTGCTTCATGTTGATATAGTAAGGCCAAGTGCTTTATGTTGATATAGTGAGGTCAAGTGCTTTATTATTTGATATATTTGTTAAGTGCTTTATGTTGATATAGTGAGGTCAAGTGCTTTATGTTGATATAGTAAGGCCAAGTGCTTTATGTTGATATAGTGAGGTCAAGTGCTTTATGTTGATATAGTAAGGCCAAGTGCTTTATGTTGATATAAGTGAGATCAAGTGCTTTATGTTGATATAGTAAGGCCAAGTGCTTTATGTTGATATAATTGTAGGTCAAGTGCTTTATGTTGATATAGTAGAGGTCAAGTGCTTTATGTTGATATAGTAAGGCCAAGTGCTTTATGTTGATATAGTAAGGCCAAGTGCTATGTTGATATAGTAAGGCCAAGTGCTTTATGTTGATATAGTAAAGTCCAATTATTTATGTTGATATAGTGAGGTCAAGTGCTTTATGTTGATATAGTGAGGTCAAGTGCTTTATGTTGATATAGTAAGGCCAAGTGCTTTATGTTGATATAGTAAGGCCAAGTGCTTTATGTTGATATAGTGAGGTCAAGTGCTTTATGTTGATATAGTAAGGCCAAGTGCTTTGTATTTGATATGGTAGGAGTCAAGTGCCTATGTTGATATAGTAAGGCCAAGTGCTTTATGTTGATATAGTAAGGCCAAGTGCTTTATATTGATATAGTGAGGTCAAGTGCTTTATGTTGATATAGTAAAGGCCAAGTGCTTTATGTTGATATAAGTGAGGTCAAGTGCTTTATGTTGATATAAGTAAGGCCAGGGTACTTTATGTTGATATAGTGAGGTCAAGTGCTTTATGTTGATATAGTAAGGCCAAGTGCTTTATGTTGATATAGTAAGGCCAAGTGCTTTATGTTGATATAGTGAGGTCAGTCTTTATGTTGATATAGTAAGGTCAAGTGCTTTATGTTGATATAGTAAGGCCAAGTGCTTTATGTTGATATAGTGAGGTCAAGTACTTTATGTTGATATAGTGAGGTCAAGTGCTTTATGTTGAAATATAGTGAAGGTCAAGTGCTTTAGTATAGTAAGGCCAAGTGCTTTATGTTGATATAGTAAGGCCAAATTGCTTTATGTTGATATAGTGAGGTCAAGTGCTTTATGTTGATATAGTAAGGCCAAGTGCTTTATGTTGATATAGTGAGGTCAAGTGCTTTATGTTGATGTGACAAGGCCAAGTGCTTTATGTTGATATAGTAAGGCCAAGTGCTTTATGTTGATATAGTGAGGTCAAGTGCTTTATGTTGATATAGTAAGGCCAAGTGCTTTATGTTGATATATGGTGAGGTCAGTGCTTTATGTTGATATAGTAAGGCCAAGTGCTTTATGTTGATATAGTGAGGTCAAGTGCTTTATGTTGATATAGTAAGGCCAAGTGCTTTATGTTGATATAGTAAGGCCAAGTGCTTTATGTTGATATAGTAAGGCCAAGTACTTTATGTTGATATAAATGGAGTCAGTGCTATATGATATATGGAAATGGTATTTATATTTGATATAGTGAGGTCAAGTGCTTTATGTTGATATAGTGAGGTCAAGTGCTTTATGTTGATATAGTAAGGCCAAGTGCTTTATGTTGATATAGTGAGGTCAGTGCTATATTTTAATTATAGTAAGGCCAAGTGCTTTATGTTGATATAGTAAGGCCAAGTGCTTTATGTTGATATAGTGAGGTCAAGTGCTTTATGTTGATATAGTAAGGCCAAGTGCTTTATGTTGATATAGTGAGGTCAAGTGCTTTATGTTGAAATATAGTAAATTGATGCTTTATGTTGATATAGTAAGGCCAAGTGCTTTATGGTGATATAGTGAGGTCAAGTGCTTTATGTTGATATAGTAAGGTCAAGTGCTTTATGTTGATATAGTAAAGGTCAAGTGCTTTATGTTGATATAGTAAGGCAAGTGCTTTCATATTTGATATAGTAAGGCCAAGTGCTTTATGTTGATATAGTGAGGTCAAGTGCTTCATGTTGACCTGGTGAGTCAAGTGCTTTATGTTGATATAGTAAGGCCAAGTGCTTTATGTTGATATAATTGAGGTCAAGTGCTTTATGTTGATATAGTAAGGCCAAGTGCTTTATGTTGATATAGTAAGGCCAAGTGCTTTATGTTGATATAGTGAGGTCAAGTGCTTTATGTTGATATAGTAAGGCCAAGTGCTTTATGTTGATATAGTGAGGTCAAGTGCTTTATGTTGATATATTAAGGTCAAGTGCTTTATGTTGATATAGTGAGGTCAAGTGCTTTATGTTGATATAGTAAGGTCAAGTGCTTTATGTTGATATAGTAAGGTCAAGTGCTTTATGTTGATATAGTAAGGGTCAAGTGCTTTATGTTGATATAGTAAGGCCAAGTGCTTTATGTTGTTGATATAGTGAAGTCAAGTGCTTTGTGTGATATAGTGAGGTCAAGTGCTTTATGTTGATATAGTAAGGCCAAGTGCTTTATGTTGATATAGTAAGGCCAATTGCTTTATGTTGATATAGTGAGGTCAAGTGCTTTATGTTGATATAGTAAGGCCAAGTGCTTTATGTTGATATAGTGAGGTCAAGTGCTTTATGTTGATATAGTAAGGTCAAGTGCTTTATGTTGATATAGTAAGGCCAAGTGCTTTATGTTGATATAGTAAGGTCAAGTGCTTTATGTTGATATAGTGAGGTCAAGTGCTTTATGTTGATATAGTGAGGTCAAGTGCTTTATGTTGATATAGTGAGGTCAAGTACTTTATGTTGATATAGTAAGGCCCAATTGCTTTATGTTGATATAGTGAGGTCTGATGTATGTTGTTCTCTGATGAGGTCAGTCTTTTCTGTTGATATAGTAAGGTCAAGTGCTTTATGTTGATATAGTAAGGTCAAGTGCTTTATGTTGATATAGTAAGGCCAAGTGCTTTATGTTGATATAGTGAGGTCAAATTCTTTATGTTGATATAGTGAGGTCAAGTGCTTTTATGTTGATATGATGCTTTATGTTGATATAGTAAGGCCAATTGCTTTATGTTGATATAGTGAGGTCAAGTGCTTTATGTTGATATAGTAAGGTCAATTGCTTTATGTTGATATAGTGAGGCCAAGTGCTTTATGTTGATATAGTAAGGTCAAGTGCTTTATGTTGATATAGTAAGGCCAAGTGCTTTATGTTGATATAGTGAGGTCAAGTGCTTTATGTTGATATAGTAAGGCCAATTGCTTTATGTTGATATAGTAAGGCCAAGTGCTTTATGTTGATATAGTAAGGCCAAGTGCTTTATGTTGATATAGTGAGGTCAAGTGCTTTATGTTGATATAGTAAGGTCAAGTGCTTTATGTTGATATAGTAAGGTCAAGTGCTTTATGTTGATATAGTGAGGTCAAGTGCTTTATGTTGATATAGTAAGGTCAAGTGCTTTATGTTGATATAGTAAGGTCAAGTGCTTTATGTTGATATAGTGAGGTCAAGTGCTTTATGTTGATATAGTAAGGTCAAGTGCTTTATGTTGATATAGTAAGGCCAAGTGCTTTATGTTGATATAGTGAGGTCAAGTGCTTTATGTTGATATCGTAAGGTCAAATGCTTAAAAATTACCAAATAAACGCTAGTATGACGCGTAGAGTTATAAAAACGTATGAAGTTAGTATTGGTTTTTGTTGTGTTTGTTAAACGGGATTCACGTTTGATTGATTTTGTCACTAAACGGGAATGATGTATGTACAATTGGAAGAACGGGGTCGGGCCTTACGTGAGCCTGTAATGTGATGTGATGACGTTGTGATGCGGAAGAAGTGGATGCATTGTCCCTGCAACGTCTGAGAAGTTGGCAGCTTGTTGAAAACCTGAAATTGTTATAGCATATGATTAGGTAGAAGTTACAAAAAAAAGACCCGATTATTGTTAGAATACAACTAAGAGTTTCGAAAAAATAAAAGATAGCAAAAGCCACATTTTCCATTAATTTTTGTCGCACACTGTGTGTCAGTTAAAATTTCTGTTCACATGTGAAGACATCAGACCTTGATCTACCAGTGACACCATTTTGGTTGAGTTTGAGTGAAGCGTCTTGGAGAAATGCGTAAAAGTGCGCAAAAGAACACCCGAAATTATGTTTGTAGTTGATTTTTGATGAACCTTGTACATTGATTCGAAAATGTTTTGTGTACATCAAAGCTACGGACCTTGATCTAAAAGTTGTCCGATTTGGGTTGAATTTTTATAAGAGACGTGGAAAGCCGTGATCGCCTACGTCCTGATGGGACAAGGCACATAGAAGAAGAAGGATCCCTATTCAGTATTGACAAAGCCTGGATGTAGTAGTAATATATTTTATGTTGTTCAGATATATTTTTTCGGTTGCTGATGTGATAGATTTTGTTAGTAGCACAATATATATATTTTGATTCATTGGGGTTTTTTCTGGAGAAACCGTTCTATTTGTTTTGTTTTTTAATATTTTATAAGTTTCTTGTTTTGGCTTCTGAATGAGTCGGCCGAGGTTAAGAGTTGTTGTTTTTTTTTTTATTATTATTTGTAAAGGTAAACCTTGGGTTTTATTTCTTGAAACCCAATCGGTAGAAGATGTCAACTTTTTTTTTTTTGTTTAAAATTATTTTTATTCTAACTATGACTATCCTTTGCCATCTCCCCCCCCCCTCATCATCAGTGCGCTAACTTCTGGAGAGAAAATAGCTATATTTATATCAGCTAAGGCTATAGTGGCGTGAGACTTCGGGATTAAAATGAACAGTTCATTTACCCACGTCAAGAAGTTTAATGGGGGATGATAATGACGATAAAACAGACTAGTAATTTAAAAAAAAGTTATTCATGAATTTACACGTTTGAAGTGCTAGCATATCGTTTCAGAAAAATAAATCATGAATTTCTAAAGTGCGTAGTTTCAACGAATTGTCATTTAGAGGAAATGTTTTTACAAGAAATTAAATGATCTTACACAAAAATATATTCAACAATGTTTAAACTAAAATAAGAAATTTCGTTGCTTACACAAGGGATTAAATATGCTCAAAAGTAGATGAAGAGAGCCAGTCTGAAATACTTAGCTTTCTTGGGTTATTAAGAGAAAATTGTTTTTAGTGCTGCATGCTGGTTATAGGCCGATAATATAATTGGCGAGTAATCTTACACTGGCAAGAATTTGAATAAAAGACGCGGTGAACAGAAACGAAATCATTCATATGATTTCAGATAGTCTTCTTTTTCTTATTTTTTTCTCATTTTATATTAAAAAATGATTTCGCATACGTTCGCTAATTTTTTTTTTTTTTTTTGGTTCGACGATTAATTTGTTTGAAAACAAGGTTCTCATTTGTCCAAAAGCAAATTCACGTAAGCTTTCGAATTTATGTTTGTTTTCTTTTTTTTTTCTTTTTCTTACTTTGCCGGCCAATTTCTGTGAAGTCAAGGTTTTCATTGGTCCAAAAGCAAATTCACGTAAGATTATAGTGGACCGAGACTTCAGGATTAAAAAGAACAGTTCATTTACCCACGTCAAGAAGTTTAAGTGGGGATGATAATGACGATAAAACACACTAGGAATTAAAAAAAAAGTTATTCATGAATTTACACGTTTGAAGTGCTAGCAGATCGTTTCAGAAAAATAAATCATGAATTTCTAAAGTGCGTAGTTTCAACGAATTGTCATTTAGAGTAAATGATTTTACAAGAAATTAAATGATCTTACACAAAAATATATTCAACAATGTTTAAACTAAAATAAGAAATTTCGTTGTTTTTTTCATATGAGATAGACTGATTTTTCCAAGGAAAGGAATAAGAATTTTTCTTATGGATACAATTTCCTCAATGCTGATCTTGATATATAAAAACATATATCGCTAGAGTTCTTATCTGTTTAGAGTTCTCATTTTTCTCTAGATTTCATGAGGTTTCTCCTATGTACTTTTTGTAACAATTATTACGGGCGATGTAATAAAATCCTCTCTATGGGTTTTCGCTAACTAGCAAAAAGAGCAGACCAAAATGCCAAATACAAGTTGGGGCATACTAAAATCAAGCTGGTAAAAACAAAATTAAATACCTGGGAAGTGTTCTAACAGAAGATGGAAGGTGCGACACAGAGATGTAAGGGCGAGTTGGCCTGACGAAAGACGCATTCCAGAAGCTGAGTAGAGTATTAAAATACAGGAAAATTTCGCTAGAAACAGAGTACTTGATGTCAGTTCTTCAATATGGCAGTGAATGCTGGACAATATCATCAAAGATGAAGAAAAAACGAAGTAACTGAAATGTGGTTCTACAGAAGGATGATGTGGATATCATAGATCGAGCATGTGAGCAATGATGAGGTTTTGGAAAGGATGGAAACGAAAAATAAATTAATACTGAGCATCAAGAAGAGATAGTTGAGGTTTCTAGGACATGCAATGAGGAAGGAGGGCTTGGAGAACCTGATACTAACAGGCCAGATAGAGGGAAGGAGAGACAGAGAAAAGCAGCAGATAACATATTTGAAGGGCCTGAGCAGGTGGATAACAGAACTGGGGGTTGCCTGGTGTAACAAGAGAAAGTGTGATAAAAGCCACCAGGGATAGAGAGACGTGGAATACCATGATCGCCTACGTCCTTTAAACTAAAATAAGAAATTTCGTTACTTACACAAGGGATATATGGTTTAAATATGTCCAAAAGTAGATGAAGAGAGATAGTCTGAAATACTTAGCTTTCTTGGATTGTTAAAAAAAATCTATTAAGTGCTGCGTGCTGGTTAGAGGTCGATATACAGTACTGTGCAAAAGTATTAGGACAACAACTATTTTATCTTTTATGAGGCATCAAAATAATTGCGACAATTTACCAATCGCACCTAGTATATATACAGTGCTGTGCAAAAGTATTAGGACAAGAACTATTTTATCTTTTGAGACATCAAAATCAAGTTTAAAATCACCCCTGTCCTAACACTTTTGCACACTACCGGTAGTGTGCAAAAGTATTAGTACAGGGGTGATTTTCCTAAAGACCTCACTGAAATTCAAATACAGGGTGAAAAGCCAAAACTTTGTAAGAATTATTTAACTAAAAAGGAAGCGGAAGGAAGGCTTCGGATTTTCAATTGGCTCCCACAAAGCCCTGATTTCAATTCTATTGAACATCTGTGGGATATTTTGGATAAAAAAAAATGATAAATCTAATGTTACTTCGTAAGACACACTTTGGGAATAAATACAAGCTGCTTGGCAGGAGATACCATTAGATACATTGAAGAAGCTTGTGATGTCAATGCCTGACAGAATAAAGGCTGTGATCAAAACAAAAGGCTATTATAGTAAATATTAAATTTATTTTGTAACAAGTGTTTTTTCTTGTTAAAGCATTTGTTGAGTAAATCAAATAAAATTACTTTAATTAAATTGTTTATTTTCTGTCAATATGCCTCATAAAAGTTAAAATGGTTCTTGTCCTAATACTTTTGCACAGCACTGTATATATATATCTATCTATCTATCTATCTATCTATCTATCTATCTATCTATCTATATATATATATATATATATATATATATATATATATATATTAGGTGCAATTGGTAAATTGTCGCAATTATTTTATTATTTCAAAGCAAAAGACTATTATACTAAATATTAAATTTATTTTGTAACAAGTATTTTTTTCTTGTTTATGCATTTGTTGAGTAAATCAAATAGAATTACTTTAATTAAATTGTTTATTTTCTGTCAATATGCCTCATAAAAGTTAAAATAGTTCTTGTCCTAATACTTTTGCACAGTCCTGTATATATACTAGGTGCGATTGGTAAATTGTCGCAATTATTTTGATGCCTCATAAAATATGAAATAGTTCTTGTCCTAATACTTTTGCACAGTATTGTAATGGGCGAGTAATCTTACACTGGCAAGAACTTGATTGCAGGACGCCGTGAACAGAACAGAAACGAAACCTTTCACATAATTTCAGATACTCTTCTCTTGCTAATTTAATTTTTTTTTCTCATTTTATATTAAAAATGATTTCGCATACATTTCTTTCCTTTCTTTTTCTTGGTTCGACGATTAATTTCTTTGAAAACAAGGTTTTCATGGGTCCAAAAGCCAATTCATGTAAGCTTTCGAATTTATTTTTAAATTTTTTTTTTTTTTTACTTTTTCTCACTTTGCCAGCCAACCTCTGTGAAGTGAACGTTTTCATTTGTCCAAAGAAAATTTCACATAGGGTTGCGATCTTCTGTTCGTCTTTTTCTTCACCTCGTCCGAATTTGAAAGAAATAGTAAAGAAAGCTATTATTTTTATTCTCATTACAAAGCTAGATTAGTCTGACACAAGGCTCGAACAGATGAGCAATGGTTTACGAGAATAATCTGTTCACAATTTACGACAGGCGTCTTTGAGTTATCATGCTTTAAAAACATATTTTTATTTGAACTGAACTGGAAATGTAGAAAACAAGAGAAGATTATATACTAAATTAAATTTATTTTAGTTAATTTAATTTAATTTAATTTAATTTACTCAATTTATTTTTTCACTAGTATATTATATTATAAAGTGACGACATATATGGATTATTTTCCAGATAATGTTTATTGTACTATATTCTTTTCCAGAATCGATCATTTCGCCTTCCGGTTTCGTTCGTCAACAACTTGTTATTGCGTTGTCTCCCTTGCGAAAGTGTAAGCGCGTAATGTCACAAGTATGGCAGTCACAACACTTCGTATACAATACAGCAAAAGTCTGAAGTCAATTTTAAGTGACTAGCAGTATAGCCCGGCGTTGCTCGGGTGTAATGAAAGCATTAAAACTAATCCATGGTCATGGAGCTCAGACTCAGCCTCAAGAATATTTAAAATAATAAAATAATTGCAACAATTTACCAATCGCAACCTATATATATATATATATATACTAGCAGTATAGCCCGGCGTTGCTCGGGTGTAATGAAAGCTTTAAAACTAATCCATGGTCCTGGAGCTCAGACTCTTTGGACGTTGGCAGACTAAGACTAAAAAGCAATAGTTGTTTCCAGTTAAAGCGAAACCGTAGACTGAAAGAAAAATGAATGGATGTAAGTCAAATTTTCATTTCCTGGTATCGATATCAAATAAGTTTTTTTCGTTGAAAACTGAATTTTGAAGGCTAAATAAGTCCTCTGAGTAAATGGTATCATGGCTGAAACTAAGAACTACAATTATACCTACTTAGAGCCAAACCCGGAGCAAAAACTAAAATAAAAGTGCTGGAAAAAAATACAGACATACAGGCGGATAAACAGACACACACACAAACATCTTGCCTTTTAGATAGATAGATAGATAGATAGATAGATAGATAGATAGATAGATAGATATTATCGATTTTCTGCACTATTGCAAGTACTGCAACCTTGAAACTTTTGAATATCGTTTCTTATGTCTTTGTCTATGAGTGTATCAAATTTAATTAAAATCAGACCACTCCTTCTATAACCCGATTTTTTCGATTATCGATATTTATTGGGGGTACCTCGACACAAAACCTAGCTAAGAACACTCGCAGACGCTGATAGTACAACTGTGTAAATTTTCAAGAAAATCGGTTCAGCCGTTTCAGAGTCTATAGGTAACGGACACACACACACAGACAAAGTTCCATTTATAAATAAGTTTAGATTTGTTCCCAGATTTTGAGATGAGAAATATGCTTTTCAAATGGAACCACCATTCCCATCTTGGTTGTCATGGGGTGCTCGGTAAAAGTAATGGTAATTGTAATATAAGTTGTTTCCTTATAAGAAAACATTTGGTATTCATAGGCTGTGCAGCCAGTTCTGTCGTCGGTTGAAAGTTATCAAATATTTTTCAGAAAACAATTTCTCAGGGAAACAGGTTTCTTAAGTCCATTAGCTGTTATCTCTTTTCCCAGTATCAATGGGGGTTTCCTTCCTAACTTTTTGTTTGTAGTAGTGTGGAGTGTCAGCATATTGGTTACGTTATTTTTATTTTTCAGTTGAAATTTATAAAATCTTTCTCTTAAAACATTTTCTCAGGGAAATTGGTTTCTTAAATTCAGTAGCTGTAATTGTTCTTTCCATTACTGATGGGGGTTTCCCTTCTCACTTTTGTTTGAAGTCGTGTGGAGTGTCAACATCTTGATTATGTCATTTTTATTCTTATTTTTCCAGCTAAAATTTATAAAATCTTTCTCTTCAAACAAGTTATCAGGGAAATATGTTTCTTAAGTCCAGTAGCTGTTATCGCTCTTTCCAGTATTGATGGGGGGGGTTCCTTCTTAACCTTTTCTTTGAAGTAGTGTATAAGATCAACATCTTGATTATGTCATGTTTCCCCTTTAAGAAGAGATTTATAAAATTTTTCTCTTCAAACAATTTCTCAGAAAACCAGGTTTCTCAAGTTAACTGACTGTTATTGCTTTTCCAGTATTGATGAGGTTTCCTTCCTAACCTTTCGTTCGAAGTTGTGTGGAATATCGTAAATCTTGATTAAATCATTATTTTCTCTTTGATTTACATGCTGTATCCATAACTTGTCTACGGCTATATCGTGTTGCATACACCGGTTCTCGTCCGATCACCGAAGTTAATCAACATCGAGCCTGGTCAGTACTTAAATGGGTGACAATTTGGAAATACCAGGTGCTGTAAACATAAGGACTAAGAATGGTCCACCGGTCCTCCAGGTTTGGGAGTTGGGTGCAGGGCTAACAATCCTGCCCCGTAAAAAAACAGTTAGTTACAGAAACAGCATCAAAAAGTTGCTGCCCTATGCACCATTGGGTGTGATGGATAAATGATGATGATCCATAATTTGGTCTTCTCCAAGTTCTTTTTGAAGAAATGTACAAGATTTTCTTGGAGTAGGTTGCCATTCTGCTGTAGACCGGTTGCCAACTGTTGAATCGTGGAATGAAGTGATACACCGTGAAATGTAGATAAACTACTTTATTACCAGAATGGTACAACCAAAAAGTATATACAATATTTACAGTCTCTCGCAGTCAGTCAGTTAAGTGCCATACGTGATAAACGCTTGGGCGATCATGTGTTGCAAGAAACATGACTGACTGGGCAGAAGATTATCCCGCAGTAGGTTGCCATTGCTTTGTGTGGTAGACTGGTTGCCGACAAAGACTATAGAACCCAATCTGTCCTGTTATTTAACCCATAACTGGAAGGAATAGACGGATTAATACCTTTCCCAAGGGTATTTGCGCGTAAGTGAAGGCAATGAATTCGGCTGGAATTCGAACTCGGCTCCCCGATTTCTAGTTCCGAGCTGATATCCAATGCACCACGACGCACATCCGCGGGTGGGTGTTGTCATTATCAGGGACTTCGGGATGTCCGTGATAATGACAACACCCATCCGTGCTAAGAGCACATTGTCTTTTATACATCCGGGCGACCGGATGTCACATTGTATGAGCCACGACAAAACACTATCTATCTATCTATCTATCTATCTATCTATCTATCTATCTATCTATCTATCTATCTATCTATCTATCTATTGTATAGTGGAATGAAGAGATACACAGAGAAATGTAGATAAACTACATTATAAAAGAAGAAGGATTTAAAGAAATGGATTTGAAGAAGAAGAAGAAGAAGAAGAAGAAGAAGAAGAAGATACTCTTCATGATTTACTTTGTAGGTGTTGAAGAAATACAAATCTTCCTGAGCAGGCGTCTGCAACAGGATTAGCTAGCCACTCTAGCAGACAGGTTATACTTGACAACGAGCAGTTAACCGTTTAATGAAAGATTATAAGGGTGTAAATGAGTGAGGAATTGGAGAGAGAGAGAGAAAGAGAGAGACAACAGAGTGATTATTTAGTAAATAAACACACAGGATGAGGAAATCCGAATAACAGTTGTCTGCTGGGGGTGGGGGAGTGACGCCCAAATTACGTATGGCTAAGAAAAGATAGAATTGTATTAAATCCATTGATATGTTAACTGATAAGCCCAGTGTCGTGCTAGCCAATCTCTCTCTCTCTCTCTCTCTCTCTCTCTCTCTCTCTCTCTCTCCAGAACTTAGAATATCAAACGTATCAAAACCACCTGCCAGTGGAAACAACGGTAATCGATTGGAATTTGAATTCTTCGCTGATTTACGCAACCACAACCGCTACATTAATAGATTCCGGTTAGAAATTCCAAAAGGATTACCTAAAGAAGTAAAGAGTAAAAAAAAGTGTGGATACAATAATTTTTTTTTTTTATCGTATCACCCCGAGCAAGGCGGTAACGCCACTGATGTGCAGGGGGCTACGTAATAGTGAAAAGATTGGAAAAGAGAAAGCCGGAAACCACATCCTAAACAGGAAACAAAGGTTGAGCCTCTTAATCTGTTCAATAGACGTGGATGGAGTGTGAACCGGGCGATAGATAGATCTATCTACTCCAATTGATAAAAAAAAACAAAGTGAGAAAATTGGAAAAGAGAAAGCCGGAAACCACATCCTAAACAGGGAACAAGGGATGAGCCTCTTAACCTGTTCAATAAACGTGGGTGGAGTGTGAATCGGGCGATAGATAGATCTATCTACTCCAATTGATAAAAAAAAACAAAGTGAGAAAATTGGAAAAGAGAAAGCCGGAAACCACATCCTAAACAGGGAACAAGGGATGAGCCTCTTAACCTGTTCAATAGACGTGGGTGGAGTGTGAACCGGGCAATAGATAGATTTATCTACTCCAATTGAAAAAAACAAACAAAGTGAGAAGATTGGAAAAGAGAAAGCCGGAAACCACATCCGAAACAGGAAACAAGGGATGAGCCTCTTAACCTGTTCAATAGACATGGGTGGAGTGTGAACCGGGCGATAGATAGATCTATCTACTCCAATTGATAAAAAAAACAAAGTGAGAAGATTGGAAAAGAGAAAGCCGGAAACCACATCCTAAACAGGAAACAAGGGATGAGCCTCTTAATCTGTTCAATAGACGTGGGTGGAGTGTGAACTGGGCGATAGATAGATTTATCTACTCCAATTGATAAAAAAAAACAAAGTGAGAAAATTGGAAAAGAGAAAGCCGGAAACCACATCCTAAACAGGAAACAAGGGATGAGCCTCTTAACCTGTTCAATAGACGTGGGTGGAGTGTGAACCGGGCGATAGATAGATCTATCTACTCCAATTGATAAAAAAAAACAAAGTGAGAAAATTGGAAAAGAGAAAGCCGGAAACCACATCCTAAACAGGAAACAAGGGATGAGCCTCTTAACCTGTTCAATAGACATGGGTGGAGTGTGAACTGGGCGATGGATAGATCTATCTACTCCAATTGATAAAAAAAAACAAAGTGAGAAGATTGGAAAAGAGAAAGCCGGAAACCACATCCTAAACAGGAAACAAAGGTTGAGCCTCTTAATCTGTTCAATAGACGTGGGTGGAGTGTGAACTGGGCGATAGATAGATCTATCTACTCCAATTAATCATTGTAGTAATGTAAAAACCCGATTATATTACCTTTGAGATTTTACTGATGTTGTGGTTGTAGGAGGGGTGTTCACCAATTGTAGTCGTCGAGGGACGGTCAGCAATGTCTGGTACAAGGCCAATTTACAAACATATCCGACATTCCCTAGAACTTAGACTTTATCAGAATTATCAGAAGGTTATCAGAAAGTGGATTTGTGGAAGAATAAAAGTATACCTTTTTGTATGTTTAAATAGAAATTTATTAATATAAAAGAATAACATGAATTGGTAGAATTAATGTCCAATGAGAAACAGTAGTAAGTAGTTAAGGGTATCAAGAGTTCGTAGTAGTCTTTGCAAGAATGAATTTTTGTATACGTAGGCAGGAATGTGTGTATGTATGTATGCATGAGCGTTTATTGTTGGGTAGAATTGCCTTTGAAGTTATCGATCAGGGTGAATGGTGAAAAGGAAGATGAGAAGTGAGTGAGAAAAATAGAGACAATAATAGCGATCGCTTGACGTTTGTCAAGGAAAATATTAATTACGCTCGTTTCGTTTCTCTCATGTGGATCTATCCTCTTCAGAATAAGAATATTTTTGCCTATAAAATTGGGTTTTTATTTATTTTGGGGCCTTTTTCCTTCATACTATGCTGTTTTTCTTTCTTTTTTATTCAGCGAATTCGTGGAGGTACCTATATTTAACAAAAAGGCTTGTTTGAATAAAGATATTGGAGGTGAAGAGACGGTTAGCCATGTCTGGTACAAGGCGAATTCACAAACATAACCGACTAAACTATCGCCCGGTTCACACTCCACCCACGTCTATTGAACAGGTGAAGAGGCTCATCCTTTGTTTCCTGTTTAGGATGTGGTTTCCGGTTTTTCTCTTTTCCAATCTTTTCACTCTTACGTAGCCTCCTGTGCATCAGGGGCGTTTTCGCCTTGCTTGGGGTAATATGATTAAAAAAAAACAAAAAAAACAATACAACTTAGGGTTTTATCAAAATTATCAGAATGTAGTTTAGTGGAATAATAAAAGTATACTTTTTGCATGCTTAAATATAAATTTATTTAGATAAAAGAATAACATGAATTGGTAGAAGTTAATGTTCATTAAGAAACAGTAGTAAGTAGTTAAGGGTATCAAGAGTTCATAGTAGAAACTTGTGTGGATATATGTATGAGCGTTATCGTAGGATAGAAATGTTTTTAAAGTAATCGCTTCTACTTATTGCCTAGTGCTATTGCTCTTTATCTACAGCCTCTTGAGAAAATTCAAAGAAGTATCAGCAATATTATTGGTCTTGATCTGGCCTCTTGGCTGCAGTTGCTTACTGTTGTAGAGTTGTGGCGAAACTTCGCCGCAAAGTTTAGTGACCGGTTTGACCGGAAGTAAAACACGGAAAACCGAACGCAGGTTCCAAGCAGTGTACTAGTATAACAAGAACAAGATATACAAAAGAAGTGTTAGTAATAACTAAAAAGAATAAATGAGCCGAACGGTACAATTACGCTGCTTATTGCCTGGCTAGTAGCTGGCTTTGACAGCTACTTAACTTTCTTTAACTGCCGTCAACTAGTATTTAGTTGCCTTCCCACTTAAAACAAAATGTAGTACAAGGCATTTTAATGTGGGCACAACGGGCCATATAACCCGGGAAAAAATGTATGTCTAATTTTCATTCGGTGGTGCCTCAACAAGGCAGAGAACCCGACAAGGCGCACGGCAGAACAAGTGTCGTCACTGCGTTATTTAATTGCCTTCCCACTTAAGACAAAATGTGGCACAAGGCCTTTTTAATGTGGATAATCTGGAGTTCAGTAGAGCTACTAGGCAGTTGATATTAGTCGGCAGTTAGCCGAATACTAAGGAGTCAGCTTACAGTGGAAGATTACCAAGTTCCTAACATTTAGGGTTCGTTAAGTCGATTAGCAACCGATATAGCACGATTATAACTTTCAGTGCGAAAACTACTCCACAACATTAACATTATACAACTTGGAGGTACTCAATGATTTTTTAAGCGTTACTTACAAAGCGGAATGGATGGGATTCACAGAGAGTATCGAACTCACTATATGGACCGACGAGGTTTGGAGAGGATGGAAACGAAAAGGAAACTTATACTTAATATCAAGAAAAAACAGCAGAAGTTCCTGGAACATATAGTGAGAAAGGAGGACTTGGAGAATCTGCTACTCATAGGTCAGATAGAAGGAAAGAAAGGGGAAAGCAATGCGTAACATATTTGATGGGTTTGAGCAAATGGATGGCAGAGCGAGTTTTGGGTGGGGTAATAGGAGAAAGCCACTAGGGAGAGACAGATGTGGAGGGCCAGGATCGCCTACGTCCTGAAAGAACACGGTACAAAGAAGATTGCATAAATCAGTACTGAGAAATGGTGGATTCATACCGTGTCAGAATTTGATTAACAAGTAAGAAATTATAATGTGGATATAAAATGGGGGATCAACTCTATATTATAATCAATATATAAATGGGTCCCCCACTTTGTGACCAGGCTAGTTTCTATACATTTATATTCTAGATTTACGGTCTTGAGCAAATGAATAGCAGAGCAAGGTTTGGGAGAGGTAGCAAGAGAAAGGGTGTTAAGAGCTACAAAGGATTGGGAGATGTGGAGAGCTATGAGCGCCTACGTCCTGAAGGGACACACGGCTCATAGAAATAACTAATCAGTATTGAGAAGAGGTGGATTCATACCTAATCAGAATTTGATAAACAAATAAAAAATTTTAATGTGGATATAAAGTGGGAGATCAAACCTATATTATAATCAATATATAAACTGATACCTCATTTTGTGGCCACGCTAGTGAATGGCAGAGAAGGGTTTGGGTGGTGTAACAGGAGAAGGCGTGCTAAGAGCCACCAGGCATAAGGAAACGTGGAAAGCCATGATCGCCTACGCCCTGAAGGGACAGGGCACATAGAAGAAGAAGACAAGCCTACTAACCATTATTTTACGTCGAAGCGCCACTATCCACACAGAAGAGTCCGCAACTATATATATACGAGTGCTATATCTTGCATATATTTTAATTTCATAACGCACGATTTGTCTGATATATAGATTTTCATATCATCTCTCCAACACACATGACATAAAAAAATGTCAAAGGTAACTGTACAAGAAGCAAACAATGATCATACACAGGTCGATATATCTATTTCGAAAAATTCTGTTTACTTTCTTCAAAGTCGAATGACTTCCCACCAGAGCTTGCTTAATCTGCCAAAACATTAAAAATCTTAAAAAAAAAAAAAAGAAGGTATTTCGCGTCGTGCGTCCTCTCGCGTGTTTTTCCTAACGATTCGTTGTCAATGAAATCGTCAAGTCTGCTGAGGGTTGTATCTTTTCGGTGAGCCCAGAACAAACGAAACGCCTCCTCACTTTGATGGCCGTCGGGAATACGTGGAAGCGAGATCGAGAGGTAAATGAACGATGCGCAAAGCAAGACGGCGGCTGTATGACGCACGCACAGGAAAAAAAGTATCGGAGGCACGTGGTACGGAGGGTAGCATTGGGGAGAACGTTTTCTTTGATTTGAGCATCGATCACGGGTGGGTAGGATGATAAATCAAGGATAGTAGGAGAAAAAGTTAGAAAGGTTTTTAAAGGAAGAAGGAAAGAGGAGTAAGCAAGCTTGTAAAAAAGAAAAAGAAGAAAAAGAAGAAAAAGAAAAAAGAAGAAAAAAAGAAGCAAAAGAAGAAAATGAAGAAGATGAAAAAAGAAGAAAAAAAGAAGCAAAAGAAGAAAATGAAGAAGATGAAAAAGAAAAAGAAGAAAAAAGAAGAAAAAGATGAGGAAGAAAAAGAAGAAGTAAAAAGAAGAAAAAAAGAAGACAAAGAAGAAAATGAAGAAGACAAAGATGAAGAAGAAGAAAAAAGAAGAAAAAAGAAGAAAAAGAAGAAAAGAAAAAGAAGAAAAAGCAAAAAAGAAGAAAAAGAAGAAAAAGAAGAAAAAGATGAAAAGAAAAAGAAGAAGAAAAAGAAGAAAAAGATGAAAAGAAAAAGAAGAAAAAGAAGAAGAAAAAGCAAAAAAGTAAAAAAGAAGAAAAAGACGAAGAAAAAGAAGGAAAAGAAGATGAAAAAGAAGAAAAAGAAGAGAAAAGAAGAAAAAAAGAAGAAAAATTAGAAAAAGCAAAAAAAGAAGAGACAAAGAAAAAGAAGAAAAAGAAGAAGAAAAGGAATAAGAAAAAGAAAAAGAAGAAATGTATGAGGAAGAAAGAACATGAATTATGATTTTACTAAATTATAAAGAATACATTTTCATTATGTGCCGTGTTCCTTCAGGACGTAGGCGACCATGGATTTTAACTAACCCCATCCCTTGTCACTCTTAACATTTTTTCACTTGGTATCTCTCCCAAACCCCGCTCCATCATCCACTTGCTCAAGCCCATCAAGTATGTCTTGCACTGCCTTCCCCTGTCTCTCTTTCCCTCTATATGCCCCGTGAGTATCAGTTTTTTCAAAACCTTCTTCCTCATTACGTGTCCCAGCTCGGCTGTCTTTTCCTGATTCCAACAATCAGTTTCCTTTTCGTTTGCATTCTCTCCAAACCTAGTCGTTGCTCACATGTTTGGTCAATGGTATCCTCAGCATCCTTCTGTGGAACCACATTTCGGTTGCTTCGAATCTCAGTGTCATACTTTCCATCCCCTTTCATAACACTTCCCAGGTATTTAAATTCCCGCAACTGTTTGATTTTACAGTATTTACATTATTCAAACAATTGTCCTGATCCTTGTTGTCATTTGTTCGACGTTTCGGCCGGTGTACGCTCCGGCCTTCTTCAGGTGCTAGGAATTTCGAACCGAACCCTTTATTATAATCACTGGGGTATATCATCATTATTCCTTGCTTGAAGCTTCGATTGGAAGTCATGGGCTATCTCCCTATATTTCTCACTTTTTCACCACTGTTTAAGGACACATGGCCCAGTGGATAGAGACGTTAATTTGTTACTGCGACTTGACCCAAAGAGTTGTGAGTTCAGTACCAGGCTGTAGCAATGAATGATTTTTTATTATTATTTCTTTAACATGTTCTAAAGAAATAATTATTAATAATATATATATATATATATATATATATATATATATATATTGTTAATTATTACTTTAGAACATGTACAAACTACTACAAAGTTGTAAATTTTGGTTCGATATTAAAAAAAAAAACAATGTCTCATCAGGTAGTTAATTACTATCATTACTAACTACCTGATGAGACATTGTTCTTTCAATGTCGAAACACAATGTACAATTTTGTAGTAGTTTATACATGTTCTAAAGTGTATTTATAAATAATATTAAATGATGTTTAGTGCCAAAATGTCTTTTTTTGGTAGTTTACCGGTAAAAAGGCATTTTAGGCAAGCGGGTTTTTTTGTAATAATATGTTCGATGTCATGACAGAGATAGAACGTTAATAGAATGAATGTAAAGAGATTAGATGAAACCACATTATATATATATACTAGCAGTATAATCCGGCGTTGCTCGGGTGTAATGAAAGCTTTAAAACTAATCCATGGTTCTGGACTCAGCCTAAAGAATATATGTGTGAAGTTTGGTGAGAATCGGATAAAAATTGTGGATTTGTATAAAGGACATACAGACAGATAAACAGACGCACACACAAACATCTGGCCTTATATATATATATATATATATATATTGTCGATTTTCTGCACTATTGTAAGAACTGCAATCTTGAAACTTCTGAATATCGTTTTTTATGTCTTTGTCTATGAGTGTATCAAATTTAATTAAAATCTGACCACTCCTTCTATAACCCGATTTTTTCGATTATCGATTTTCAGTATTTATCGGGGGTACCTCGACACAAAACCTAGCTAAGAACACTTGCAGACGCTTATAGTACAACTGTGTAAATTTTCAAGAAAATCGGTCCAGCCGTTTCGGAGTCTATAGGTAACGGATACACGCACACACACAGACACACACACACAGACAAAGTTCTATTTATAAATAAGTTTAGATTATATATATATATATATATATATATATATATATATATATATATAAACAGTACACTAAATCTAAAAATGAGCCAACACCGACCGGGGTTTCACACAACGGATCGTCAGGCTGTTAAGGTTTCGTCTTGGTTTTTAGATTTAGTATCCTGTATTTTTGCTCTACTTTCGAACTTTCGTATAGAGCAGTTTTCTGTTAAGGTTTTCGTTAAAGCTCTTGACACATTGTTCTTGTAATTGGTTGTTTCGTTTTTTCTTCCCCTTTATTTAACCTACGAGGGGTCACCGTTGGGTTATTGACGATTTAATTTATTTACTGATAGGTTAGCATTGGTTTTTCGGACATTAGTCTTTAATAAATAGTGCTGCTTTATCGTAATTACGTATATATATATATATATGCTAACAGTTTCTTCTCTCGCTTGTGGAATTCTTTTCTGGCTTCTTGCTTCCCATTCAATTTTGAATATCAAAAATTTAGATGTTTTGTCAATCCTTATCTTCTGTTTTCTTAATTCTTGTTCTTTTATTGTTCTCTCTCCTTAATTAAGCTTTCTACTCATATTATTATAAGTCCTATGTTAACAGTTTATGCTCTCGCTTGTGGAACTCTCTTCCGGCTTCTTGCTTTCCATTCCACTTTGACCTTCAAAAATTTAAATGCAGTGTCAATCGTTATTATATGCATTCTTGTTCTTTTATTGTTCTCTCTCCTTAATTAAGCTTTCTTCTCATATTATTATAAGTCCTATGCTAACAGTTTCTTTTTCTCGCTTGTGGAACTCTTTTACGGCTTCTTGCTTCCCAGTCAACTTTGATCTTCAAAAAATTTAAATACAATGTCAGTCGTTATCTTCTGTCTTCTTAATTCTTGTTCTTTTATTGTTCTCTTTTTTTAATAACGTTTTCTTTTTTCTTTTTTTCTCATGTTATTTCACACGTTACAACCCCTTGCGTCTCAGCGGCTTTATTGTCTTGTCTGTGGTGAAATAATTTGAAATAGTAGAATAGTTTAATTTTAAAGAAATTTTATTGAAAATTTCGCCTGAGCTGCGGATGAATGAATTTTGGTGTCTGTTCATGTCGCGCATTCACAGATAAACTTTTTTTTCTTGAATTTTGAATGGCGAAGTTGTGCAGTAACGAATCTTTAGTAACAGAAAATTCTGAATTGAGATGTCGAGAGAAAAAATTCCCCAGTAGACTGGGGTCACCGCATGCCACTGCTTGCTCATGTAAGCGTCAACTGCATTGTGAGTTTGCGTGTTGAACTGATTAAATCTGTCGAGAAAGAGCATACTCGTGTGGGTATTAACATATTTTTCTTTTCTTTTTTCATCAAAAGCTCATTGAAGATGTGTCAAAATGCATGCGATGGAGACGTAAGCGTGCGCAGCAAGGGTCCTGCTGTACCACCATCGGCTCTGTGATTAGATACTTTAGAAGCGACGTGTAAACCAATTTTGTTTTTTGGCTGGTTTTAAATGCCGACCCTTGAATGATTTAAAAGTCAAATTTTGGCTTGCGCTGCATAGCAAGGACAGAACGTATAACACATGGACAATGACTTGTCAAACATTACTCATGCTGAGATTCCAATCCTCTACCTAGACAGTCTTTTCTCTTTCGAGACATGATTGCTTAAATGTGTATCACATATGGCATTTGAGTGACTGATCTGGATAAAAGGATTAGATAACACGAGAGATTGGGTTCTATAGCTTGGTTGCAATTCAATCTACTGCTGTTAAAATGGCAGCCATAAAGGCGGGAATATCTTCTGTCTAGACAGACATTTCTCTTTCGAGACATGATCGCTTAAGTGTGTATCACATATGGCATTTGAGTGACTGATCTGGGATAAAAGGATTAGATAACACGAGAGATTGGGTTCTATAGTCTTGGTTGGTAACTAATCTACTGCTGAAAGAAATGGCAGCCTACAGCGGGAATATCTTTCTTAAGCCTAGACAGACATTTCTCTTTCGAGACATGATCACGCTTAAGTGTGTATCACATATGGCATTTGAGTGACTGATCTGGATAAAAGGATTAGATAACACGAGAGATTGGCTCATAGCCTTGGTTGGTAACTAATTCTACTGCTGAAAGAAATGGCAGCCTACAGCGGGAATATCTTCTTGCCTAGACAGACATTTTCTTCGAGACATGTATCGTTTAAATGTATCAAGGTTATATGAAATTTTGAGTGACTGATCTGGATAAAAGGATGAGATAACACGAGAGATTGGGTTCTATAGCCTTTCTAAGTTGGTAACTAATCTACTGCTGAAAGAAATGGCAGCCTACAGCGGGAATATCTTCTGCCTAGACAGACATTTCTCGAGACATGATTGCTTAAATGTATCACATACAGTATCGAGTGACTGATCTGGCTAAAAGCGGATTAGATAACACGAGAGATTGGCTCATAGTCTTGGTTGGTGTAACTGATCTACTGCTGAAAGAAATGGCAGCCTACAGCGGGAATATTCTGTCTAGACAGACATTTCTCTTTCGAGACATGATCGCTTAAGTGTGTATCACATATGGCATTTGAGTGACTGATCTGGATAAAAGGATTGGATAACACGAGAGATTGCCTGGCAGCCTTGGTTGGTAATCATTAATCTACTGCTTAAAAGAAGTTTGGCAACCTGCAGCGGGGAATATCTCTTCTGCCTAGATGACATTTCTCTTTCGAGACATGATCGCTTAAGTGTGTATCACATGGCATTTGAGTGACTGATCTGGATAAAAGGATTGGATAACACGAGAGATTGGCTCATAGTTCTGTTGAATAACTAATTCATCTTCTCGCTGGAAAGAAATGGCAGCCTACAGCGGGAATATCTTTCTTAAGCCTAGACAGACATTTCTCTTTTCTAGACATGATCGCTTAAGTGTGTATCACATATGGCATTTGGAGGACTGATCTGGATAAAAGGATTAGATAACACGAGAGATTGGGTTCTATAGCCTTGGTTGGTAACTAATCTACTGCTGAAAGAAATGGCAGCCTACAGCGGGAATATCTTCTGCCTAGACAGACATTTCTCTTTCGAGACATGATCGCTTAAGTGTGTATCACATATGGCATTTGAGTGACTGATCTGGATAAAAGGATTGGATAACACGAGAGATTGGGTTCTGCATAAAAGTTTACTGTGTCGGTCCAGGAAGGGTTTTTTTTTTCCGCCTGAATCCATCTTTCACATATACAAATCAACCATCCGACAATGCATGGACTACTGTTGTCATATATGGGCAGCCGCCCCTGCTGTTCTTCTCACTGTTCGTGACAGGATCCAATGGAGAATCTGTAATGTGATAGGTTCTGAATTGCCAGCCACTTTCTCATCGGCCGAATGTGGCTTCCTTCACTTGGTCTCACACTTTCAGCGGACCTCAAGTAGAATGATTATATCGAATCCATTGCTAAATCCGCTGCTATGAAAGTCGGTTCTCTGTGCAGGGCCCGGAGGTTTTTTCCGTCTGAATCTATCCTGCACATTTATAAATCTACCATCCGCCCTTGCATTGAATACTGTTGCCATATCTGGTCGGGTGCCTCTGCTATTCTCCTTGCGCTTCTCGACAAGGTACAGCGGAGGGTATGTAATGTGATCGATACCAACTTAGCAGACCGCCTGCAGTCTCTCTCTCACCGGCGCGACGTGGCTTCCATGTGTCTCTTCTATAAATACTTTCACGGCTTCTGCTCCGATGAACTTAGATCACTGGTCCCCCCTAGGTTTGAATTTGCACGAGATACTAGATTAGCAATTAGATCCCACCCTTTTACAGTGAAACCGATAAAATGCAACCGCAACTTCTACTCCAACAGTTTCTTTTCTCGCACTTACCTACTGTGGAATTCCCTTCCACAGGACTGCTTCCCCGACGGCTACAATCTCCAGGAGTTTAAATGTAAGGTCAATAGACACCTCCTAACAAACTAACTCGCTTCCATTCTTTCAAACACTCTTCCCACCCACCTAACTATCCCCTCTTCTGACATTTCCAATATCTAACCACTCTTTCTATTTACCTTCCCCCATGTAGCCCCAAGCGCAATACTGGCAGTGGAATGCCTTGCTTGGGGTGAAAGGATTAAAAAAAAATATTTTCATGGCCACTACCCTGACGAACTTAGATCACTGATTCCCCCTCTAGAAGAATTTGCTCGCACAACCAGACTGGCAACAAGGTCTCACCGTTTTACAGTAAACTCTACCAAATGCAGGCGACAATTCTACTCTATCAGCTTCTTTTCTCACGCTTCCCGCCTGTGGAACTCCCTTCCATACACTTGCTTTCCTGACGGCTACAACCTCCAGGAATTTAAATGCAAAGTCAATTCCCATCTCTTATCCACTCAACTCCAACCCTTTCCACAACACCCCGTGTATCTTGTTCTTTTCCTTTCTCTCTACCTTCACAACTGTCTTCACTCCTGTGTTCACATCCTTCTCTTGCCCTTTCTCTTTCACCCCCTGTAGCTGGTTCGTCTTTGTCTTCACTCTCCTCCTGTCTAAAACTTTAACTCTCTTATGTAACCCCCTCTGCACATCAGTGGCGGTACCGTCTTGTTTGGGGCGAAACGATTAAAAAAAAGAGAGAGAAAAAAAGAAGAATACTAGATTTGTGTTGTGGTTTAATGGATATCGGATCGGGATGAGAAATCAAAAGAGACGATTTCGAATTCCAATTGAATTTGTTAGATTTCATTACCCGCAAATAACTTTGAGAAAGCGATTAATCCATCTCTTGTCCCTCCAGCTATGGTTGGCAACTAAACTACTGCTGAGAGAAATGGCAACCTACTGCGAATATCTTCTCCCTAGTCAGTCTTTTCTCGTTCAATATAACCTACATTTTCTATCTCCATATCTGTTTTTGATAGTAATAAAGGGTTCGGTTCGAAATTCTTAGCACCGGAAGAAAAACGGATGGTAAAACGGCCGAAACGTCGTACAGATGGCAATAAAACTGAGGACGATAGCCTGATTAATGTAAATAGTATTACTGTTTCTGTTCCTAATTCTTCCACACCCTGTAACTCCTTGTGTCTTAGTGGCTTTACTGCCTTGCACAGGGTGATATTGATTAAAATATATTTATGAGTATGTGTTTGTGTGTATTTGTGTGTATGAGCATGTGGGTGTAAATGTGTGTGTGTTTCAGAGTTTTTTTTGGAAGGAAACATATCGATATAACAAATATATAACTACCTGTGGCTGTTACGAATACATCAGTGCATTCTGGCTGCACAAGGTAAGAGGGGGGGGGCTTAACTATTTAATGGTCGGCACAAAATAAAAATATGGTGACATAAGCTTAATTTTCTAGTTTTTCAGAGGACAAAGAGATAGATAGATAGATAGATAGATAGATAGATAGATAGATAGATAGATAGAACAGACTGAGATAGATAGATAGATAGATAGATAGATAGATAGATAGATAGATAGATAGATAGATAGATAGAAACAGACTGAGATAGATAGATAGATAGATAGATAGATAGATAGATAGATATGAACAGACTGAGATAGATAGATAGATATGAACAGACTGAGATAGATAGATAGATATGAACAGACTGAGATAGATAGATAGATATGAACAGACTGAGATAGATAGATAGATAGATAGATATGAACAGACTGAGATAGATAGATAGATAGATAGATAGATAGATAGATAGATAAGATAATGAACAGAGAATTAGATAGATAGATAGATAATGAACAGAGAATTAGATAGATAGATAGATAGATAGATAGATAGATAGATAGATAGATATGAACAAACTGAAATAGATAGATAGATAGATAGATAGATAGATAGATAGATAGATAGATAGATAGATAGATAGATAGATAGATAGATAATGAAAAAAATGAAATATATAGATAGATATGAAGAGACTGAGCTAAATAGCTAGAAATATGTACTGGTCGGCAAGTTTTTTCTTTTGGCGGAACATAATCTTTATTGTTATTGTTATTATTATTATTGCATTTTTTTCATTTGCCTGTTTTTTCGTTTTCATCCTGAGGTCTTGGATCATTTCTGTTATCTATGAACGAGTACAACCTCAGAGAGAACACCTTTAGCAAAATATTTGCAGTGCTAAGTAACGCAGACTTCTAACGCGATGGGATACCAGGCTTTTTCTCAATGTCGGACATTAAATTCGGTCACATAGACCCCATCGCTCCAATGATATTCCAGGACAATAGTAGTCTGAACGTCACTCATTCTGTCAATTTTAATACGAAGGACGGTGTAATTGATAACTTTATCAATTTCTTTGACATTAGTATTTTGGTCGCCTGGAATAACAGGAGATATTTATTTTATTTATTTTTTATTTATTTTTATTTTTATTTTTATGTTTTTGTTAAAATAATCAACGCTCTATCGCCGCGCCGATATCAAGCACTTTGGCTTGAGACAAAATACATTTTTATCGGTCAAACTACTAAAAAGACACCACCTTGGGGCTAAACATTATCAATACTCAACATTATATATATATATATATATATAACGTAGAATGCTTGGTATATTAGTCAGGTAAATTCCGATAGAGACGAACTCAGAAGAACTCAATGTTAAATTCATTTATTTAATTTAGCAGAGTAATATAATTTAGAAAAGTTATATATATATATATATTAGAAATTTTTTTAGATATTCTACAATTGTAGATTATTCAAAATTACCTAAAATTACAATATTCTACAATCGTAGAATATCTAAAAAAATTTCTAATATATATATATATATATATATATATATATATATATATATATATTTGTTTTTAAATTAAAACACGGAAATTTCAACGTTTCGAAATTTCTACCTCGTCATCAGAAAATGTTAGATCATAATTGAGAAAATGATATTCATTTAAATATAAGGAACAATACGGGATGACATAAAAAATTTTGGCTGGGTTCAATTTAACTAATCAGAATCGAAATTCGTTTTAAATTTGAAAAACAGTTCATATTTTGGGGGAATACATGATTTCTGCTTTCAATCTTAATGGCCAATGTGTCAACTTAATTTTTTAAAACCCCTATCTAGACCATATTTCCGTTGATGTATCCATTATTTTTTAAAAATCTTTCTTTTAGCTTTCTCCATATCCCAATATCTTTTAAAACAAAAAAGAAAAATAAAGAAAGAAAGCATTTTGTATTTTTGATCTAACTTAAAGGGAACTTTGAGTATAATACACAGTTTTTATTTCGATTCACAATGCCTTTTCTTCTAATTTTTCAAAACTTTTAATTTATAAATATCTATTTTATTATTATATAAAAAATCTTTATTATATAATAATTTTTTTATATAAAATCTATTTTATTATTATTATATTCTAATACAGTTCTTAATATAATACAATTTTTAAATATCTATTTAATTGTTACAAAAATTTTAAATATCATTTTAATTATTTTAATATTTATTTAATCATTATTTTTCTTAAACAAATTAGTAAATATATTCAAGTTAATAAACATAATTTATATTCATAATTTATAGCATAATTTATAATCATAATTTATATTTAAGTTAATAAACATAATTTTTTTTATCTATATTCTAAGATGAACATTTTGCAATGACATTTATTTCATTACGCCTATTTAATAAATTTTTATTCCTAAAAAAATCTAATAATATAGATATACATATATAAATATATACAGCACTGTCCAAACGTATTAGGACAAGAACTATTTTATCTGTTATGAGGTATCAAAACAAAGTTTAAAATCACTCTTGTCCTAACACTTTTGCACACTACCGGTAGTTTGCAAAAGTATTAGGACACGGGTGAGATGAGTTCGAATTCCAGCTGAATTCCTTGCATTCACTTACGCACAAATACCCTTGGGAAAGGTATTAATCCGTCTCTTTTCTTTAGTTATGGGCTAAATAAAAAGACAGATTGGGTTTTATAGCCTTGTCTGGCAACCAGTCTACCGCAGAAAGTAATGGCATCCTACTGCGAACAAAAAGTGGGGGATCAGTTTTTTTATTGTTATTAAGTAATAATCTGATCTCCCACTAATTACTACTTATTAATACACTCCTCTCTTCTCTCTTCAGCTATAGTTTAAAGAACAGGATAGAAAATTTTCTGACCAGTCAGTCATGTCTCTTTCGAGACATGATTACCCAAAGCGTATATCACGTATGGCACTTAACTGACTGACTGTGATATCAGGGAAGCATACAAATTGAAGTGAGTTTGTTGCGGGTATCGGGTATCGGCAAACGGATTTATGTCACGATTCGCTCTGCGTATAATGACATTGGAAATAAGACAATGAAACCGAATGAAATAACAATGAAAACATGTATTATTAACAATAGGTTAGATAGAGTTGATTAAGCTTGCAAATAGCGAAGGAAAGTTTGTTTCCCTTGTAACGTTAAGAAACATAAATTGAATAAAGTTCCTAAAAAGTAGAACGAATGCAATGTACATACGGTTGTTGAGTTGAAGAAGGTTCCAAATGGAATATTTGTATGTGTGTGCATATGTGTGTTAAAGAAATAAATTGCTGCCTAATTGTGACCTGCAATTAGTGCGGGTGTGTGAGAGCGATTTCGGTAAGTCCAAGAAACACGTACCCGCGATAGCATTGCCGCTATCGCGGGCAAATGAGCCCTAACTGCCTAGTAACACGTGTGTCCCCGGCTTATATAGACGTGCGGTAAGCGCGAGTAAAATACATGTGATAGATAAATGCAAGGATGCGAACACTCGAGACAGAAATAAATGCTCAGGTGTGAAGTACTCGATGTATAAATGCGTGGATGCGTATGTGGATGTGAATGTACAGATGTGTACGTAAGTCCCACAAGTTCCACAAATGGGAGAAAAGAAACTGTTAGAATAGAAGAGAGAGTTACATTTAGCTCGACGGCAAAAGGTTTTGGTGATCTCGTGGGTGCAGTCTCTTTGGATGTTGAAATTCAACAAGATCATGACTTCGTTGTGTTCTGCCACGTTGCTTGGCTTGTGATGATATCGTTTCTTGTCAACTACACGTCCATTCTTCCTGCATAGAAGTAATTTACTGTGCGTCTAGATCAAATTTCTGTAGAAATTGACCATCTATTCGTTCTAGAACGTTCTATAATCTTTGTTCATTATAAGGAAGGTTAATATTGCTAGTGTCATGTAATTGATTTAACCCAGGTTTTATGAGTGAAATTAGGTTAACGGAACTATTCGAGCGCAATCGACAGTTGTGTTCGTCAGCACCGAGGGCTTGAGTGTTATTTTCTGCTTCTTCATTGCTCACGTTATATAATGTAATCTTTCTCCCTCTCCAAGACACGGTAACTGTTTCGCTTGATATATTAAGTTGTTACAAAAATTATGACAACTCGAAGAGTTGTATTTTGAAAAGCCATTTCGAATTGTATTCACAGTATATATTAAGTAAAGTTTTGTATGCATAATGATTAGTGTGTGCTTTTTAACAATTTTTAACTTATTTACAGACAGAAATATTCTTGAAACATAGAAGCCCTTAATTATGAACATGATAAAACATGATCTTCGTTTGCTTTTTTTGCATGAATTCAAACATGGACACAGGGCTTCCCATACTTCTGCCACTATCAATAGAATATGGGGAGATGGGTCCACAAGTGATCCGACAGTAGAAATGTTCTTCCAGAAATTCTGTACTGGTAATGAGAGCTTTGAAGATAAAAAAATGTAAAGGACGGTCATGCAAAATTGAAAACGAACAATTGCAAGCATTTGTTGAGCAAAATTCCACGTCAAAGTCTCAGAGAAATGTCTCAGATGCTTGGTGCCAACACTGCAACAGTCTCACGCCATTTGCAGAGTATTGGCAAGGTGAAAAAGTTCGATAAATGCGCTCCTTATGATCTCAATGAAAATCAAACACTTAGGCGTTTTGAAGGGTGCTCAATATTCTTTCTGTGTGACATCAATGATCTCTTTCTTGATTAATAGTCACTTGTGATGGAATTGTATTCTTTATGATAACCGTAAAGGATCAGATTAATGGTTTGGTCCTCAAACATTTCCTAAAGTTAAAGTTGCATCAGAAAAAAAAAGATCATAGTGACTTTATGGTGGTCTGCAATTGGTGTTATCTAATTGCTGAAATGCACACACGCCTGCAAAAAAATATGAGACCTCCACTGATGAATCGACGCGGCCCAATTCTGCTCCATGGATAATGCACGGTCACATGTTGCAAGAAAGACGTTGGGATATTCTCGGGATTTTTCACTTACTGATTATCATTTTCAAAGCACTTATGCACATTTTTAAATGGTAAAACTTTTTTGCATTACATCCAATAACTGAAATAATCTCACCGATCGATAGCAGAGTCTGAAAGCGCGTATTTTAACTAATTTCAACATTTCTACAGTTAATTTTTCAAAAATAAAATTATGTTTCTGAAATCGGGCATTATTTTTATAACAACCTAACAGTTGCAGTATAAATGACAGGTGGGCCCCGTTAGTCCGTGTGCACTTTAAAAATCTATAACTTTATTTGTATTTGTGATAGAAATAATCTGTAAAAAATGTTATAAAGTTTAATGTACCTAGTTTTAAGTATAGTGATTGATATTAATGTGAATTCAGACATTACTGTAAAACAGTTGGCAAATGTTTTCCGTGAACTGCAAAATCGTATTACCCTTTGTATTGCTAATGATGGAGGACATGTGGAAACTTAAATAAAATTTCAATAAAACCTTAAAAAATATAGATTTACTTCTTTCCAATAAATTTTTACAAAATATTTCTATCGCAAATACAAATAAAGTTAGAATTTTTTTTTTAATGTACACACGAACGTTATGGACACCCTATATATATATATATTATTACGTTAGAGTATGTGAAAAACTACAAAATTGTTGATTTTGTTTCGACATTGAAAGAAGAATGTTTTATCGGGTAGTTAACAACGATGGCAATAAATGTCAGTCAGTCAATTGAGTCCCATACGTGATACATGTTTGGGCGATCATGTCTCGAAAGAGACATGACTGACTGGGCAGAAGATTATCCCGCAGTAGTTTGCCATTGCTTTCTGCGGTAAACTGGTTGCCGACCAAGGCTATAGAACCCAATCTGTCCTGTTATTTAACCCATAGCTGGAAGGAATAGACGGATAAATACCTTTCCCAAGGGTATTTGCGCGCAAGTGAATGCAATGAATCTGGCTGGAATTCGAACTCGGCTCCCCGATTTCTCGTTTCCGAGCCGATATCGAATGCACCACAACGCGCATCCCAGCAATAAATGTATTTATGTTAAAAAATATTCTTTTAAGAACAAAACTGCCCTTTATTTTTGGAATTTTTTTTTCCGTGCAAGGTAAAAAGATATTATAAAAGAGAAAGAAAGAGGGAAGAAAAGATCAGAAAATAAGATGAGAAATCAAGAAAAGGAAAAAGAAAGAGGAAAAGGAAAAATACAGAAGAAATAGAAAGTGAAGAGGAAAATAAGCGAGAAAATGTAGAGAGGAAAGAACCAACGAAAACGGCCAAGTGAGACATAAATTTTAAATTATGGCGGGAAGCTATTTGCTGTTAAATATATACTCCGTTTACAATCCACTTCTTCTTCTTCTTCTTCTTCTTCTTCTTCTTCTTCTATGTGCCGTGTCTCTTCAGAACATAGGAGATCATGGCCTTCCACATCTTCCTATCCTTAGTGGTTCTTAGCACGTTTCTTCTTCTTCTTCTTCTTCTTCTTCTTCTTCTTCTTCTTCTATGTGCCGTGTCCCTTCAGAACATAGGAGATCATGGCCTTCCACATCTTCCTATCCTTAGTGGTTCTTAGCACGTTTCTTCTTCTTCTTCTTCTTCTTCTTCTTCTTCTTCTTATGTGCCGTTTCTCTTCAGAACATAGGAGATCATGGCCTTCCACATCTTCCTATCCTTAGTGGTTCTTAGCACGTTTCTTCTTCTTCTTCTTCTTCTTCTTCTTCTTCTTCTATGTGCTGTGTCTCTTCAGAACATAGGAGATCATGGCCTTCCACATCTTCCTATCCCTAGTGGCTCTTAGCACGTTTCCTCTTCTTCTTCTTCTTCTTCTCTCTTCATTTTCTAAGTGTTCTTTTACTTCTTCTTTCCGTCTCCTTTGCTCTTCATCTTCGTCTTTTTTCCTTCCTTCCTTTTATTTTTCTTTCTTTACAGTCCCATAACATTTACTTCCTTTTTTTTATTCTACCTTTTTAAAAGTCTCCATTTTACTTTCTCTTTATTGATTTGCCATTAATTATTTTTCTTTCTTGTTTAAATCGTTAATATAGATTAGCTTCTTTCCCATTACCTCACATTAGTCGTTCGTTTCTTTCTTTCCTTTTTTTATTTCTCTTCATTCCCCCTTTTATCACCTCCATTATTGCCCCTATCTCGAGATACCTCTCTTATACGTTCGGCAATGACTTATTGTTTGTACTGTCAGCACGTTCTTATTGTGAATAGGTTTTTATTTCCAGTGTACTCAGCCTTCAAAATGGCGCGTGATTGAAATACATACAAGGTGAGCAGACGACAATTGAACGACGATCAGGATGGATGCTAGTGTAGTGGGTGAAACTCTGGGAAAAATGCCTGGAAGGGTACATCGATCTATGAACTGAAAACTACCAGGAACACGGTTCAGTCAATGAAAACATGTCATTGTTGACCGAAATATTTATATGTATATCCATTATGTGATGTGCGTTGTGGCGCAATGGATATCGGCTCGGAACGAGAAATCGGGGAGCCGAGTTCGAATTCCAGTTGAATTCCTTGCATTCACTTACGCGCAAATACCCTTGGGAAAGGTATTAATCCGTCTCTTTCCTCCAGTTATGGGTTAAATAATAGGACGGATTGGGTTCTATAGCCTTGGTCGGCAACCAGTCTACCGCAGAAAGCAATGGCAACCTACTGCGGGATAATCTTCTGCCCAGTCAGTCATGTCTCTTTCGAGACATGATCGCCCAAGCGTGTATCGCGCATGGCACTTAACTGACTGATATCCATTATCCATCAATCATCTCTCTCTCTTATATATATATATATATATATATATATATATATATATGTAACTTTAATAATTATAACATTATTAATAGTAACAAAAATAATTCCGCTCATACTAGTAACAGTGATACTATATTTAAGTTCTTCTTGAATAACCCACCGAGAACGAACTCGAGGGGAAAAGGAGGGGAAGTAAAAAAAGAAACAAACGAAGTACATGAACAAAAGTCAAATTCTACCCCCCTTTCTTGTGTATTGGTGTCTTCTTTGTCTTGGACTTGAGTACCTATATATTTGCTGCTTTAAATCTTTCTTTTCAGCCAATTTACCCTGACGAGCCGAAGGGTGAAACCTAGGTAGGTTTGTTGGCTCTTGCTTAGATTTTCTGTCTATATATATATATATATATATATATATATATATATATATATATATGTATGTATGTATGTATGTATGTATAATTTCTTTTCATTTCTATATAAAGAGAAGAGAGATGAACATACATATTCGAAAGATACCCGAAGACATTACTCCGCTATATATATATATATATATATATATATATATATATATATATATATTGTGTGTATTTTGGCAGCATTTTTTCATTAATGCAGGTTTCATTGAATAATATAGACAAGTTTTGTCTATTAATTTTTTGTAGGATCCGTTCATACCGTCTGATATACTTGATGGTGATGTCGTTGAAAGACAACAAAAAATCACAGTAATTGTTAATTTTTTTATCAGGTCTAAGCTTTCGGCTCACATAAGCCATTATCAAAGAGTAAATATTAACACGCAGTAAACATAGAACATTTAAGCTATTAACAATAAAGAGAATTAAATTGAAGAGACAAGTCCATCCCTACCGTGGTGGATGGCCGAAGACAGTGACAGAATAGTGGCGTTGTGATATTTGATATTTCCAACAACGTACTCAAATGTCTGTAATCAGACCAGGGACCACAACGCCACTATTCTGTCACTGTCTTCGGCCATCCGCCACGGTAGGGATGGACTTGTCTCTTCAATTTAATTCTCTTTATTGTTAATAGCTTAAATGTTCTATGTTTACTGTGTGTTAATATTAATCTTTGATAATGGCTTATGTGAGCCGAAAGCTTAGACCCGATAAAAAAATCAACAATTACTGTGATTTTTTGTTGTCTTTCAACGATATCACCATCAAGTATATCAGACGGTATGAATGGATCATACACAAAATTAATAGACAAAACTTGTCTATATTATTCAATGAAACCTGCATTAATATAGATAGATAGATAGATAGATAGATAGATAGATAGATAGATAGATAGATAGTTCATCGAGTTTTTATTAGAATTTCTCATAAAAACTCGATGAATTATCTAATTATTTCAAATCCTCCAACAATTTCAGTTTATATCATTGCTTGGACCTGGTTATAAACCTCTTCACCACCGGGGCCTGTGGTACAATTGGTATGACGTCTGCTTCATAACGCAACTGTCTGGGTTTCAATTCCTGGAAGTGAATGCCCACTGCTGATGAGTTCCAAATATAGGACGAAACGGCCGTCCAGTGCTTTCTGCCTTCTGTTGAGGTCTAATAAAAACTCGATGAATTATCTAAATATTTCAAATCCTCCTACAATTTCAAGATAAATATAGAAGTTGACTTGGCAGAAAATTTTTTCCCCGCAATAGGTTGCTGTTACTTTCTGCGGTAGACTGGTTAACAACTAAGGCTATAGAACCGGATCTTATATATATATATATATATATATTACCATTTTGTCTAATTGTTCTTTCGGTTTTATATACTTGTGAGGGCATTTTCATATCTTTTCAATATTAAGCTTAGTTTCCGAAAGGCACTTCGCTGTTCATGAGTGATTTTAAATTTCTGCATCATATTGGTTACTACGCTATTCAAATATGTGGGAAAACGGACAGCGCAGGTGCGACAGTAAAGAGGTCAAGAGCTCTGATACTCGTACGAGGCTTCCTGATTTATTTTCATTTTTTGTTTTCATCCAATTACCCATTATGTCCGACGAACCAAAACCAAAAACTAAAGCCCACCTTATCGAACATTAATCAGGTATTTCTGTAGGACATATCTTTTTCTTGCTCTGTCACAGAAAGCTTATGGATAAACCCCACAAAATGAGAAGAAGAAAAACGAAAACAAGAATTCAAATGCATAGGTTATTTTATTTTTGTCTGATGGGATAGGTTCTATGCTTGTGTCTGTCTAAGTAAAAGATTGGCTATAACTTGTCAATTCTTTTTCTCATTTGTTTAGCATCTTTTGATTCTTTTTATTGGTCGACTTTCCTGGATGTTTCTAGAAGTTAATGTGATTTAGAGATTTGGTGATTATCTACTCTTCTTCACTCACCGTCTGCAACCAGATGGCGTTCTAATACAAAAGTAAGAAAAAAAATTAAAAAGTTATTCACTGTTTTGTTTCTAAAAGTTTTTTTTTCTCTTTCAATATTCTTCTTCTTCTTCTTCCCGTTCTCTGAATAAACGTCTTCCTTACCTCGCAGTATTATTCTCCTAATTATCTGTCGATATTTTATTTCCGTCTCTCTCAATATATCCCTTCTTCTTCCTTCTCTCTCAATACTACACATCTACCTTTTCTTCTTCTTCTTCTTCTTCTTCTTCTTCTTCTTCTTCTTCTTCTTCCCGTTCTCTGAATAAACGTCTTCCTTACCTCGCAGTATTATTCTCCAAATTATCTGTCGATATTTTATTTCCGTCTCTCTTAATATACCCCTTCTTCTTCCTTCTCTCTCAATACTACACATCTACCTTTTCTTCTTCTTCTTCTTCTTCTTCTTCTTCTTCTTCTTCTTCTTCTTCTTCTCTCAATATTTTTCTCCTACCTTTCTCCCCGATATTCTTCGTCTTCCTTCTCTCTTAATATTCTACTTCTTTCCAGCCCTCTGAATACACTTTTTTCTTCTTCTATATATCTGTCGATATTTTTCTTCTTTCTCACTCAATATTCTTTCCTTTCTTCTCTCACAATACATTTCTTCTTTCTTTTCTTTAATATTATTTTCCTTTTGTCTCTCTCAATATTATTTCCTTCCCTTCCTTCTCAGTATACCATTTTTCTTTTTCTCTCACTATTCTTCTTCCGCTTTTTCTCCCAATATTCTTCGTCTTCCTTCCCTCTCAATATTCTTCTGTTTCCTTCTCTCTCAATATTAGTTTTTCTTTCCCTCTTAATATTCTTTTTCTTTCTTCTCTTTCAATATTCGTTCTTTCTTTACTCTTACTATTGTTCACTTTCGTTCTCTCTCAATATACCTTTTCTCCTTCACTCTCAATATTCTTCTTTTTCTTTTTCATTCGCTATTCTTTTTCTTTTTCCTCTCCAGTATTATTTTCTTCATTTCACTCAATATTATTTTTTCTTTCTCTCTAAATATTATTTTCCTTCCTTTTCTCTTAATATTCTTTTTTTCTACTAGATCCATATACATTTTTTTCTTCTTTCTAAATATTTTTTATTCTTTCTCATTCAATTATATTTTTCTTCCTTCTCTCTCAATATATCTCTCTTTATTCATTCTCGGTATTATTTTCTTATTTCATTGTGTATATTCTTTTTTTCTTTCTCTCTCAATATTCGTTTTTCTTTCCCTCTCAATATTCTACTTCTTCCTTCTCTCTCAATATTCTACTTCTTCCTTCCCGCTCTCTGCATACACTTTTTTCTTCTTCTATTTATCTGTCGATATTTTTCTTATTTTTCATTCAATATTCTTTCCTTTCTTCTCTCGCAATACATGTCTTCTTCCTTCTCTCTAATATTGTTTTCCTTTTTCTCTCTCAATATTATTTCCCTCCCTTCTTTCTCAATATTTTACTTCTACCATTTCTTTTCCTCATATTTCTTCTTCTTCTTCTTCTTCTTCTTCTTCTTCTTCTTCTTCTTCTTCTTCTTCTCTCAATATTTTTCTCCTACCTTTCTCCCAATATTCTTCGTCTTCCTTCTCTCTTAATATTTATCTTCTTTTTCCCGCCCCCTGAATACACTTTTTTCTTCTTCTTCTATATATCTGTCAATATTCCTTCTCTCTCAATATTCTTTTTTTCTTTCTTTCTCTCTCAATATTCGTTTTTCTTTCCCTCTCACTATTCTGTTTCTTCCTTCTCTCTCAATATTTTTTCTTCTTCCTTCCCTCTCAATATTCTTCATTTTCCATTTCTCTCAATATTTGTTTGTCTTTCCCTCTCAATATACTTTTTCTTTCTTTTTCTTTAAATATTCGTTTTTCTTTCCCTCTCAATATTTTTCTTTCCTTCTCTTTCAATATTTGTTTTTCTTTCCCTCTCAATATTCTGCTTCTTTCTTCACTCTCAAATATTCTTCATTTTCCTTCTCTCTCAATATTCGTTTTTCTTTCCCTCTCAATATTCTGCTTCTTTCTTCACTCTCAAATATTCTTCATTTTCCTTCTCTCTCAATATTCATTTTTCTTTCCCTCTCAATATTCTGCTTCTGTCTTCACTCTGAATATTCTTCTTCTTCCCTTCCCTCTCAATATTCTTCATTTTCCTTTTCTCTCAATATTCGTTTTCTTTCCTTCTCAATATACTTTTTCTCTCTTTCTCTCTCAATATTCGTTTTTCTTTCCCTCTCAATATTCTTCTTCTTCCTTCCCTCTCAATATTCTTCATTTTCCTTCTCTGTCAATATTTGTTTTTCCTTCTCTCTCAATATTCTTTTTTTCTTTCTTTCTCTCTCAATATTCGTTTTTCTTTCCCTCTCACTATTCTGTTTCTTCCTTCTCTCTCAATATTTTTTCTTCTTCCTTCCCTCTCAATATTCTTCATTTTCCATTTCTCTCAATATTTGTTTGTCTTTCCCTCTCAATATACTTTTTCTTTCTTTTTCTCTAAATATTCGTTTTTCTTTCCCTCTCAATATTTTCTTTCCTTCTCTTTCAATATTTGTTTTTCTTTCCCTCTCAATATTCTGCTTCTTTCTTCACTCTCAAATATTCTTCATTTTCCTTCTCTCTCAATATTCATTTTTCTTTCCCTCTCAATATTCTGCTTCTTTCTTCACTCTGAATATTCTTCTTCTTCCTTCCCTCTCAATATTCTTCATTTTCCTTTTCTCTCAATATTCGTTTTCTTTCCTTCTCAATATACTTTTTCTCTCTTTCTCTCTCAATATTCGTTTTTCTTTCCCTCTCAATATTCTATTTCTTCCTTCCCTCTCAATATTCTTCATTTTCCTTTTCTGTCAATATTTGTTGTCCCTTCTCTCTCAATATTCTTTTTTTCTTTCTTTCTCTCTCGATATTCGTTTTTCTTTCTCTCTCAATATTCTGTTTCTCCCTTCTCTCTCAATATTTTTCTTCTTCCTTCCCTTTCAATATTCTTCATTTTCCATTTCTCTCAATATTCGTTTGTCTTTTCCTCTCAATATACTTTTTCTTTCTTTTTCTCTAAATATTCGTTTTTCTTTCCCTTTAAGTATTTTTCTTTCTTTCTCTCTCAATATTCGTTTTTCTTTCCCTCTCAATATTTTTTATTTCTTTCTCTCTCAATATTCGTTTTTCTTTCTCTCTCAATATTCCTCTTCTTCTTTCACTCTCAATATTATTATTCTTCCTTCTCTCTCAATATTCGTTTTTCTTTCTTTCTCTCTCGATATTCGTTTTTCTTTCTCTCTCAATATTCTGTTTCTCCCTTCTCTCTCAATATTTTTCTTCTTCCTTCCCTCTCAATATTCTTCATTTTCCATTTCTCTCAATATTCGTTTGTCTTTTCCTCTCAATATACTTTTTCTTTCTTTTTCTCTAAATATTCGTTTTTCTTTACCTTTAAGTATTTTTCTTTCTTTCTCTCTCAATATTCGTTTTTCTTTCCCTCTCAATATTTTTTATTTCTTTCCCTCTCAATATTCCTCTTCTTCTTTCACTCTCAATATTATTATTCTTCCTTCCCTCTCAATATTCTTCTTCTTCCTTCCCTCTCAATATTCTTCTTCTTCCTTCCCTCTCAATATTCTTCTTCTTCCTTCCCTCTCAATATTCTTCTTCTTCCTTCCCTCTCAATATTCTTCTTCTTCCTTCCCTCTCAATATTCTTCTTCTTCCTTCCCTCTCAATATTCTTCTTCTTCCTTCCCTCTCAATATTCTTCTTCTTCCTTCCCTCTCAATATTCTTCTTCTTCCTTCCCTCTCAATATTCTTCTTCTTCCTTCACTCACAATATTGTTTTTTTCTCCATTCTCTCTTAATATTCTTCTTTTCCCTTTTTTCTCAATATTCTTTTTCTTCATTCTCTCCCAATAATCGTTTCTATCCTTCCCTGTAAATATTCTTTTTTTTTAATTTTTCTCTAAATACAATTCTTCTTCGTTTTCTCTCAATATTTTTCTTCTTCCTTCTTTTCCTTTTCTTCTCTCTCAATATTCTTCCTTCCCTCCCAATATTATTTTTTTACTTCCTCTCTTAATAATTTTACTTGTTCTCCAACCTTTTTTTATTGCCTTTCCTAATTTTAATTCATTGTATATTCAAACTGATATCCCAATATTATGCGTAATTATCTTTTTAAATTAGCTGAATTCAAACGATAACAACGCTTCAAAAAGACCTCCTTAGTTTAAATAACCAGAAATACCCGTGACATTTTTATCGTTCTGCGACTGTTATTTTCGGATCAATTTTTATTCTACGACTATAAAATTCTCTTGGAAATTCCCCCATCGCATCGTTAAAAATTTGTGCCTAACAGCTTTAAAAAAATATTGGAATATCAATCATCAATATAAACTGTTGTTACGACCTGGATTTCCAGGTTAATATATCGGTTTTATAGCGGAAAATGAGAGACGCACATTTGCTACAGGTTAGAAAAGGCGGCGATTTCTAAAGAGTGAGGATCGCTCATGTCTCAAAGTCTTATGATAGATAGATAGATAGATAGATAGATAGATAGATAGATAGATAGATAGATAGATAGATATGAACAGAATGATAGATAGATAGATAGATAGATAGATAGATAGATAGATAGATAGATAGATAGATAGATAGATAGATATGAACAGAATGGGATAGATAGATAGATAGATAGATAGATAGATAGATAGATAGATAGATAGATAGATAGATATGAAATAGAATGGGATAGATAGATAGATAGATATGAACAGAATGGGATAGATAGATAGATAGATATGAATGAATGATAGATAGATAGATAGATAGATAGATAGATAGATAGATAGATAGATAGATAGATAGAATGAATGGGATAGATAGATAGATAGATAGATAGATAGATAGATAGATAGATAGATAGATAGATAGATAGATAGATAGATAGATAGATAGATAGATAGATAGATAGATATGAATGAATGGGATAGATAGATAGATAGATAGATAGATAGATAGATAGATAGATAGATAGATAGATAGATATGAACAGAATGATAGATAGATAGATAGATAGATAGATAGATAGATAGATAGATAGATAGATAGATAGATATGAATGAATGGGATAGATAGATAAATAGATAGATAGATAGATAGATAGATAGATAGATAGATAGATAGATAGATATGAACAGAATGGATAGATAGATAGATAGATAGATAGATAGATAGATAGATAGATAGATAGATATGAACAGAATGATAGATAGATAGATAGATAGATAGATAGATAGATAGATAGATAGATAGATAGATAGATAGATAGATAGATAGATAGATATGAATGAATGGGGATAGATAGATAGATAGATAGATAGATAGATAGATAGATAGATAGATAGATAGATAGATAGATATGAATGAATGGGATAGATAGATAGATAGATAGATAGATAGATAGATAGATAGATAGATAGATAGATAGATAGATATGAATGAATGATAGATAGATAGATAGATAGATAGATAGATAGATAGATAGATAGCTATGAATGAATGATAGATAGATAGATAGATAGATAGATAGATAGATAGATAGATAGATAGATAGATATGAACAGAATGATAGATAGATAGATAGATAGATAGATAGATAGATAGATAGATAGATAGATAGAATGATAGATAGATAGATAGATAGATAGATAGATAGATAGATAGATAGATAGATAGATAGATATGAACAGAATGGATAGATAGATAGATAGATAGATAGATAGATAGATAGATAGATAGATATGAACAGAATGGGATAGATAGATAGATAGATAGATAGATAGATAGATAGATAGATAGATATGAATGAATGGATAGATAGATAGATAGATAGATAGATAGATAGATAGATAGATAGATAGATAGATAGATATGAAACAGAATGGATAGATAGATAGATAGATAGATAGATAGATAGATAGATAGATAGATAGATAGATAGATAGATATGAACAGAATGGGATAATAGATAGATAGATAGATAGATAGATAGATAGATAGATAGATAGATATGAACAGAATGGGATAGATAGATAGATAGATAGATAGATAGATAGATAGATAACAAGAAACAAGAAACCATCTAATCTCAGTATGTTCTATACTTACCCCAAATGAATATAAAAATCGTCACGATAGAATGGGGCACTGGACCTGCTGCAAACACTATGTAAAATATTTAAACAAACACTGGTATGAACATCACCCAGCACCAGTTACAGAAACAGAAGATGTCACCATTCTATGGAATTACACCATCTACACAAACAGGAAAACTGAAACAAATAGGCCGGACATTATTGTTAAAAACCAAAAAGAAATAACTTGCCTAATAATTGATAAGGCTTACTCTGCGGATTGTAACATAGCAACCAAGAATTTTGAAAAGCTATCAAAATATAAAGACCTGGAAATAGAAATAAAAGAAAATGTGGAAAATGAAAACAAGAATCGTGCCATTAATAGTAGGTGCGCTTGGAATGATAAAAAATGGAACAAAACAACCCATTGAAAGAATCCCTGAAAACCTCAGCTTAAGAAGCCTGGTCAGTACTTAGATGGGTGACCGCTTGGGAATACCAGGTGCTGTAAGCGTTTAGTGACGGATGTGCCTGCTTACGATCATATCACGTTGAATAAACCAGTTCTCGCTCGATAACCCGATAACCAAAATTAAGCAACGTTGAGCCTGGTCAGTAGTTAGATGGGTAACCACTTGGGAATACCAGGCGCTGTAAGCGTTCAGTGACGGATGTGCGTTGTGATGCAGTGGATATCGGCTCTGAAAGAGAAATCGGTTAGCCGAGTTCAAATTCCAGTTGAATACCCGACATTCACTTAAGCACTGGTACCCTTGGGAAAGGTATTAACCCTTCCTCCAGTTATGGGTTAAATAACAAGGATAGGACTTGGGGACCCTGCCCTTAAAAACAAATCCCAATGAATCTTGATACTCGAAAAGAAAAAAGTATTACTAGACACAAAAACTTATATAAAAAAAAAACAACAACAATAAATTGTTGAAGGAAAAGGGTATTACTGCAATAAAGGAATAAAATGTAGTTGGCATTAAATGACCCGCCGAGTTTGATCTAAACTTATTAATAAATGGAACTTTGTCTCTGTGTGTGTGTCTGTGTGTGTGTCCGTTACCTATAGACTCCGAAACGACTGAACCGATTTTCTTGAAAATTTACACAGTTGTACTATAAGCGTCTGCGAGTGTTTTTAGCTATGTTTTATGTCGAGGTACCCCCGATGAATATCGAAAATCGATAATCGAAAAAGTCGGATTATAGAAGAAGTGGTCCGATTTTAATCAAATTTCATACACTAATAGACAAAGACAAAAGAAACGATATTCAGAAGCTTCAAGATTGCAGTTCTTACAATAGTGCAAAAAATCAATAATATATATATATATATATATATATATATATATATATATAAAAGACAAGATGTTTGTGTGTGTGTCTGTTTATCTGCCTGTATGTCTGTATTTTTTCAGCCCTTTTATTTTAGTTTCTGCTTCGGGTTTGGCTCTAAGTAGGTATAATTGTAGTTCTTAGTTTCAGCCATGATACCATTTACTCAGAGGACTTATTTAGCCTTCAAAATTCAGTTTACGACGAAAAAAACTTATTTGATATCGATACCAGGAAATCAAAATTTGACTTACATCCATTCATTTTTCTTTCAGTCTACGGTTTCGCTTTAGCTGGAAACACTTATTGCTTTTAAGTCTTTCGTGCCAACGTCCAAAGAGTCTGAGCTCCAGGACCATGGATTAGTTTTAAAGCTTTCATTACACCGAGCAACGCCGGGCTATACTGCCAAGTATGCCATAAAAACAAAGCAACCAACCAATAACCCAATTTAAGGGATATGCAAAAAATAGTCTTGTTAAGTACAACCTACACACTCAGAAGAACTTTGTCTATGTAACGATAGGGGTGTCATGGGAGATAGAAAAGAACATCAAATGTAGCGATAGCAACACACCACAACCTGCCTTAGCTCTTACACCATTCCATGCTTTCTGGCCTGATATTCTCAAGTGACCTGATACTGACCATGTTCGGTCATCATACGGAAACCAGTGGTACGGCTGTAAGCTGATATTTTCTTAGGATTTTCAGAAAAGGGCTAAGGCGATTAATTTTAATCGCTTTTCGGATAAAGTATTTCTATGGATAACGAGAAGGCCCCTGTCGTAAACATTAACTGATAAATATTTATATCAATATGCCGTCAAAAATGACGGCAACATATATATTGATATACCTACTATTGAGTGTCTTACATTAAGACATAAAAAACTAATAATTCAAACTACTGAGCATAACAGGAGTGAAATTTATGATCCATCTTTATATATGGATCATAAATTTCACTCCTGTTATGCTCAATGCTTTGAATTATATTATTATTATTATTATGTCATTTTTCATCATATTTCGATTTCTGCTTTGGTCTCACTACCAACCAAGTCTGCGGGGAGACCTAAGGCAGGTAGTGGCGTGTTGTTATGGCTCCATTTCATGTTTTTCTATCTTCCCTATCATCTCCAGCATTACATAGATAAAGTTTTCCTTAGTGTGTGGGCTGTACTTAATAAGACAATTTTTTGTATATCTCTTAAGCTGGGGTTTCCAGGGATTCTTTCAATGTGTTGTTTTGTTCCATTTTTTATCATTCCAAGTGCACCTACTATCACTGGCACAACTCTTGTTTTCAATTTCCACATTTTTTCTATTTCAATTTCAAGGTCTTTATATTTTGACAGTTTTTCAAATTCCTTGATTGCTATGTTACAATCCGCTGGACAAGCCATATCAATTAATAGACAAGTTTTCTCCTTCTGGTTTTTAACAATAATGTCTGGCCTGTTTGCTTCAATTTTTCTGTCTGTGTAGATGGTGTAATCCCATAGAATGGTTACATCTTCTATTTCTGTAACCGGTGCTGGGTGATGTTCATACCAGTGTTTGCCTACAGCTTTTCCATAATGTTTGCATATTGCCCAATGTAAATATTATATATTAAATATTTATTATTATTATTATTATTATTATTATTATTATTATTATTATATTGTATATATTTTTTATTTCTTTGTCCTTTCTTTTTCTTCTTCTCTCTTTTTTTTCTTCTCTTTTTTTCCATTTATCAATCGTCTACTTGTTCTTTATTTTTTATTTTTTCTATCTTTGGGGTTCTTTGAGCGAGTAATTTTTTGTAAATTACCGTTATAAATGTCTGTTCTAAATATGGACATGTGAGTGTCTGTGTAAAAAAATTAGAGGGGGGATATTTTGAGGATCAACTGTTGTACCATTTGGGTCTGACGAGCCGCAATTATAACATCATTATGCGGGGAAATATGTATTACCCATTGAAATTGTAGTAAATCAACAACTTTTCTAAATTATATTACTCGGTTAAATTCAATAAATGAATTTAACATTGAGATCTTTTCAGTTCGTCTCTTTCTGAATTTACCTGGATAGTATACTAAGTGTTCTACGTTATATATATATATATATATAGTCATCCGCAGACAAATTTGTTTCGCTGTATCACAGCTCATCAGTACGGTTGATTTTACCCAGGATTGAAACCCGACCGAATTGGCGTCAGTCGGCCTATTTACCTCTGAGATATGGTCGCTCGGTAGAAGAAGGCAGACTTTTAGCGTGTGATATACCATGTATTCATACGCCAGTAGTGAGATTATTCTAATTCATTACTGAATGAACGATGCGTAGATGCCAGACTAGCTACTGTTCTTCAAAGCGTACCATTCTTCCAGAGTACTCAATCAGGGTGATATATATATATATATATATATATATATATATATATATATATATAAAGTGGCATCTTAATGTAACTGTAAAAACGGTTCGCCTAAAGTGGCTCTGTTTGTCGCCAATCGGAAGTATTTTCAAGACTTCGTACCGGGCCCAAACGTTATAAATTTTTCCAGTGTCTGAACGCACTTATTGAGGGTGGACCAGAGACTGATAATCTCTGGTCGGGTCGGCGCGGTGAGGGGGTATGATGTTGAAAGACCCGAAACTCCTAGAGATCCACTATGACATCCCTGACGACACCCTCTAACGCCAATACAACGGTGCGTATGTTTGAATATATATATATATATATATATATATATATATATATATATATATATGAGAGAGGAAATAGTCAAAACTTGATACCCTTTTAGCACGGATGACCCTGTTATTTGAGAACCTAACTAGAAGCTATTTATACCCTGTAAGTTAAAAATCCCTTCACTTTTGGAAAAAAAAATCGGTTAATCATCCCAAAAATGATAGCTTGAAGATGGCGTCATAGTAAAAGTATGATTCCGAAACATGGGAAATTCTATGTCGCAAAAATGTTAAATAAATTATATTACAATAATATATATATATATATATATATATATATATATATATATATTGTTGTATTTCGTGAAAATAGTATTTACAAAGGTTATTAATATCCAATACAAGAATAAAGGTTAATCGTCTCAACCGTCGTAAGACGTAGTATGAGCAATGGGTACTTCCGGGTCGTCACCGGAAGTCTACGACTGACTTGTCGTTCGGCTGCTCGGCACACTCTCTACTACGTAGATGCCACCATTACTTTACATAGTAATGGAATAGTCCATTATAGCCGAATAGGCGCGGGCGTTCCAACATATATATATATATATATATATATATATATTGTTTCGAGGATGCATTTATATATAAAAATAATAATAATAATAATGTTTAAAAAGTTGTAGTAAGAGATTCTATTGAGTCTTAATTGTTATTGCAGAAAAGTCTTAATTCATGTAAGTCGTCGTAAAAATAGAGAAATTAGGTATAGAACGTTTTGGAAGATGCCAGAATTTTCCAGTAAAATCGAAGCAATTCTAAATGTTCTAAAAATATGTAAATTCGTTGTTAGGTTTTGGGAAGATAGTAGTTAGTTGTTAACAGAATTTGTAGACATTATCAACTCCGGTCCTATTCGTGGATCTCTGCATTCTTCCGAAAGAATCTCAAAAAAAAAGTTGCCGACCAACTAAAACCTGAAAGAGAACCTCATGGAACTAAATGGGTAAATAGATATTTTTGACTCTTTCATTGACCAAACTAATAATTATTCTTTATATACACATTTGAGGATTTCCTAAAAGTAACAAAACACAAATAAATACGAAATGATCTTTATTATAAGAGGGAGTATATATATATATATATATATATATATATATATATATATATATATATATCCGAGTAAATACAGAACGAAGAAAGAATTCTTACAACGTCCAAAACATTAATTTAAAACAGTGCTCGATATATAATATATAGAGCTGTGAATATTTGTACCAAAATTTTCATCACGAAAAATTAAAGGGGTGGGATTAATAAGAAAGGATGCTTTCTTATTAATCCCACCCCTTTAATTTTCAGTGATGAACATTTTTTTTAACTTCCGCCGGTAAAATATCTTTGCTCATTTTGTAATTTGGCTTTTGTAATAAAGGTTGCTGATGAGATGCGAAATTTCTCTTAGAAATTTCTCGTAGATATGGCCATACAACTGATTTGAACATCGGAATTTATTTTATTTTATAATTGGCTCTGTAATTTGAATATAAATTGCATTGAGCCCTACACACGGATCACTTTTAATATTAATATTAATATTAATATTAATATTATTTAATAGTATTATTTAATTATTTAATATTATTTAATATTATTATTTAATTATTTAATATTAATATTAATATTAATTTTAATATTAATGTAATTAATATTAATAAGGATCGGGATTTACCTACCTGATTTTCCTTTTAAATTAAAATTATATATATATATATATATGTTAATACATGTATATATTATTAAAAATCGCCTGAAGACTTCACACATGGTAGAAACCTGGGTAGCGAAATAACTCGTTTAAAAATGGAAAATATTCAATAGATCTACAATATAATTGTATCAAACACTTTTTAATACAAATGTGTAATGGTCTAACCCTATAATTACCAAGAACTAAGTATTAAACAATATATATATATATATATATATATATATATATATATATATATATATATATTTGTATGTATGGATGTGTGTGTGTGTGTGTGTGTGTGTACACAAATAAATACGCAGCAGTTTTTATATTTAAAATTATTTTCTTTATCAGTTGGTTTCATTTCCTCATCAAGTTCAAGGCCACCATGCATGTATCTTCCATTTATCTAAGTTGAATGAAATTGGATTAAAGGAATAAATACGAAAAAGAATTCAATTACATTTTCCTTTTTAATTTAAATAATTTCTGAAAGAAAGAGAAGAATTCTTACCCTTCACCAATAGTGGAGGACCTTAATAAACGGAGCACGTGTATACACATAGAAAACTTAAAAGATTTATTAAGGTTAAAAGACTTAAATGTAGATATTTCTATTATTTATCTTTAAATGCGAAAAGCATTAGGATCTGATTGGAAGACTGAATTTGGCTTTAATAAACAAAGCAAGGGAATGATATATTATAAAACCCAAATGAAGGTTAAAGAACTTAAATGTAGATATTTCTATTATTTATCTCTAAATGTGAATAGCATTAGGATCTGATTGGAAGACTGAATTTGGCTTTAATAAACAAAGCAAGAAAATGAGATATTATAAAACCCAAATGAAGTTTGAAGGACTTAAATGTAGATATTTTTATTATTATCTCTAAATGTGAAAAACATTTGGATCTGATTGAAATACTCACTAAATTATACCGATACAATATCCGGTATCTACAGATGTGTGTTGTAGTTCGTTTGCTATATAATGCATATTGATGAATAGATGAGAGGTGTGACCTTTTGTAATTTTGAGACAAAGTGTCATATATTATAGTTAAATGTTATTTTGTGGTATTTCAAAGTTTGTTCCACTGGTTGCCTACCGTATATTTTGGGGTCACTCTATATGATAGGTAAAGGCCTAACTCCAAATTTTGAGCTAAAAATATTCAGGTCAACTTGTCTGCTCCAATTTATAGTATTATAGCACTTGTAGTACCTGTGAAAATTCCATTGTTTTTCTATTTGAATTTTCTTATGAAAAATTAAGTTAATAATTAAATTAGCTCCTTGCTAATATATTTTTGATGGTATATTAATATAAATATTTATTAGTTAATGTTTATGACACGGACCTTCTCGTTATCTATAGAAATACCAAGGAATTTCCCTTACTGAGTCGTTCAATATTCGTGCTAAACAAATTAACAAAGTGTTTCAGTAACTATCATAAGTCAGTCAGTTAAGTGCTTTACGTGAAATACGCTTGGGCGATCATGTCTCGAAAGAGACATGACTGACTGGGCAGAAGATTATCCCGCAGTAGGTTGCCATTGCTTTCTGCGGTAGACTGGTTGCCGACCAAGGCTATAGAACCCAATCTGTCCTATTATTTAACCCATAACTTGAGGGAGAAGAGATGTAGCATATTATTAAGTAGTAATTAGTGGGGGATCAGTTTATTACTTCATAACAATAGAAAACTGACCCCCCCACTTTATGCTCAGTATAAGTTTTAATTATGTTTCCAACTATTATGTTCAGTCAGTCAAGTGCCATACGTGATACACGCTTGGGCGATCATGTCTCGAAAGAGACATGACTGACTGGGCAGAAGATTATCCCGCAGTAGGTTGCCATTGCTTTCTGCGGTAGACTGGTTGCCGACCAAGGCTATAGAACCCAATCTGTCCTTTTGTTTAACCCATAACTGGAAGGAAGAGACGGATTAATACCTTTCTCAAGGGTATTTGCGCGTAAGTGAATGCAATGAATTCGGCTGGAATTCGAACTCGGCTCCCCGATTTCTCGTTCCGAGCCGATATCCACTGCACCACAATGCGGAATGTAATGAGGAATAAACGCAATATATTGTAGAAGAGAAATATGTACATAGAAGGTTAGTATAACATCGTAAGTATACGGTTAGTTGAATGCGAGAGAATGCGAGATAATAACGAGACGTGAGATTTAGCAATGCGATAACCTCAGGACTAGATCTCCTGTAATACATTGTAGTCCTCATCCTGTAGTAGTATGACTACTACTACAAATAGTCTGTGGAAGAGTTCATTATTATTATTATTGTTATTATTTTCTTTGATTTATTTTGTATACACATTTCATTCAGGGTCCCAACCAGCGACCTACGTTTAGAAATTACTTTATAACATTTTACACTGATTATTTTTGTCAAAAGAAAAAACAAAACAAAGATTAGACATACTTTGCAAAGATAAAATACTTCGTGGTGATATAGGCTACCAGGAAGCCTTTCAATCAATCCACCGTAACCTTTTCCAAATCAATCCGAGGGCTCCAACTACAACTGGAATTACTGATTTCTTTTCTGACACATTTCAGTATCCTTGGATGTTGATAGTTTTTTAAAATATGTTAGAATCTGTACAAAAGATGCCCTAAAATCCAGCCATTATCTCACTAGCAGGATGTGGCTTCCCTCTGTCTTTTCTACAAATATTTTCATGGCATCTGTGCTGATGAGCTTAGCTCACTGATAACCCCTCCAAAAGAATTTACTCGAGCAACCAGACTGGCAACAAAATCCTACCCTTTTACAGTTAAATCACCCAAATGCAGCCATCTCTTCTACTCTAACAGCTTCTTTTCCGTAACAACTTCCTGTCCGTGGAATTCTTTTTCATATACTTTCTGACGGCTACAATCTCCAAGAATTTAAATGCAATGTCAATTCCCATCTCTTAGCCACCTGACTAAATTCCTTCTCTCGTCCTTTCCCCTTTACCTCGTGTATCTTTTCCTTTCTCGCTCTAACCTCGTAAATGTCTTCATACTGGTATTTCCATCCTTCTCTTGCCCTTTCTCTGCTCACCCCCCCCCAGTAACTGGTTCGTCTTTCTCTTCGCTCTCCTCCTGCTTAAACTTTAACTCTTCTCTTATGTAGCCTCCTGCGCACAAGTAGCGGTACTGCCTTGCTTGGGGTGAAATGATTAAAAAAAAAAAGGTAGAGAGGATATTTTTTTTACAGTAAAAAAAAGAGAGGGGTGTTGTCTGAGATCAGGGATTAAAGTAAGCTTACGCCTTCTTCTAGTGGTAAAAAGAAAACTGCTACCCTTGGATGCACAGCAGCAAAGAATGTCATTAACCCGATGTTCTTTCACGAAAAGCGATCAGAAAGATCAGCTGTCAATCGACTTTTCTCTCTGCTTTTATTTCAGAGTGTCGGATAGCTAGCTGACGAGAAGGATTATCTTACGAGGGGTAAGGTCACCTCATTGTTTTCAATCGAAAATGTCAAATCTTTTTGTACGCGAAGATCAGCTCTCGTAACGATTTTAGCATTCATAAGCATATATATATATATTGCTATTATTATTATTTTATCATTTTCATCATACTTCGATTTCTGCTATAATCACACTACCTACTAAGTCTACGGAAAGACCTAAGGCAGGTTGTGGCGTGTTGTTATGGCTCCATTTCATGTTTTTCTATCTCCCATAACATCCTTAGCGTTACATAGACAAATTTCTCCTTAGTGTGTGGGCTGTACTTAACAAGACAATTTTTGTATATCTCTCAAGCTGGGGCTTCCAGGGATTCTTTCAATGTTATTTCTTATTCCATTTTTATCATTCCAAGTGCACCTACTATCACTGGCACGACTCTTGTTTTCAATTATTACATTTTTCTGTTTCAATTTCTAGGTCTTGATACTATTTTATTATGTCATTTTTTTTATCATAATTCGATTTCTGCTATGGTCGCACTACCTACCAAGTTTGTGGAAAGACCTAAGGCAGGTTGTGATGTGTTGTTATGCTTACATTTCATTTGATTTTCTATCTCCCATAACATCCTTAGCGTTACATAGACAAATTTCTCCTTAGTGTGTGGGCTGTACTTAACAAGACAATTTTTGTATATCTCTCAAGGTGGGGTTTCCAGCGATTTTTTCAATGTGTTGTTTTGTTCCATTTTTTATCATTCCAAGTGCACCTACTATCACTGGCACGACTCTTGTTTTCAATTTCCACATTTTTCTGTTTCAATTTCTAGGTCTTGATACTCTTTTATTATATCATTTTTTTTTATCATAATTCGATTTCTGCTATGGTCGCACTACCTACCAAGTTTGTGGAAAGACTTAAGTCAGGTTGTGGTGTTGTTATGCTCACATTTTATTTGATTTTCTATCTCCCATAACATCCTAAGCGTTCATAGACAAAGTTCTCCTTAGTGTGTGGGCTGTACTTGACAAAACATTTTTTGTATATCTCTTAAGCTGGAATTTCCATGGATTTTTTCAATCTGTTGTTTAGTTCCATTTGTACCTACTATTGCAGTTACTATTCCTGCAATTATTATAATGTCATTTTTTATTATAATTTGATTTCTGCTATGGTTGCACTACCTACCAAGTCTGCAGGAAGACCTAAGGCAGGTTGTGGTGTATTGTTATGGCTACACTTAGTGTGTGGGCTGTACCTTAGATAATTGTTTGTATATCTCTTAAGCTGGGGTTTTCAGGAATTCTTTCAATGTGTTGTTTTGTTCCATTTTTTTATCATTCCAAGTGCACCCATTATCACTGGCACGACTCTTGTTTTACATTTTTGCTATTTCAATTTCCAGGTTCTCATACTCTATTATTACGTTATTTTTTACCATAATTCGTTTTGTGCTATAGTCGCACTACCTACCAAGTCTGCGGAAAGACCTAAGACAGGCTGTGGTCTGTTGCTATGGCAACATTCCATGTTTTTTCATATCTCCCCAACATCCCTAGCGTTACAGAGACACAGTTCTTTTCAGTGTGTAGCTTGTACTTAACAAGACAATTTTTTGTATTTCTCTGAAGCTGGGATTTCCAGGGAATCTTTCAATGTGTTGTTTTGTTTCATTTTTTATCATTCCGAGTGCACCTACTATTACTGGTACTATTCTTGTTTTCAGTTTCCACATTTGTTTTTAGTTTAATTTCAAGGTCCTTATATTTTGACAGTTTTTCGAATTCCTTGGTTGCTATGTTACAATCCGTGTAAATTAATGTAATTTCATAGAATGGTGACATCTTCTATTTCTGTGACTGGTGCTGGGTGATGTTCACACCAGTGTTTGTTTACTCATTTTCCATAGTGTTTGCAGAAGGCCCAGTGAAAATACTGCTCCATTCTATCGTGACGATTTTTATATTCATTTGGGGCAAGTACAGAACTTCCTGAGATTAGATGGTCTATTGTTTTTTGGTATTTGTCACAGAACCTGCATTTTGGGTCCACATTATTATGTATAATATTTGCCTAAAAGTTCCTAGTAAAAAGATTTTGGTCTTACGCCTTCAGTCTCAGACTTTAATCTAGATGAACGTAACAATTTTAATCGATGAGTATTAACTTTATCAACATTGGATTTATTGATATGTTCTGGATATTGGCCATGTAGAGGTTTGTCTTGCCAGCGTTGTTTCATCTGTTCAAGAGCTTTATCCTTGGCTTTCTTTTTCATAGTTTTTGCCGCAATAGTTGGTTCTTGGCTTCTGTTTTGCTTTTCTACAGAATTTACTAAATGTAAATCTTGTTTGTATTTACTGCCTTCTTTCATTATTGAATATTTTTCTTTCTGTTTTCATGTTGTTTGACTGATTGTATCATCCAGTCCTTTGTTGTTTTTATGTATGTTAGTAAGCCAGTAGTTTTTGTCTTGTATGACAATTCTAGCTGAATAAAACCTCTTCCACCTTCTTTACGGCGTATGTCTAGACGGTCTACATCGGCTTTTGGAGGATGCTCTTATGCTTAGAAAGAATCTTCCTTGCCTTCGAATTTATTCGTTTGATTTCATTTAGAGTCCAGTTCAAGATGTCGAAACTATATTGGACCACTGGGATGGCAGGGTTATTAATGGCCATAATTCTGTTCTGAATTTGAATTTGAATTTGAGTTTTGGTTAATGACATATTAAGTTATTTAATGCCAAAAAGTAAGTTGATTTAGTCAGATTTTGATGAAAAAATTTTTTTAAAATTTTTATTTTATTTTAGAAAACTGAAGATGTCTTCTACTTTTGTATTCAAATGTATATTGCTGGTAATTGTTTTTTCTTCAAAAATATATTGTTGGTAATATTTTTCTTTCAAAAATGAATATTTTTCTATAAAAGTCTATTTTTATAATTTCATAGTGTTTTGACCTTAGTTTTGGGGTTAACTATTTGCCCATAGTTGGGACCCTAACAGGTGCTACCGCTCCGGGTCAGGATAAACCTGGAAACAACAGCAATTAAGAAGTGGTTCCAAGCTTCTCACAACTTCCCAATCAGAGGCCTTGCTACCGGATGCAGTCTACCGTCATACCCAGGGCCAAGTCAGTTCTGAGAATTCAATTTACTATCATTATTATTATGTCATTTTTCATCATATTTCGATTTCTGCTATGGTCGCACTACCAACCAAGTCTGCGGGAAGACTTAAGGCAAGTCGTAGCGTGTTGATATGGCCCCATTTCATGTTTTTTCTATCTCCCCTATCAGCCCTAGGGTTACATAGACAAAATTTCCTTTAGTGTGGGGGCTGTACTTAATAAGAAAATGTTTGTATATCTCTTAAGCTGGGGTTTCCAGGGATTCTTTCAATGTGTTGTTTTGTTCCATTTTTTATCATTCCAAGTGCACCTACTATCACTGGCACGACTCTTGTTTTCAATTTACACATTTTTTTCTATTTCAATTTCCAGGTCAGTTTGACAGTTTTTCAAATTCTTTGGTTGCTGTGTTAAAATCCGCTGGACAAGCCATATCAATTAATAAACAAGTTTTTTCTTTCTGGTTTTTAACAATACTATTATTATTATGTCATTTTTCATCATATTTCGATTTCTGCATTGGTCTCACTACCAACCAAGTCTGCGGGGAGACCTAAGGCAGGTAGTGGCGTGTTGTTATGACTCCATTTCATGTTTTTCTATCTTCCCTATCATCTCCAGCATTACATAGATAACGTTTTCCTTAGTGTGTGGGCTGTACTTAATAAGACAATTTTTTGTATATCTCTTAAGCTGGGGTTTCCAGGGATTCTTTCAATGTGTTGTTTTGTTCCATTTTTTATCATTCCAAGTGCACCTACTATCACTGGCACAACTCTTGTTTTCAATTTCCACATTTTTTCTATTTCAATTTCCAGGTCTTTATATTTTGACAGTTTTAAATTATTATTATTATTATTATTATTATTATTATTATTTTCTTTGATTTATTTTGTATACACACTTCATTCAGGGTCCCAACCAGCGATCTACGTTTAGAAATTACTTTATAACATTTTACACTGATTTTTTTTTTTTTTTGTAAAAAGAAAAAACAAAACAAAACAAAAATTAGACAGATTAGATTTCGTCATGTGTGAGTTTTACTTGTGAGTGCAATTTTTGTATTTCTTTTTGGCATAGGCTACCAGGAAGCCTTTCAATCAGTCCATCGTAACCTTTTCCAAATCAATCCGAGGGCTCTAACTACAACTGGAATTACTGATTTCTTTTCTGGCACATTTCAGTATCCTTGGATGTTGATAGTTTTTGAAAATATGTTAGAATTTGCAGGGAATTCCATGCCAATAAGAAAGTACATTTTGTTTTTGTGAGAATACTGATGAGAGTGGAGTGGACAGAGAAAGGAGCATGAGAGAGAGGATGCAGGTTAGTGAGATAGGAGATGACTATTGACTTTACATTTAAATTCTTGGAGATTGTAGCTGTCGGGCTATCTATCTATCTATCTATCTATCTTTTTTCTATCTTTTTTCTATCTCTTTTTTTTCTATCTATCTTTTTTTTCTAGCTATCTATTTTTTTTATAATCATATAGCCCCAAGTAAGGCATTTTACTGCCACTGTTTTGCAGGGGGTTGCATAAGAGGGGGTGTCAGGAAGTTGGCAAGAGAAGGATGAGAATAATGATGAGAGTGGAGTGGACGGAGAAAGGAGCATGAGAGAGAAGGGATGCCAGTTCGTGAGATAGGAGATGACTATTGACTTTACACTTAAATTCTAGGAGAATATAGCTGTCGGGAAAGCAAATAAATGGAAGAGAATTTCACAGTGCGAGAAAAGAATCTGATGGAGTAGACTTTTCGTTTACAATCTATTGGTTTCACGGTGAAAGGGTCATATATTCAGTCAGATAAGAGTCATGCTTCATACACGCTCGATAGAGACATGACTGATTGGGCAAAACAATTTTCCGCAAGAAGTTGATATGACTTTCAGCGAGAGACTGGTTGCCAGTTACGGCTATTTAACCCTTAGCTGGAGGAAGAAGAGACATATTTATACCTCTTAAGTGTATTTGTTCGAAAGTGAATGCAACTCGGAGAGCCGAGTTCGAATTCCAGTTGAATTTCTTGCATTCACCTATGCACATATACCCTTGTGAAAGGGATGAATCCGTCACTTTTCCAACCAACTATGGGTTAAATAGCAAGTCAGATTCGATTTTATAGTCTTGAATGGTAACAAGTCTACCGCAGAAAATAATGGCAAACTTTTGCAGGAATAATCTTTTCGGTCAGTCATGTCTCTTTTGAGACATGATCACCCAATCGTACTTAGCTTAGCAGTTGAATAGAGTTTTTTGGAATTCCCTAGCTCTCATTCGAAGCTGATAACATATCAGCGTGCAATTTGACACCGGCCTTATTCAGACGCGTGGAGCTCTCTCTCTCTCTCTCTCTCTCTCTCTCTCTCTCTCTTTGCGTTTTATAAAGAACACTGACACTCTTACAGATCCTATTTCTTTAAACGAGTTCGAGCGGTCTTCATGCCAATTTCCTTCCCGTAAAAGTTGCATATTTTCCAGTGTAGATATTGGCCCGCTCTATCATGCCGTGTTTTATATTCAATTGGTGCTAAAACCGTGAAACCTTATAAAAGATAATAATAATAATTATTATTATTATAGTTATATTTTGATTTCTGCTATGGTCACACAACCTACCAGTTCTGCGGAGAGACGTAAGGCAGGTACTGGTGTGTTGCTATGTCTACATTTTATGATTTGCTTTTTCTAACACATATAAAATCGCGAGCGTTATATTGACAATTCCTGGGCCGTATTTATCAAGACATTTTGCTATTTCTCTTAAGATTGAATTTCCAGGGATTTCTTCAATGTGTTGTTGTGTTTCTTTTTTGATCATTCCAAGCGCACCTATTATGACTAGTACTGTAACTTCCTGAGCACTAGTGGCATTTATGCCTTGCTTGGGGTGATATGATTAAAAAAAATAAACAAGTTAGTCAATATTATTATTATTATCATTATCGTTTTATTTCTTTTGATTTTTGTTGTATACAAAATTTCATTCCGGCTTCCAACCAAAGACCGAAAGTTAGAAATGGTATTATAAAATTTTCCATATAGCAATTGTGTGTAAAGAGAAAATCCTAACATCCCAGATACATATATAACTTTCTTCGTAAGATTATCAGCTATACCCGTGAGTACAATTTACTGTATTTCTTTAAATGTTCATATGATACCAATTTGGGGTTCGGGTGAGGTTCATTTCAATTTGGGGTTCGGGTGATGTTCATACCAATTTGGGGTTTGGGTGATGTTCATATCAATTTAAGTTTCGGATGATGTTCATACCAATTTGGGCTTCGGCGATATTCATATCAGTTTGGGGTTTGGGTGATGCCTACACCAATTTGGGGTTCAGTTGATGTTCATACTAATTTGGGGTTTGGGTGATATTCATACCAATTTGAGGTTCGGGTGATGTTCATTCCAATTTGAGGTTCGGGTGATGTTCATACCAATTTGGGCTTCGGTGATGTTCATATTAATTTGGGCTTCGGGTGGTGTCTACACCGATTTGGGGTTCGGGTGATATTCACACCATTTAGGGGTTTGAGTGATATTCATACCAATTTGAGGTTCGGGTGATGTTCATACCAATTTGGGGTTCGGTGATGTTCATATCAATTTGGGGTTCGGGTGATGTCTACATCAATTAATTTGGGGTTCGGTTGATGTTCATACCAATTTGGGGTTCGGATAATGTTTATATCAATTTGGGGTTCGTGTAATGTTCATATCAATTTGGGGTTCGGGTGATGTCCATACCAATTTGGGGTTCGGATGATATATATATATATATATATATATATATATATATATATATATATATATTATACACCGCAGACAGATTTGTTTCGCTGTATCACAGTACGGTTAGACATCCGATTGCTTTTAGCTAGGAATGAAACCTGATCGAATTGACATCAGTCGGCGATACATATAAAAATCTTTTTACCCCAAGAAAGGCGGTACCGCCACTGATGCACAGGGGGCTACATAAGAGATTAAATGTTTAGGCAAGAGGAGAGCGAAGAGAAAGAGGAACAAGTTATAGGGGGTGTCAGAGAAAGAGCAGGAGAAGGATGGGAATACAGGTGTGAAGACGGTTGCGAAGGTAGAGTGAGAAAGGAAAAGAACAAGACACGCGGTGTGGTGTGGAAATGACTGGGGTCAAGTGGATAAGAGATGGGAATTGACGTGGCATTTAAATTTCTAGAGTTTGTAGCCATCAGGAAAGCAAGTATACGGAAGGGAGTTCCACATGCTGAAAGTGCGAGAAAAGAAGCTGTTGGAGTAGAAGTGTCGGCTGCATTTGGTAGATTTAACTGTAAAAGTCTGGGTCTTTGTTACCAGTCTGGTTGCTCGAGGAAATCCTTGTAGAGCGGTATCAGTATATAACCCTGACCTAAGCTCGTCGGCGCAGAAGCCATGAAAATAGAAGAGACAAAGAGAAGCCACATTAGGTCGGTGAGAAAGTGGCTGGTGTCGAGCTGATAGGTCGGGGCTATCACATTACAGATTCTTCTTTAGGGCCTATCAAGAAACCTGAGATGAACAGCCGAGGCGCCCGATCAGATATGACAACAATATTCTATGCACAGTGGGATAGTCGGATAGAGAGAAAGAGAGAGAGAATAGACGGTGATAGATATGAAAAGAGACATAGATAGATAGATAGATAGATAGATAGATAGATAGATAGATAGATAGATAGATTTGAATGACTGTGAATAGACTGTGATAGATAGATAGATAGATAGATAGATAGATAGATTTAGATAGATTTGAATAGACTAGAATAGATAGATAGATAGATAGATAGATAGATAGATAGATAGATAGATTTGAATAGTCTGTGAATAGACTGTGATAGATAGATAGATAGATAGATAGATAGATAGATAGATAGATAGATTGATTGATTTGAATAGACTGTGATAGATAGATAGATAGATAGATAGATAGATAGATAGATAGATAGATAGATAGATTTAGAATTTAAGACTGTGAATAGACTAGATAGATAGATAGATAGATAGATAGATAGATAGATAGATAGATAGATAGATAGATAGATTTGAATAGTCTGTGAATAGACTGTGATAGATAGATAGATAGATAGATAGATAGATAGATAGATAGATGATGAATAGACTGTGAATAGATAGATAGATAGATAGATAGATAGATAGATAGATAGATAGATAGATGATGATTTGAATAGACTGTGAATAGACTGTGATAGATAGATAGATAGATAGATAGATAGATAGATAGATAGATAGATAGATAGATAGATAGATTAGATTGAATTTGAATAGACTGTGAATAGACTGTGATAGATAGATAGATAGATAGATAGATAGATAGATAGATAGATAGATAGATAGATAGATTTGAATAGACTGTGAATAGACTGATAGATAGATAGATAGATAGAACACGTACAGATAAATATTTAGGACTGATAGATCGAGAGACACCTGGTTCCAAGAACACCCACGACGTTTATGGACATGGAGAAGCCCAGGAGGGGACACGAAGAACCAAATAGATTATATAACTATAAACAAGAGATTCAGGAACGCAGTAGTCCAATGCAAAACGTACCCAGGTGCTGACTGCGGAAGTGACCACGTCCCAGTCATCTGCAAACTAAAAGTGAAACTCCGAAGACTGAAGAAACCCAGCATAACACCAAGACTGCAATACGACACACTAGAGGATGATCTCACCCTGCAGAAAGAATATAATAACAGCGTAAAAAAGAAATATGAAGAACAAATTGGAAAAGGATACTCAAAATGGGAGTCACTAAAAGAAGCAATGGTGACCTCAGCGAACAACATAGCCCCAAAGGAAATCAGATGCAGAAGAAAAAAATGAATGGATGACCGAAGAGATCCTCCACATGATGCAAAGGAGACAAAAAATAACGCCAAGACACGGAGCAGAGTACAAAAAACTTCACAGGGAGATAAGGAACAAATGCAGACAAGCCAAAGAGGAATGGCTCAACAACAAATGTGCAGAAGTAGAGAGACTGAGCAGGAACAACAAAGCAGAAATGCATAAAGAGATAAGAGAACTGACAGGACAAAAAACCTGTTCCTCAACAGGATGCATAAAATCCAAGGAAGGGACAATCATAGTAGAGAAAGAGGAAATACTCCAGCGATGGGAAGAATACATAAAGGATCTCTTTGGCGACAAGAGAGAACAACCGAGAATACACAAGGAGATGGATGGACCGGAAATACTAAAATCCGAAGTGGAAGCTGCAATGGCCAAAATGAACAGAAATAAAGCACCTGGCCCAGATGGCTTAGTGATAGAGCTGCTGACAGCCTTAGAAGAATATGGCATAGAAAAGATTACCGACATAATAAACGAAATTTATAGCAGCGGAATAATACCAGAAGACCTATGCAAGTCGATATTTATAGCACTGCCGAAGAAACCAGGTGCAAACGAGTGTGAACTACACAGAACTATCAGCTTAATGAGTCACATTACAAAACTGATTGTCAGAATCCTGATGAATAGAGCGAGAAGCAGAATCAGGCCAGAGATAGGACAGGAACAGTGCGGGTTCGTCAAAGACACTGGAACAAGGAACGCCATATTCATGATTAGGATGCTCTCTGAAAGGGCATTACAAATGAAGAAAGACTTGTACCTATGCTTCATTGATTATGCGAAAGCATTCGACAAAATACGACACAAAGAATTGATGGAAATGATAGGCAACCTCGACATTTTCGGCAAAGATATAAGAATAATCAAGAATCTCTACTGGCAGCAAACGGCCTGCATACGGACAGGTAACGACCTCAGTAGATACACAAAGATAGAAAAAGGCGTAAGACAAGGATGTGTCTTTTCACCGGATTTGTTCAACCTATACAGCGAGAATATTTTGAGGACCCTAGATGACACACCAGGATTTATTATTGGAGGCCACAACCTGAACAACATAAGATACGCGGACGATACAGTACTGATTGCGGACACGGAAAGGAAACTGCAAGATCTCATACAGAAAGTAGCAGTGGAGAGTGACAAGAAGGGACTACAAATAAACTTTAAGAAAACTGAGTGCATGGTCATCAGCAAAAGATACAACCCAAAATGCCAAATACAGGTGGGGGATAACAGAATCAAACAAGTCCAAGAATTTAAGTACCTAGGAAGTGTTCTAACAGGAGATGGAAAGTGCGACACGGAGAACCGAAGGCGAATTGGCATGGCAAAGGACGCGTTCCAGAAGATGAGCAAAATACTAACACACAGGAAAATCTCAATAGAAACGAAGAAAAAAGTGCTAGACTGCTACGTGATGTCAGTTCTTCAATACGGCTGTGAATGCTGGACAATATCATCGAAAATGAGGACAAAACTGGAAGCGGCCGAAATGTGGTTCTACAGAAGGATGCTACGGATATCGTGGACTGAGCATACAAGCAACGACGAAGTGTTAGAAAGAATGGCAACAAAAAGGAAATTGATGCTGAGCATCAGGAAGAGACAACTGAAGTTCCTGGGACATGCAATGAGGAAGGAGAGCCTGGAGAACCTGATACTGACTGGTCAGATAGAAGGAAGGAGAGACAGAGGAAGGCAGCGGATAACATATCTGCAGAGTCTGATCAGGTGGATGACGGAACGGGGGTTGCCAGGAGCAACAGGAGCAAACATACTAAGAGCCACAAGGGATAGGGAGACGTGGAGATCCATGATCGCCTACGTCCTGAAGGGACAGGGCACATAGAAGAAGAAGAAGATCGAGAGATAGCGAAAGAAAGTGTTTGCTATATATATCCAAATTTCTTGAAACAATTTCGGAATATATTGTATAGAAGCAAAACAAATCGCGAGTCAATGTTCGCTCTTCATCTTCATCTCCAAGAAATTTAATTGAATTGTGACACAACCAGTCATAGAAAATTGACGTTTGCGTCAGGCGACAATTTTGCGGCAAAGAACGAACAATAATTAAAACAGTCTAAGAGATTCTGTTTAAATTGACTGTAGCTGTCATAACAAATTTAATCGACTTGTTGTTATTATAGTCAATTATTCAATTGGTTTGGCACCAAAGGAACCCTCACCAAATGTTGGCTATGACAAATTATTCTATGACTCGAGGGGTGGGGGAGTTTTCAGAATGCACTCATTGTTCTTTCTGACTCTAGATTTCAAAATAAATTTTCTGACAGAACTTAAACTCTAAATAAAATTTCATACGTTATCCGGATTCTTACGTCATGTCTGTCTTTACAATATGGCAGCGAATGCTGGACAATCACATCTGGCTGGACTATCTCATCAAAGATGAAAGAGGAAAGACTTGTAGCAACGGAAATGTGGTTCTACAGAAGGATGCTGAGGATACCTCGGACGGAACGCGTGAGAGGAAGAACATGAGAGGGAAATGCTAATTAACATCAGCAAATGACAGCAGAAATTTTTTTGGAAAAAGTAATGCAGATGTCCGTCGTTGTGCAGTAGATATCGACTCGGAACGAGAAATCGGAGAGCCGAGTTCGAATTTCAACCGAATTTATTGCATTCACTTACGCGCAAATACCCTTGGGAAAGGTATTAATCCGCCTATTCCTTCCAGTTATGGGTTAAATAACAGGGCAAATTGAGTTCTATAGCCTTGGTCGGCAACCAGTTTACCGCAGAAAGCAATGGCAACCTACTGCGGGATAATCTTCTGCCCAGTCCGTCATGTCTCTTTGGAGACATGATCGCCCAAGCGTGTATCACGTATGGCACTTAACTGACTGAATGCAGATGTGCGTCGTGGTGCAGTGGATATTGACGAGAGATCGAAGTGCCGAGTTCGAATTCCAGTTGAATTCATTACATTCACTTATGAACAAATACCTTTGGGAAAGGTATATAATCCGTCTCTTCCCTCCAGTTATGGGTTAAATAATAGAACGGATTGAGTTCTATAGCCTTGGCTGGCAACCAGTCTACCGCAGAAAGCAATGGCAACCTACTGCGAGATAATCTTCTGCCTAATCAGTCATGTCTCTATGAAGACATGATCGTCCAAAGCGTGTATCACGTATGGCATTTAAATAACTGAATGAAGATAGCAGTTGAAAACATAAGTAAAGCTCCTGGGCAAAAAGTGAGGAATTAGTTTATTACTTAATAACAATAGAAAACTGATCCCCTACTTATTACGACATTTTAATACAATCCGTCTTATCTCCCTTCAGCTATAGTTTAAAGAGCAGAATAGAAAATCTTCTGCCCAATCAGTCATGTCTCTTTCAAGACATGATCGACCAAAGCGTGTATCACGTATGGCACTTAACTGACTGAATGAAAATGATAGTTGGAAACATAATTAAAGCTTTTACTAAAAAAAAGTAAGGAAAAAAAGGGTGTTAAGAGCCACAAGGGATAGAGGGATGTGGAAAGCCATGATCGCCTACGTCCTAAAGGGACATGGCTCATAGAAGAGGCATTATAAATAACTAATCAGTATTGAGAAGAGGTGAATTCATACCTCATCAGAATTTGATAAACAAATAAGAAATTACAAATTGGGGGATCAATTCTATCTTATAATCAATATGTAAAATGATCCCTTACTTTGTGACCATGCTACATTCTGTATTTATATTACAGATTTGTGGACTTGAGCAAATTGATGAGCAGGGTTTGAAAGAGGTAAAAAGAGAAAGTTTGTTAAGAGCTACAAGGGATAAAGAGATGTGAGAGGCCATGATTGCCTACGTCCTGAAGGGACACGGCACATAGAAGAAGCGGAAGACAAAAATTCTCCAACATTTGGATAATTATTTATTGGTTTTCTTCTAAGCTCACATGAGCCATCTTCAGAGAGGTTGTTTAAACTGAAATATTATAAAATCCATCATCACCAATTTTATTTAGAACGGCTCATGATTAAACATAATAGACATTCATTGTCTCTTATATTTAATAGCATATGTTTAGAAAATTACTTGCTGCCTCGATATACTAAATATATATATATATATATATATATATATATATATATATAATAACTAAATAGACTCTGTAAGTATGTAGGCCGTAAATTTATACTAAAATAAACCTTCAAAAAAACCACTAACAAACAGAACCTAATTCCGTTACAATCCGGTGCACTAAGACGTCGGATAAATGGGGAGAAAAAAAAGAAACCCGCGGAACAAGAACAAAACATTCAATACTCCGCAGCAAAGAAAAAAAAACCCAAACGGAACTAACCACAAGAAAAAGTGCTCGATACAAAGTACAAAAGAAAATATACAAAAGTAGAGCAAAGACACACAAAAATCTAAAGCGAGCCAAAACCTACCGCGGTTTCACACTACGGATTGTCAGGGCAAAGTTGCCCTGACGATCCGTAGTGTGAAACCGCGGTAGGTTTTGGCTCGCTTTAGATTTTTGTGTGTATATATATATATATATATAAGTGTGTGTATATATATATATGTGTGTGTATTTCTTTAATAACTTCGAGTAATGGATGGGCTTAATTGGGAATTTTTAAGATCTTACATTTAAATCTATTCCGTCTATTGAACAGGTGAAGACGCTCATCCCTTGTTTCCTGTTTAGGATGCGGTTTCCGGTTTTCTCTTTTCCAATCTTTTCACTCTTTTCTTTTTTTCTTTTTTTTTTTTTCAATTGGTGTAGATAGACTAAATTATCGCCCGGTTCACACTCCACCCTCGTCTATTGAACAGGTGAAGAGGCTCATCCCTTGTTTCCTGTTTAGGATGTGGTTTTCGGATTTCTCTTCTCCGGCTTTCTCTTTTCCAATCTTTTTACTCTTACGTAACCCCCTGCGCATCAGTGGCGTTATCGCCTTGCTTGGGGTGATATGATTAAAAAAAAAACAAAAAAAAAACAATAACCGTTAATATCTTCGTCATTAAATATAACATTTATAAATCTACCATTCGTCCGGGTATTGAATATTGTTGCCATATCTGATCAGGAGTTCCTGTCATTCGTCTCGTAGTTCTTGATAAAATCCAGAGGAGGATTTGAAATGTAATCTGTCCCAATTAGGCAGCTCACCTTCTTTCTATCAATTTCTTTTCATGCACTTTCCGGCCACACCCTTACGAATACACCTACTTTACTCCAACGTCAAAAGAACAACGCGTGACCAGCCAGAATAAGACAAAAATTGACGCATTTTTTTCATAAAAAAATGAGATGGACAAAATGTTTGAAAATGTTATTTGACGATATATACTACCGGACATAATTATTAGGCCGTTCCAGTTTTTTTTTTAGAAATAATGTATTTCATACTATTTTTAGTATTTATTGCCAAGTGGATAATTCTAAATGAAAATAGAATGGTTCTTTTGTTATTATTACTTTGCAAATTTTTACAAAGCAATTTACCCATCGCACCATGTAGATTTGCTATATATATATATATATATATATATATATATATATATATATATATATATATATATATATATATATATATATATATATATATATATATATATATATATATATATATATATATATATATATATATATAGGTATATATATATATATATATATATATATATATATATATATATATATATATATATATATATATATATATATATATATATATATATATATATATATATATATATATATATATATATATATATATATATATTATATATATATATATATATATATATATATATATATATATATATATATATGTATAATACCTTTTATAACACATTCATGCTTGTACCCACCCATCATTTTAAAAATTCGTTTATCATTTAAATACACAAATATATATATATATATATATATATATATATATATATATATATACTATCGGCCATAATTATTAGGCCACCCTGGTTTTTAAAAGAAATGATCTATTTCATACTATTTTTATTACTTTGCAAAATTTTACAAGAAACTGTAGATTTGCTCTATCTATCTATCTATCTATCTATCTATCTATACACTACCGGCCATAATCATTAGGCGACCCCAGTTTTTTAAAAGAAATGACGTATTTCATACTATTTTTAGTATTTATTGCCAAGTGGATAATTCTAAGTGAAAATAGAATGGTTCTTTTGTTTTTATTACATTGCAATATTTTATAAGCACAATGGCGACAATTTACTCATCGCAAACTGTAGATTTGTTATATCTATCTATCTATCTATCTATCTATCTATCTATCTATCTGTCTGTCTGTCTATCTATCCCATTCTGTGCGTATCTATCTATCTATCTATCTATCTATCTATCTATCTATCTCATCTCAGTCCCTTCATCTATCTATCTATCTATCTATCTATCTATCTATCTATCTATCTATCTATCTATCTATCTATCTATCTATCTATCTATCTATCTATCTCAGTCCCTTCATCTATCTATCTATCTATCTATCTATCTATCTATCTATCTATCTATCTATCTCAGTCCCTTCTATCTATCTATCTATCTATCTATCTATCTATCTATCTATCTATCTATCTCAGTCCCTTCATCTATCTATCTATCTATCTATCTATCTATCTATCTATCTATCTATCTCAGTCCCTTATCTATCTATCTATCTATCTATCTATCTATCTATCTATCTATCTACACACTACCGGATATTAGGCCACTACAGACTTTTAAAAGAAATGATTGTATTTCATAATATGTTTAGTATTTATTGCCAAATGGATAATTCTAAATGAAAATAGAATGGTTCTTTTGTGTGTGTGTGTTTTTTTTTTGTTTTTTTTGTTTTTGCAAAATTTACACTCTGATGCGAAGGCTGATTGGCATGTCTAAAGATCTACTCCAAAAAGTTCATCGGAGTATCAAGAGACAGGAAAATTTACGTTGGAAACAAAGAAAAGAGTACTGAACTATCCTCGTATATGACAGCGAATGCTGGACGATCTCCAAAAAGATGAAGGAGAGACTCGAAGCAACAGAAATGCGGTTCTACAGAAGGATGCTGAGGATACCATGGACCGAACATGTGAGCCAAGACGAGCTTTTGGAGAAGATGCAAATAAAGAGAAACATATTTAGCACCAGAAAGAGACAGTTTAAATTTCTGGGACACGTAGGGAGGAATCTAATATTCACGGGACGGATAGAGGGACGGTGAGACAAGGGAAGGCAGCCTGAAGCATTGTAGCTGTAGGGACGGTCAACCATGTCTGGTACAAGGACAATTCACAAATTAATAGGCAAGTTTTTTCTTCTCGGTTTTTAACAATAATGTCCGGCCTATTTGCTTCAATTTTTCTGTCTGTGTAGATGTTGTAATCCCATAGAATGGTTACATCTTCTATTTCTGTAACCGGTGCTGGGTGATGTTCATACCAGTGTTTGTTTACAGATTTTCCAAAGTGTTTGTTCATTGTCCAATGTAAATATTGTCCCACAACAAGGGAAGAGCCTCTACACCTGTTCAATAGACGTGGGTGGAGTGTGAACCGGGCGATAGTTTATTCAATCTACTCCAATTGAAAAAAAACTTTTTAAAAAGTGGAAGATTGGAAAAGAGAAAACCGGAAACCGCATCCTAAACAGGAAACAAGGGATGAGCCTCTTCACCTGTTCAATAGACGTGGGTGGAGTGTGAACCGGGCGATAGTTTAGTCTATCTACTCCAATTGAAAAAAAAAAGTGAAGATTGGAAAAGAGAAAACCAGAAACCGCATCCTAAACAGGAAACAAGGGATGAGCCTCTTCACCTGTTCAATAGACGGGGGTGGAGTGTGAACCGGGCGATAGTTTAGTCTATCTACTCTAATTGAAAAAAAAAGTGAAGGTTGGAAAAGAGAAAACCGGAAACCGCATCCTAAACAGGAAACAAGGGATGAGCCTATTCACCTGTTCAATAGACGTGGGTGGAGTGTGAATGTCTACTTTAATTGCAAGGAGTGTGTAAGTTTTAAATTTATAACTATTATAACCATCAACATGAGTATTCTATATTATTGTTCTGAAGAAGTTTGCATAAACCTCAAACTGCATCCCAAACATTTAAAACAATTATAGTAATTTCCCAAATACCCTTGGGAAAGGTATTAACCTGTTTCTTCTCTCCAGTTATGGGTTACACAACAGGACAGATTGGGCTCTATAGCCTTGGCTGGCAACCAGTCTACTGCAGAAAGTAATGGCAACCTGCTGCAGGATAATCTTCTGCCCAGTCTTGAAAGGGACTGGGTCACACAAGCATGTCTAACTTATGGCACTCAACGGAGTCATTTATTTCTGGTCAAAACCAGACATTTTGCTTAACTTGTTAATCCAGTAAACATTCTGGATACTAAGCAGAAATTTTCAGCTTTAAAACTATATATATATATTAGTCATCCACATACAAGCCTCTTTCGTTGTATCACAGCTTCTGGCCGGGATCGAAACTCGGAATATTTAGTGTCAGTCGGAGTCGCTACCCCACTTAAGTGTGAGGCGCAGAGAATGAGAGAAGGGAAATTTTAACGTGTTGCATATAAGCAGTGCATACACACGCCAGTCATTGAAAAAACTTAATTGATTTCCGAAGATTGATGCATATATCGCAGAAATGGAATTTGTTTTTAAATTTTCTTCTCTAGAGAGCACAATCGTAATGAGAGTATATATATAGTCATACATGTATATATATCTTCTCTAGTATAATAAAGACATTTTGATAATTTTTTATTAATTTGGTTCTAAGCTTTCAGCTCACATGAGCAATCTTCAGAGAGGTTATTAAGACGGTAATACAGTAACATCCACCATCACCGAAAGCTTAGAACCAAGTTAATAAAAAATTATCCGAATGTTGGAGAATTTTTGTCTTTATTTTCATTTGAAATTAAAGCCAAAATACGATGTTTAGAACGGCTCATGATTAAACATAATAGACATTCATTGTCTCTTATATTTAACAGTGTATGTTTAGAAAAACAAATATATATATATATATATAAATCTGTAAATTTATTGTTGAACACGTCACGAAAATCCCACCGATTATAAACGCGGAGGGGAAAAAAATGGAAACAAAAAAAAAAGAAACGAACTAAGTACTTGAACATTAGTCAACGTACTAGTCCATTTGGTTAAAACTTGGTAGGTTCGTTGGCTCGCAAGTTTTGCTACTTACTATATATATATATATCAATTGGAGTAGACAGACTAAACTATCGCCCGGTTCACACGCCACCCACGTCTATTGAACAGGTGAAGAGGCTCGTCCCTTGTTCCCTGTTTAGGATGTGGTTTCCGGTTTTCTCTTTTCCAGTCTTTTCACTCTTACGTAGCCCCCAGCACATCACTGGCGTTACCGCCTTGCTCGGGGTGATATTATTAAAGTATATATATATATGTCCCTCTGTCACGCTCAGAAGAGGATTTTTTTTTCTTATGTCTTAATCTAAGATGCTCAATAATAGGTACATCAATATATATGTTGCTGTTATTTTAGAGGGAGTATCGATAAAAATATTTTGTCGTCAAATTTAACGGCACGGTCCTCTCGTATTTTATAATCCCTGTGGCCCACAACACCTTAAAGAATGTATCCTCCTGTATTTACTAGCCTTCCCACGCAAGGCCAGAGGTGACACATGGTCATTTTATAGTGGGTATTCCCGGCCATATAGCCGAGCCAAAATATGTCTGTCTATATTTCCCCAGTCGTGGATCTACCCTTCGGCGGAACCACGACTGGGTTTGTGCTCTCTGCTCGGAAGCAGAGAGCGCCCTCCACCCGAAGGCAGAGGGCTGACATTCCTCCTACTTTTTCTCCTCCCACTTTCTTCATTTAGTACCTCCATCTACCCGTTATCCAACTTACATCCACCGTTCAATATTATTTATTCTGACTGATTTTTGTCCTTTCAACCTTTTCTTTTTCTTCCTTAGCGTTATTTTTTTTTCTTATTTTCCCTTCCTTAACTTCTTTGCTTTCTTTTTCTCCTTCACTTCCAGAGCCGAGTTCCCGTTGCCAATTACAACTTCATGCAAACTTCATTTACTTATTACCCAGCATGCTTTGCGCACACACCATTCGACCGCGTAATCAAATCTTTCTCGTTTGTAAACGTTTCGGATTGCCTCCATTGTTCTTCTGTCTCTCTCTCTCTATCTATTCTGGGAGTTCTTTTCTCTTGTTTTTTCTAGTCTTTGTTCAGTACTTGTCTGGCATGATTTTTCCATTTTCTTTAAAAGAAAAGAAATCTTACTGCTTTGATGCTTGTGTTAAGACAAACGTGCATTAGCTTCATCCGTTTTGCATATGGGTGTGGGAGTCATTTCTGCTCTTTACAAGTCAGCCAGTTAAGTGCCATATGTGATACACGCTTTGTGCGATCATGTCTCGAAAGAGACATGACTGACTGGGCAGAAGGTTTTCTATCCTGCTCTTTAAATTACAGCTGAAGTGAGAAGAGACATTGTATTAATAAGTGGGGGATTAATTTATTACTTAATAACAATAGAAAACTGATCACCCACTTTTTGCCCAGTATAAACTTTACTTATGTTTCCAACTATAATTTTCATTCAATCAGTTAAGTGCCATACGTGATACACGCTTTGGGCGATCATGTCTCGAAAGAGACTTGACTAACTGGGCAGAAGATTTTCTATCTTGCTCTTTAAACTATAGCTGAAGAGAAAAGAGACGGATTGTATTAATAAGTAGTAATTATTGAGGGATCAGTTTATTACTTAATAACTATAGAAAACTGATCCCCCACTTTTTCCCAGTATAAACTGTACTTATGTTTCCAACTATTATCTTCATTCAGTCAGTTCAGTGCCATACGTGATACACGCTTTGAGTGATCATGTCTCGAAAGAGACATGGCTGACTGGGCAGAAGATTATCACACAGTAGGTTGTCTTTTTTCCTGCGGTAGATTGGTTGCCAACCAAGGCTATAGAGCCCAATTTGTCTGCTATTTAACTCATAGCTAGACGGAGAAGCAACGGATGAATACTTTTGTAATAGTGCGTAAGAGAATGCAACGAATACAAGTGGATTTCATACTCGACGCTTCGATTTTTCCTTCCTTGACGATATCTGCTGCGCCACAACGTACATCGGTTGTCTTCCCATAAGCCAATTTTATAAACCAACTAGTTATATAGCCCGGCGTCGCTCGGGTGTAATGAAAGCTTTAAAACTAATCCATGGTCCTGGAGCTCAGACTCTTTGGACGTTAGCACGAAAGACTAAAAAGCAATAGTTGTTTCCAGTTAAAGCGAAACCGTAGACTGAAAGAAAAATGAATGGATGTAAGTCAAATTTTGATTTCCTGGTATCGATATCAAATAAGTTTTTTCGTCCTGAACTGAATTTTGAAGGCTAAATAAGTCCTCTGAGTAAATGGTATCATGGCTGAGACGAAGAACTACAATTATACCTACTTAGAGCCAAACCTGAAGCAAAAACTAAAATAAAAAGGCTGAAAAAAATACAGGCATACAGGCAGATAACAGACACACACACAAACATCTTGCCTTATATATATATATATATATATATATATATAATCGATTTTCTGCACTATTGTAAGAACTGCAACCTTGAAACTTCTGAATATCGTTTCTTATGTCTTTGTCTATGAGTGTATCAAATTTGATTAAAATCGGACCATTCCTTCTATAACCCGATTTTTTCGATTATCGATTTTCGATATTTATCGGGGGTACCTCGACACAAGACCTAGCTAAGAACACTCGCAGACGCTTATAGTACAACTGTGTAAATTTTCAAGAAAATCGGTTCAGCTGTTTCGGAGTCTACAGGTAACAGACACACACACACACACACACACACACACACACACACACACACACATAGACAAAGTTCCATTTCTAAATAAGTTTAGATTTCGCCAAGCCGTTTAATATTCTCTCTTTCTTAATTTGATTCCTTCTTTCCTTCTTTTCTATCGTTCAATATTTCTCCTTCTTGCGTTCCTTCTTCATTTCTTTTCTTCAGATGGTCCTTCATTTCATTGCGTTTCTTTCTTCTTTTTCCACCAATCACATTCGTTCTTTCTTGCTTTGCCTTTCTTTCATTCCTTCTTTCTTTTTTCTTTCTTTACCTTTCTTTTTTTTATTTTTGGTTCTCTTTCTTTTTCTTTCTTGCCACTCTTTCTTCTTACTTTCTTTCTTTCTTTCTTTTTCTTTCTTTGCCTTTCTTTCTTTTTTACCTTTCTTTTTTCTTTTTTCTTCTTTGTCGTTCTTTCTTTCTTTCTTTCATTCATTCATTCATTCATTTTTCTTTGCCTTTCTTTCTTTGACTTTTTCGTTTTTTCTTTGCCTCTCTTTCTTTTTCTTCCTTGCCACTCTTTCTTCTTTCTTTCTTTCTTTCTTTTTATTTCTTGCCCCACTTACATTTTTCTTTCTATCTTCCTTGTCACTCTTTCTTTCTGTCTTTTTTTGTTTTATACCTTTCTTTCTTTTTTCTTCTTTGCCTTTCTTTCTTTCATTTTTCTTTACCTTTCTTTCTTTTTTCGTTTACCTTTCTTTCTTTCTTTTTTCTTTCTTTCTTTATTTCTTTCCTTGCCTATCTTTCTTTTTCACCTTTCTTACTTTTTTCTTCTTTGCCTTTCTTTCTTTCATTTTTCTTTACCTTTCTTTCTTTCTTTCTTTCTTTTTCTTCCTTGCCTCTCTTTCATTTTTCTTTCTTCCTTCATTGTCACTCATTCTTTTTTCATTCTTTCTTTCTCTCTATGCCTTTCTTTTTTATTTCTCGCTTCTCTTTTTTCATTTTCTTGCTTGCCACTCTCTCTTTTTCTTTCTTTCTTTGCCTTTCTTTCTTTTTTACCTTTCTTTCTTTTTTCTTCTTTTTTCTTCGTTGCCTTTCTTTCTTTCTTTTTCTTTTTTCTTACATTTATTCTTAAATATTCTTCACTTTTTATATTGTGTTTATTTTTGTTCTTAGTTCAATATCTCTCTTTCATTCATTTTTCATGTTTTTCCAAACTTTTTCTTTCATTCATTAATGGTTTATGTCTTTCTTTTTTTTAATTGTTTTTCATTCTTTCCAACTTTTTCTTTCATTCGTGTTTTATATTTTTCTTTCTTTCTTCTTTTTCATTCATTTTTTTAATTTCTTTCTTTCTTTCCTTCTTTCTGTCTTTCTTTCTTTCTATCTTTTTCCTTTTTAAATTTATTTTTCATCTTTCCAACTTTTTCATTCATGTTTTCTTTCTTTCTTTCTTCCCTTTTCTTTCTTTATTCTCTTTCTTTCTTTCTTACTTTCTTTCTTCTTTTCTTTCTTTTTCTTTTTTAAATTACTTTTCATTCTCTCCAAATTTTCTATCATTCGTGTTTTTATCTTTCTTTCTTTTTCTTTCCTTTCTTCCTTTTTCTTTGTTTCTTCTTTCTTCACTTTCTTCTTTTTCTTTCTTTCTTAAAATTATTTTTCATTTTTTTCATTTTTGATTCGCCTATTTTTACATTGAAATCAAATTTCACTCCTCTCCTGATTTTTACCGATTTTATTCGTTATTAATTTTGTTGAGCAAATGTTCATGAAATGGCGTATAGATAGACAGATAGATAGATAGATAGATAGATAGATAGATAGATAGATAGATATGAATAGGTCCTTGAATGCTGAATGTTGATAAAAATATATATGTGAACAATTTTATCATAGATAGATAGATAGATAGATAGATAGATAGATAGATAGATAGATAGATATTAAACAGAATGAAATAGATAGATAGATAGATAGATAGATAGATAGATAGATAGATAGATAGAATGAGATAGATAGAATAGAATAGATAGATAGATAGATAGATAGATAGATAGATAGATAGATAGATAGATAGAATAGAATGAGATAGAATAGAATAGATAGATAGATATTGAATAGAATGAGATAGATAGATAGATAGATAGAATAGATAGATAGATAGAATAGAATGAGATAGATAGATAGATAGATAGATAGATAGATAGATTAGATAGAAAAAATTAGATAGATAGATAGATAGATAGATAGATAGATAGATAGATAGATATATATGAATAGGTTGTTGAATGTTGATAAAAATATATATGTGAACAATTTTATCATAGATAGATAGATAGATAGATAGATAGATAGATAGATAGATAGATAGATATGAATAGGTCCTTGAATGCTGAATGTTGATAAAAATATATATGTGAACAATTTTATCATAGATAGATAGATAGATAGATAGATAGATGTTAATTGACGAATTTGATATATGCTGACTTCAAGGTCGCCTTAGCAGGCGACACAGAATCTCAGCTGCAGGCGTTTTGTACATCGGGTCCCCGCGGCAATATCTCTGCACTAAATATCTTTAAGGATGCGGTAGTGTCGCATATAGACAACGTATTCAAATCAACGCATCTGTCATTTGGCACGCTAATTTTGGTCTCGAACGGCCTTGTTCGTCACATGATTCCACTGAGAAAATGCCTAGAATCCAGTGTTTTTCGCCGCAGGGCGAAGCTGTTAAGCCGGTACCCATGACGCGCGAAATTTCTCACGCAATTTCTGCCAGAGAAAGTGGTTTGGTGAGAGGATACAGCCTAATATGGGTGACTGTGGTGAGTTCATTTTCGTTCCACGCTGTCACAGAAAAAAACTTGGCCACATCAGCAGCGGCTGTGTTGCCATCTGGAACGAAGTGCCGCTTGATGGAGTCAGTTGATCGCGGATGAGTGAATTCGTTTATCACTGCGGGATTTACAGTTGATTCCGAGATCTTCTTCATCGTTCTAACCAACGATGTGGCGAAAAGCTTGACAAATAAGCGCTAAGTAGCTGATTAGTCCCTGAAAATAAGGACTTGAGACACAAAACTGTCATTATTAACGAAAAGAATCTTTCGGGTGAGTGGTTAACATAATTTGCTCTTAAAGCGTAAAACAAAAAAAGATGATAGGTAATTTTTTTCTGTTTATATATCTTCTCCAGTTTTCCCGAACCCACCTGAATATTTCTCCCCCGCACTCTCTCTCTCTCTCTCTCATATATATATATATATATATATACACCGCCGGACATAATTATTTGGCAACCCCAGTTTTTAAAAAGAAATGATGTATTTCATACTATTTTGAGTATATATATATATATATATATATATATATATATATAGAGAGAGAGAGAGAGAGAGAGAGAGGGAGAGAGAGAGGGGAAAATTTTAAAAACAGTAACCACTTCTGTGATTTATGCTTTACTCTTCAGTCATGAATTGTGTTCTGTCAGCTGCTGGCGTGTGTATACAGCACGTATATATAGCACGTTAAAATTTCCTCGTTTCTCAGCCGTTTGCTGAAAGCTTAGATGTAGACACTCCGACTGAGACCAAAGTGATCGATTTTCGATCCCGGTTGTAAGCAAGCGGATGTCTAGTCACACTGATGAGCTGTGTTACAGGGAAACAAGCTTGTATGTGAATGACTATATTAACTACTTAGTTTTTGGTCATAATTAAATTAAACCACTACCCAGTTGTATTAAAAAGTGTCCAATATATATGTATATATATATATGTGTGTGTGTGTGTGTGTGTGTGGTCATCCGCAGACAGATCTGTTTCGCTGTATCACAGCTCATCAGTACGGTTTGACATTCGATTGCTTTTAACCCAGGATTCAAACCCGACTGAATTGGCGTCAGTCGGCGATTCTACCTGCCTGTGAGCTATGGGCGCTCGGTAGAAGGAGCAGTAGAAGGAGGCATATATATATATATATATATATGGGGGGGGGGGCAGTAAATTATGTTTCCTGTTTAGGATGCGGTTTCCGGTTTTCTCTTTTCCAAAATTCTCACTTTTTTTCTCAATTGGAGTAGATAGACTAAACTATCGCCCGGTTCACACTCCACCCTCGTCTACTGAACAGGTGAAGAGGCTCATCCGTTGTTTCCTGTTTAGGATGTGGTTTCCGGTTTTCTCTTTTCCAATCTTTTCACTCCTATGTAGCCGCCTGCCCATCAGTGGCATTACCGCCTTGCTCGGGGTGATATGATTAAAAAAAAATTATATATATATAAATTTGTTTTTTATTTAAATTAAATTTAATTTACATTGTCACAGGGAAATTTCTGTTTCGAGATTTTAACTCGTCATCAGGCAATGTTGACTCATTGTTGTGAAAAGGATTTACATTTGAATGCATAAAACAATACGACTGTCATTTAAAGAGTTGATATTCATGGGGGAAGATAGAAAAATTAACCTGTATGTTTAATATGACTTATCAGAATGCAATTCAATTTTTAAATTTAAAAATACAAGTAATATGTTTAAGAAATACAGGCTTTTCTTTTTTCAGTCTCAACGGGCAAGTGCCAGCTAATCAAGCCACCGTCGAAACTGCCTTGCGAGCCAAATCTCGAAACAGGAATTTCCGTGTCGCAATGTAAATGTCTGCGGATGTGCGTTGTGGTACAGTGGATATCGGCTCGGAACGAGAAGCCGAGAAGCCGAGGAGCCGAGTTCGAATTCCAGTTGAATCCATTGTATTCACTTACGCGCAAATACCCTTGGGAAAGGTATTAATCCGTCTCTTCCTTCCAGTTATGGGTTAAATAGCAGGACAGATTGGGTTCTATAGCCTTGGTCGGCAACCAGTCTACCACAGAAAGCAATGGCAACCTACTGCGGGATAATCTTCTGCCTAGTCAGTCACGTGATACACGCCCAAGCGTGTATCACGTATGGCACTTTACTGACTGAATGTAAATTAAATTAATTCTAAATAAAAAAAATAATCATTTTCATTGTATTTTGGTCTACGGTATATGTTGTATTGAGCACTTAAAAAAATAATAAAGTAAATGCCGGAGAACTCGAAATTCTAAAAGTGTTGGTTCCCTTTATCAGTATAAATATATATATATATATATATATATATATATATATATATATATATACATACTAGTCGAATAGTCCGCCGTTGCTCGGGTGCAATGAAAGCTTTAAACTAATCCATGGTCCTGGAGCTCAGACTCAGCCTAAAGAATATTTGTGTGAAGTTTTGTGTGAATCGTATAAAAAACGTGTAGCTGTATAAAGGACACACAAACTGACACACACACAAACATCTTGCCTTTTTATATATATATATATATATATACACATTATCGATTTTCTGCACTATTGTAAGAACAACAACCTTGAAACTCCTGAATATCGTTTCTTATGTTTTTGTCTATGAGTGTATCAAATTTGATTAAAACGGACCACTCCTTCTCTAACCCGATTTTTTTCGATTATGAATTTTCGATATTTATCGGGGTTCCTCGACACAAAATCTAGCTAAGAACACTCGCAGACGCTTATAGTACAACTGTGTAAATTTTCAAGAAAATCGGCCGTCTATAGGTAACGGACACACACACACAGACAAAGTTCCATTTATAAATAAGTTTATATATATATATATATATATATATATATATATATATAGTCATCCACATACAAACCTGTTTCGCAGCTCATCACTGTAGCTGGCCGGGGTTCGAAACTCGACCGATTTGGTGTCAATCAGAGTCACTACCCCTAAGACATAGTCACATGGAATCAGCGAAGGGAAATTTTAACGTGTTGTATATAAGTAGTGTATACACACGCCAGTCACCTAAAGAACTCTATTCATTTCTGAAGACGAATGCTTATATCGCAGAAGTGGTAACTGTTTTTAAAATTTTTTTCTCTAGAGAGCTCAGTCGTAATGAGAGCATAATATATTAGTCATCGACATACAAGCCTGTTTCGCTGTATCACAGCTCATCAGTGTGGCTAGACACATCCACTTGCTTCTGGCCGGAATCGAAACTCGACCGATTTGTTATCAGTCGTAGTCGCTACCTCCTAAGCCATAGAGAAGGAAAAATTTAACCTGTTGTATATAAGCAGTGTATACAAACGCATGTCACAGAAAGAATTCTATTCATTTCTGAAGAGTAAAGAAGTCATTTCCAAAACAAAAGTACATGACTTAAATGGTCAAAACAAAATTTATTTGGGATCAACCAAAGACACCTTAAAAAGACCAGGTAGTTCAATCACAGGTCGACATTTAAAATAAAAAACTTAAAAAAACCTACAAAATTGGCCAACCAGGCGTGGAAATTAAATTAAAATATGGAAAAGACGCAGACATAAAGTGGAGTATAGTGAAAACAGCCAAACTTTACAACGGTGGCAAAATATGTAGACTGTAGCAGGAAGAAAAATTACCGATTATGCAAGTCCCAAACAAAAATGAATTATTGAATGAAAGAACAGAAATTGTGACTAAGTGTAACCATAAAATAAAATACCTATTAGTTTCATACAATCATGGATGAAAACGTTATAATTTCTTGTAATTTAAAAAATTCCACGTTTAAAAATTCCCTATCACATGAGCGTTCAAAAAATGACCATTACGTGAGCGTCCTTAAAAAAAACCAAAAAAAAAACCCCGGTAAAACCCCACTCATCCACCGTGACTCCCTAAATTATATATTATTAAATGAACTATAGTAATTAAAAAACAAAAAGTTATGTAATTCACTTGATAACAACTGCAATCTGTATTTTGTTACCAAATCAGAAAATAGACTTAATTTTCTCAACGTAATGATTCCAAATTCTATAAATATTAAATACGAAGAAACATGTTAATAAATAAAACGCATTTAGCAGGATAATCTCGCAGACAATAAGGTTGATTCTAATCAGACACCTCGCCTCCTCTACAACGTCAAGTCTAACAACGAATCCAGTAAAGTCATTACCAATGCCCGACTTTTCCCGCCTTTTTACATTGTCGAACGATGAAACCCATGTTGCTGGTCAGAATCATTTCGTTAAAAAAAAAAACTTTAAAGTTCGTTTTCGTCTTCTTCTTCTCTATTTTTATTCATTTAACGAGATGAAGAGGATTGTGTGAATAGACATTAGAAGGAAGGTCTTGGCAGAGGAGGAAAACAGCTAATGGTCAGAAGAGATAGGAAAATTGGGTGGGCCATGATCGTCCCTGTCCTGAAGGGACGGGGCACCTAGAAGAAGAATCATCTGGATAAATCTGGTACAACCACCACACACTTTGTCCAGCTTAGTAGATATCTTACTCACGACAAAACTCGTTAGCTATTGCCAAATATTATAATAATGAGGAATCAGTAATGAGCATTATGGTATGATAATAATATTGCCAAATATTATAATAATGAGGAATCAGTAATGAGCATTATGGTATGATAATAATATTGCCAAATATTATAATAATGAGGAATCAGTAATGAGCATTATGGTATGATAATAATATTGCCAAATATTATAATAATGAGGAATCAGTAATGAGCATTATGGTATGATAATAATATTGCCAAATATTATAATAATGAGGAATCAGTAATGAGCATTATGGTATGATAATAATATTGCCAACTATTATAATAATGAGGAATCAGTAATGAGCATTATGGTATGATAATAATATTGCCAAATATTATAATAATGAGGATGTTAATGAATAAGGCATGAGAATTATGATGATGATAATAATGATGATGAGGATAATAAATCAGGGATTAACATGATCTTGATAATGATGATGATGAAACAAAGATGCGCATCTTGATGATGAGGAGGAGGAAGAGAAGGATAATAACTCAGAGATGAACATGATGCTGATGATAATGATGATAATACTGAAACAGGGTTGAGCATGATGATGAAGGTGATGATGATGAAACGAATGATGAGCATGACGATGATGATAATGATGATGATTATAATCATAATGATGATGATGATTATAATGAATCAGGAATGATCATGATGTTTATATTGATGATGATGATGATGATAATGAAACAGGGAAAATGGCAATGATGATGATGATAATGAATCAGCAATGGACATGATGCTGCTGATATTGATGATGATCATTATGATGATAATGAATCAGTAATGAGCATTATGGTATGATAATAATGATGATGATAATGATGAATTAGGGTGAACATGATGATGATGAAACAGGGCTGAGCATGATGATGATGATTATAATAAATCACGGATGAACATGATGATGATGATGATGATGAATCAGTGATGTACATGATGTTGATGATGATGATGATGATAATGAATCATTGATGTACATGATGTTGATGATGATGATAATGAATCAGTGATGTTGATGATGATGATGATGATGATTCAGTGATGTACATGATGTTGATGTTGATGATGATGATGATTCAGTGATGTACATGATGTTGATGTTGATGTTGATGATGATGATGATTCAGTGATGTACATGATGTTGATGTTGATGATGATGAATCTGTGATGTACATGATGTTGATAATGAGGATGATGATGATATCGTCATTGTTATAGTGTCACGCTTGTCACTGAATCCTCATTGTCATCAGTCCAGTGACCAAATGTAGCTGTAGGGTCGCTTCGCAGCTAGGCACCTTATCACCGCCCCACATATCTAGGTTGAAAATCGGAGTGACGTTAATGCATGCGTAAAGGTATCAACATAAAGGTAGGCTTGGCGGTACACGTCTCTTTCCACGTAAAACAACAACCGATTTCACACCTTGATCACGGACACGTGGTCTTTGAACCTATCGAGGGCATATTGCGTTCTGGCCGTTGACTTCATTTTAAGAATCCCCCCGTTCAGCGATGTCTTGTTGTCGCCGCACTGACGACATACATCGCTATGGAGGCCAGTCTACTCCATTGTGTTAGATATAAGTTCATCCGTCATTTGTTTGCTCTTGTTTTTAAGTCTGCTATGTCTCAAGCCTCCTTGGATTTGGACAAAAGAAAAAAAGACCCCAGAATGGGGTTAAATATCAAAGAAAATGTCTTGTCCCTTAATAGTCAGCTGTGCTTGGTTTAATTTATAAAGCAGATAGATAGATAGATAGATAGATAGATAGATAGATAGATAGATAGATAGATAGATAGATATTAACACGCTGGGGTGGATAGATAGATAGATAGATAGATAGATAGATAGATAGATAGATATTAACAGACTGGGATAGATAGATAGATAGATAGATAGATAGATAGATAGATAGATAGATAGATATTAACAGACTGGGATAGATAGATAGATAGATAGATAGATAGATAGATAGATAGATAGATATTAACAGACTGGGATAGATAGATAGATAGATAGATAGATAGATAGATAGATAGATAGATAGATAGATAGATAGATAGATATTAACAGACTGGGATAGATAGATAGATAGATAGATAGATAGATAGATAGATAGATAGATAGATATGAACAGACTGAGATAGATAGATAGATAGATAGATAGATAGATAGATAGATAGATAGATAGATAGATAGATAGATAGATAGATAGAGTCAAACAGTCTCAGTTTCTTCTCTCCTCAGTTTCCCCCTTCTTCCAATATCCAGGGAGGTTCTTGATAGTTCCTTACTTAGTGAACGTCTTAGTAACATTACGCACTGCTACACTGCTATTTAACCTATACATAGAGGGGGTGATAATTGAAGGATTTGTACTTTTCCTAAAGATCCTTGTCTGAAAGCGAATGTAACGGAATCGACCCAAAGTACGAAAGCGGTCTACCTATTTCTCGTTCCGTGTCGCTAACCACTGCACAATCTGCGCATTTAAAATAATTTTTTTTAAACTGAATGCGATTCTCACATAAACACGTTCGTTATTCAAACATTGTTGCACAACAATCGAATATGTCTTCTTTGTTTGTTTCATCGATTCGACTTTTAAAAATTGGCCATTAAAAATTACTTTAATATATTACATCGTCAAAAAAAAAAAAAAGAAAAAGGTAGAATTAAAATTAGAAAATGTCGCGTAAAGATTGAATAAATTCAAACAAAAACACAGCATGCTTTTATTTCGTTGCCTGCTTTCGTTTCAATATTTTGCATTTTGTTTTTACGTCTGACGGTCCACAATCCACAAGAGTCAAACGCCGGAAGTGAGTGTTGTACGCATGCGTTGAAGTACGAAGAAGTGCAGCCGTACGTAAGACGCGACACAAAAGTCACCGTGACCGACGAGGAAGCTTTAATCTGTAGGAAAAGGGTTAATCAGTTTGCGCTGATCTATCAATCTAATGATTTGGTAATTAAATACGTTTCTATCTATCGATCTATCTATCTATCTATCTATCTATCTATCTATCTATCTATCTATCTATCAGTTTCTTTATCATATCTATCTATCTATCTATCTATCTATCTATCTCAGTCACTATACATATCTATCTATCTATACTATCTATCTATCTATCTATCTATCTATCTATCTATCTATAACAGTTTCTTAATCTATCTATCTATCTATCTATCTATCTATCTATCTATCTATCTATCATGTTTCTTTATCTATCTATCTATCTATCTATCTATCTATCTGTCTGTCTGTCTGTCTCAGTCACTATACATATCTATCTATCTATCTATCTATCTATCTATCTATCACAGTTTCTTTATCTATCTATCTATATATCTATCTATCTATCTATCTATCTGTCTGTCTGTCTGTCTGTCTGTCTGTCTGTCTGTCTCAGTCACTATACATATCTATCTATCTATCTATCTATCTATCTATCTATCTATCTATCACAGTTTCTTTATCTATCTATCTATCTGTCTGTCTTTCTGTCTCAGTCACTATACATATCTATCTATCTATCTATCTATCTATCTATCTATCTATCTATCTATCTATCTATCTGATTCTGTTTATTATCTATCTGTCTATCTATCTGCTTATTTAGCCTAGTATACCAATATCTATCTATCTATCTATCTATCTATCTATCTATCTATCTATCTATCTGTCTGTCTGTCTGTCTCAGTCACTATACATATCTATCTATCTATCTATAGATAGATAGATAAAGAAACTGTGATAGCTAGCTAGCTAGATAGATAGATAGATTTGAACAGTCTAAGATAGATCTAAGCAAATTGAGATAGATAGATAGATAGATAGATAGATAGATAGATAGATAGATAGATAGATAATGAACAGACTGCGATAGATAGATAGATAGATAGATAGATAGATAGATAGATAGATAGATAGATAGATAGATAGATAGATAGATATCCCAGTCTGCTTAGATCTATCTTAAACTGTTCAAATCTATCTAGCTATCACAGTTTCTTTATCTATCTATCTATCTATCTATCTATCTATCTATCTATCTATCTATCTATCGCTGCCATATCTGATCTGGTACTTCTACTATTGAACTAGTTAGATGCAAGCGTCTGTTCTTTAATATTCTATCAGGTTCCCAGTAACTGGCATCCACTGCTCATGTCTACGGATTTCGTCTATCTCTAGACATCAGCAGTAGAACGGAAGCAGTCTACCACCGTAGGTTAAATGAAAGGTTCAGTTCAGAATTTTTTGTAGGTTACTTAGATCGATATAACCTGAGGAAGGCTGGAGGGTACAGCGGCCGAAACGCTCTGATAATAATTACAAAGATGAAGACAATAATGGCAACTACTTGATTAATTTTTCTAATGGTGCCTCGACTACGTGAATTTAAGCGTGCTACAATATTGTCAACTAGCTCTCACTGTTGGATTAAGTAGATGGAACCACCATTTCTACTCTAACAGTTTTTTTTCTCAAACTTCTGACGTGTTGAACTCCCTTCTGATTTTTTGTTTCCCTGACAACTACAGTCTTAAAAAAATAAAAGTGCAACGTCTATCGTCATCTTCCGTTTTTTTTTTTAACCGCAAGAAAACTGAATGTATGGTCACCCGCAAAAAAGAAGACTCAAAAATGTCAGCTACAAGTCGAAGAAACTAAAATAACACAAGTATTAATTTAAATTAACAAGTTAAGAACTTAATTTAAATACCTGGGAAGCATGCTTACAGTGGATGGAAAGTGCGTAGCTGAGATCCAAAGACGCATTGGCAGGGCCAAGGACGCATTTCAAAAGCTAACTAGAGGTACTGATCTGGCGACTCGACTGCAACCACTTCCCCATTGTCGAAATGTGGCCTCCCTTTGTCTCTTCTATAAATACTTTCATGGCTTCTGCTCAGACGAACTTAAGTCACTGATGCTTCCTCAACAGGTGTTTACTCGTGCAACCAGACTGGCAACTGGGTCCCACCCATTCACAGTCAGGTTAGCCAAATGCAGACGACAATTCTACTCCTGCAGCTTCCTCTCTCGCACTTCCCGCCTGTGGAACTCACTCCCGTATTCTTGCTTTCCTGACGGCTACAACCTCCAGAAATTTAAATGCAAAGTCAATAGTCATCTATTAACCACTGGACTCTAGCTCTCTCCCCACCCCTGTATAACCTTCCCTTTCTCTCCACCTATGTATCTGTCATCGCACCTGCTTTCTCAGCTTTCTATTGTTCCTTTCTAACTAGTTTGTACTCCTCACTCTTTTCTAATTAATCTTTTTACTTTTATGTAACCCCCTGCACATCAGTGGCGTTTCCGCCTTGCTCGGGGTGAAATGATTAAAAAAAAAAATAGTGCTGAAAAACAGGAAAATCTCATTGGAAGCCAAAAAGAAAGTGCTGCATTGCTATGAGATATCTGTTATTCTGTACGGCAGTGACTATTGAACGATCTCCTCAAGGATGAAGGAGAGGCTTGAGGCAGCAGAAATGTGGTTTTACAGAAGGATGCTGAGGATACCATGGACGGAGCACGTGTGCAACGATGAGGTGTTGGTGAGGATGGAAACGAGGAGAAAGCTCATACTTAATACAAGGAAGAGTACAGATGAGATTTCTGGGACATTTAATGAGGAAAGAGGGCCTGGAGAATTTAATACCCACAGGACGGATAGAGGGAAGGAGAGACGGAGAAAGCAGTGTGAGACCTACTTGACATGCTTGAGCAAATGGATGGCAGTGCGTGGTTTGGGAGAGATACCAAGAGGAAGAATGTTGAGAACGACAAGAGACAGAGACAAGTATGTGTTTAGAAAATTATCTGCTGCCTCGATACACTAAACTTAAGTTATATATATATATATTCAGTACTGTGAAAAAGTATTAGGACAAGAACTATTTTATCTTCTGTGAGGCATATTGACAGAAAATAAACAATTTAATTAAAGTAATTTTATTCGACTTAATCAACAAATGCTTTAACAAGAAAAATACTTGTTACAAAATAAATTTAATATTCAGTATAATAGCCTTTTGCTTTGATCACAGCCTTCATTCTGTCAGGCATTCACGTCACAAGCTTCTTCAATGTATCTAATTGTATCTCCTGCCAAGCAGCTTGTATTTGTTCCCAAAGTGTGTCTTGCGAAATAACATTAGATTTATCAATTCGAGAATTTCTTTTACACCTAGTTTTAAATAATAGATATTTATTAGCAATTTACTTGGCTTTTCCCCCTGTATTTGAATTTCAGTGAGGTTTTTAGGAAAATCACCCCTGTCCTAATACTTTTGCACACTACCGGTAGTGTGCAAATGTGTTAGGACAGGGGTGATTTTAAAATTTATTTTGATGCCTCATAAAAGATAAAATAGTTCTTGTCCTAATACTTTTGCACAGTACTGTATATATATATATATATATATATATATATATATAAACACGTTGTATTAAACGATAGAGACAACTTCTTTTGTATTTTCTCGTATTTTCTAATGAGGTTTTTTATTTCCAAATTATATTTATACAAATATTCTCCACTAGCAGTATAGTCCGGCGTTGCTCGGGTGTAATGAAAGCTTTAAAACTAATCCATGGTCCTGGAACTCAGATTCTTTGGACGTTGGCACGAAAGACTAAAAAGATGTTTGTGTGTGTGCCTGTTTATCTGCCTGTATGTCTGTATTTTTTTTCAGCCCTTTTATTTTAGTTTTTGCTTCGGGTTTGGCTCTAAGTAGGTATAATTGTAGTTTTTAGTCTCAGCCATAATACCATTTACTCAGAGGACTTATTTAGCCTTCAAAATTCAGTTTAGGACGAAAAAAACTTATTTGATATCAATACCAGGAAATCAAAATTTGACTTACATCCATTCATTTTTCTTTCAGTCTATGGTTTCGCTTTAACTGGAAACAACTATTGCTTTTTAGTCCTTCGTGACAACGTATAAAGCAGTGCTCGATGTAAATTGAGAGAAAGTTTATTCTAACCATAAATATATATTTTATTTGTCTTCTTTGAGTGCGAAATCTGTATTTCATGCACGTAACAATCATCAGGTATGAATTCAAAACTGTATTTTTAATTTGAGTCAGATGATTTGCACGTGCATGAAACACAACTTATGATACAATTTCAATATAACATGCCTCTGTGCTTCTCTAGATAAAATCAGAGTATAAATTAAATCCTTGTGTATAAACCAATCCCCATGTCTTAAAATGTCGTACGATATTATCCATTAAAATCTTAACGTCTTACAAATCCTTTATTAAAGTATTTCATATTTCACGATATTAAAGAATAGAAAAAGTATTTTTTTTTTCAAATTATCAGAGAAAGGTGTTAAGTCGACATCGTCTTAATAGATTTTAAGGTGTAAATTAATCTATCATAATTTTCTATTCGATATGACGTTATTACATTTCTATATATCAATAGACTATGAAAATTAAGAAACAAAGTCTTCCATTAATAAGGAAACAGAAACGATTTTTTTTTATCATTACATGCAGTGAGACTTATGGCCATATCACGTTGAATACACCGGTTCTCGCTCGATCACCGAAGTTAAGCAACATTGAACCTGGTCAGTACTTAGATGGGTGACGGCTTAGGAATACCAGGTGCTGTAAGCGTTTAGTGACGAATGTTCCTACTTACGATCATATCACATTGAATACACCGGTTCTCGCTCGATCACCGAAGTTAAGCAACGTTGAGCCTGGTCAGTACTTAGATGGGTGACCGCTTGGGAATAACAGGTGCGTTTAGTGACGGAAGTGAGTCGTGGTGCAGTGGATATCGGCTCGGAAAGAGAAATCGGTGAGCCGAGTTCGAATTCCAGTTGAATACCCTGCATTCACTTAAGCACTGGTACCCTGGGAAAGGTATTAATCCGTCCTTTCCCTCCAGTTATGGGTTAAACAACAAGGGTAGGACTTGGGGACCCTGCGCTTAAAAAGTAAACCCCAATGAATATTGATACTCGAAAAGAAAAAAAAGTATTACTAGACACAAAAACTTGATATGCCATAAAAACAAAACAACCGACATGCAGTGAGATAAAAACTGTACACCAGGATATTGAGGAAAGGATAAAAGATGAATGGGATTCAGAAAGATAGAATGTGGAAAATGACGTTGTATTTAAATTTTTGGAGATTGTAGTTATCAGGGAAGCAAGTAAACGGAAGGGAGTTCCACAGGAGGGAGATGCGAAAAAAGAATGTGTAGCAGTAGAAGTGTCGATAACATTTAACTATTTCATTGCTAAAAAGATGGGATCTGAATGCCAATCTACTCAGTTAAGTGCCATACGTGATACACGCTTGGGCGATCATGTCTCGAAAGAGACATGACTGACTAGGGCAAAAGATTATCCCGCAGTATGTTGCCATTGCTTTCTGCGGTAGACTGGTTTCCGACCAAGGCTATAGAACCCAATCTGCCCTGCTATTTAACCCATAACTGGAAGGAAGAGACGGATTAATACCTTTCCAAAGGGTATTTGCGTGTAAGTGAATACAATGGATACAACTGGAACAAACTTTCAACTTACGCGCAAATACCCTTGAGAAAGGTATTAATCCGTCTCTTCCTTCCAGTTATGGGTTAAATAATAGGACGGATTGGGTTCTGTAGCCTTGGTCGGCAACCAGTCTACCGCAGAAAGCAATGGCAACCTACTGCGGGATAATCTTCTGCCCAGTCAGTCATGTTTCTTTCGAGACATGATTGCCCAAAGCGTGTATGGCACTTAACTGACTGACTATAAAGTTACCATGACGCAGTATATTCGCAAAACAATATACGAGACGGCAACATTTCAAGAGCATTGTGTATTAGATGAGTTTATATGATATATCCAGACAAAAGAAAATTAAAAAACTAAAAAAAACTTGCTTAATGACCTTTTTAAACAACAAATCCGGAAAGAAGAAGAAGAAGAAGAAGAAGAAGAAGAAGAAAAGAGAGGAGGAGTGAAGAAGACGAAGGGCCAGTCAAAGCAAGATAGGCCAGTCTGCCCTGTTATTTAATTCGTACCATACCATATGTTCGTGAATTTCTATGACTTCTTGGAAAAGATGGCAGATCCCTGTTACCCTTTCCATGATTTTGATTTTAAAGTTTTCCTTCACCATGACTGAGTGCCAATCATGTCAAGAGAGGCCAGTCTACCCTGTTATTTAACCCGTACCTCACGACATGTTCCTTTTCTTTATTATCTGTGACTTTTTATGAATTTATGTGCAAGATGGCCGATTGGTCCTCATTACCATATCCATGCTTTTGATTTCAAAGTTTTCTTTGATCGTGACTGAGTGCCAATCACGGCAAGAAAGACCAGTCTACCCTTTTATTTAACTCGTATCTCACCACATGTTCCATTTCTTTATTATCTGTGAATTTCTATGACTTCCTGGGAAAGATAGTCGATTAGTTTTCCTTGTTTAATCTAAGGTTTTGACTTCAAGGTTGTCTTTTTTACAGACTGGTTGTCACTCAAGAATAAAAAAACGTTAGTGTTCTCTGCTATTCCACCCATAATTCTCCTGTACATTTGTTCTTTATCTGTGAATCTTTATGATTCTTTTGCAAAGACAATGGGGAGTAGTTTCTTTATTCACGGTTTTGGAATTCAGAGTTGCCCTTATCTTAAACTATCTGCCGAGTAGGGTTAGAGATTTTTGTTAAAGTAAACACAGCTACCTAGGCCGGAATTCGAACCCGGCTCGTCGGTTCCAATGTCAGCACAGAAAAGTCAACGGTGGATAATACAAAATATCACATGACGTCCATCTTACGCCTCAATTTACAATCACTACACACTTTGTGTCATGTTTTTTTTTTATTACTGGGTAGCAAATCAATTTTTTAAATGGTATCCCTCTTCAGGACGTAGGCGATCATGTCTATCCACTGACTTTTTTTTATTAATTATTAATAACGCTTTTCACGTAATCTTCTTCACAAAGTTTGTTCTCTTAGACTGGTTTTCAACCAAGGCTACAGAGTCCAGTTTGCCACATCGTTTTGAAAAAAAATCAGCATTCGGAAAACCGATTCTTATAGCTGTCGATATGTAACCAACACCTCCAACCTTACCAGCAGGCTGGTAGGATTATTTATATAACAAACCACCGGTTTATGTCTACCATAAAGTATATATTACTTACTCGATAAAGAAAGTCCATTCACATAACATGTAATCGAAAACTCCTGGGCTGTCATCTCCTAGTCTCAAATCGCTGGCTTCTGACGGGGTTCGATAAGACAAAAGTAAAAATGAAGGCCTATCAACTTGTCTTCCTATCTTTCCTTTAGGCATAGGAACTGAGGCAAAATAGCGTGGCCGGGTGTGGACAGTTGGGTGCGATCGATGTCGCGGAGACTTGAGATGATTGGGCGAATTTGAATTGGATCTAAACATCTGAATGGTAAGTTTGAATTCAATCTCAGTATCTGATTGGTGAGTGCTTAGTTACGAATCAGAATTTGTGACTGGCGGCGACGGTAGTGGGGGACGACTGGCGGCGATATCTAAAATGGTATTTTAACATTGAAAGGGAAAGGTCAGATCTGGCTCGTTAAGACACGAAAAGAAATAATCGTAGCTAATTCAAATGTAGTAATGGTATTGGGGGGGGGGGGTAAATCTCAGAGGGTGGTTTGTTTTGATAATCATAAAAGTCTATCATAAAATCCAAATAAACAATATATATATATATATATATATATATATATATATATGGGAAAACGATATTTTTTTTATCATATCACCCCGAGCAAGGCGGTAACGCCACTGATGTGCAGGGGGCTACATAGGTGTGAACAGATTGGAAAAGAGAAAACCGGAAACCGCATCCTAAACAGGAAACAAGGGATGAGCCTCTTCACCTGTTCAATAGACGTGGGTGGAGTGTGAACCGGGCGATAGTTTAGTCTATCTACTCCTATTGAAAAAAAAAAGTGAGAAGATTGGAAAAGAGAAAACCGGAAACCGCATCCTAAACAGGAAACAAGGGATGAGCCTCTTCACCTGTTCAATAGACGTGGGTGGAGTGTGAACCGGGCGATAGTTTAGTCTCTCTACTCCAATTGAAAAAAAAAGTGAGAAGATTGGAAAAGAGAAAACCGGAAACCGCATCCTAAACAGGAAACAAGGGATGAGCCTCTTCACCTGTTCAATAGACGTGGGTGGAGTGTGAACCGGGCGATAGTTTAGTCTCTCTACTCCAATTGAAAAAAAAAGTGAGAAGATTGGAAAAGAGAAAACCGGAAACCGCATCCTAAACAGGAAACAAGGGATGACCCTCTTCACCTGTTCAATAGACGTGGGTGGAGTGTGAACCGGGCGATAGTTTAGTCTATCTACTCCAATTGAAAAAAAAATGAGAAGATTGGAAAAAAGAAAACCGGAAATTTTTATATTTTAAAGGATAAAGTTTGACAAAATGAAAAATGTTTTCATGTGATGCGTTTTGTATTTTCCTCAATTCAGTCCAAAAGACAGAAACTTAAAAAAAAACAACAATAATTGAATTTTATTTTTAATTATGCGTGTTTTATCAACTTTCTCTGAAAACCTGGTTTTGTGGCGCAGTTTAAATTGAATGGAGAATGGTATGTTCTTATGGTAACTGAGGAAATGAATGCGTAAGCTTATGAGAAGGTAAAGTTAGTGCGTGTGTGAATGACAAAACGAAATACATTTCCGTTCAAAATTTTAGTGAAATAATGTATGCAAATATCAAGCGATAGACGATTTTTTTAAGTAAAAGTTCTCTCATATATATATTTTATTTTAAAAAGAAACTCTTCCATCGCTAGATATTTGTATACATTATTTCGCTACAATTTTGAACAGAAATGTATTTAGTTTTGTAATTCACACACATTAATTTTACAGATACTTAAACATCCACATTTAAACATGATTCTTTCATACACATATTTCATTTTAAAAAGAAAATCGTCCATATCTTGATACTACTATACATAAAATGTATTATATATATATATAAAATATGATGGACTCTCCCGTCGATTTCGACGTATGAGCGTTAGACTACCACACAAAGAAATGTTTAAAGTATTGAAGGCTTGTGTAGCACCATCCACACTTTTTGGAACTGCTGATAACAAACAATCGGTGCAGACGTCTGCCACAGTTCGCATGAACAACAGACCTCAGTTATTTAACCCTTAACTGGAAGGAAGGGACGGATTAATACATTTCCCAAGGATACCAGTGCGTAAGTGAATGCAAAGTGTTCGACTGGAATTCGAACTCGGCTCACCGATTTCCCCTCAGAGCCGACATCCACTGCACCGCAACGCACATCCGTCAATAACGCTTACAACACCTGGTATTCCCAAGCGGTCGCCCATATAAGTACTGACCAGGCTCAACGTTGCTTAACTTCGATGATCCAGCGAGAACCGGTGAATTCAACGTGATATGACCGACCGTAAGTATATATATATATATATATATATATATATATATATATATATATATATGTGTGGGGGGGGGGGGGTGTAGGTAGCAAATTTTCTTTTAGACATATCAGATTAAATCGATTGCAAACATTGTGTCTGCTTATTTTTTAATAAAATCCGTTCATTCTCACGGATAATCTTTCACGTATTAGAATTGAACGATGTCAGAAATGAGCTGTAACGTTGACAGATGTTATTATCATTCATTTCTCAATGTACCCAAGCACTTTCAATCTTCTTCCGATTATCCATGAGTATGAACGGATTTTACTAAAAATAAGCAGATAGAATGTTTGCAATTTATTTAATCCTATATATATTTATATATAAAACACTAATCAGCTTCTCCAAAATAATTGTACATATGAAGAATTTTTGTAAATTGTGTGTGTTTTATAAGAATGTCTCAGGAGATGTGGTATCGTGGCACACAATGGATAAGGATGGAGAAGGGTGTAGTCTTGTGGTGTTTAAAGAAATTATTACCGTGAATGAGTCAGAAGTCGGATTAGGATAACCAGTGTTGATCAGCCTTTTCCCCATTTCTTCTTCATTCTTCTGCCATACATCATATATATATATTATAAATTATATTTTAGAACATGTACATAATTCTTTATATATCCACTACAAAGAGTACATTTGTTTCGACATTGTAACTTCAATCAGGCAGTGTGGATAGGTATAGATAGCCTCTTTTCTTATATTTAGTCAGTTGTGTGTGGGATGTTGGTGGGGTTAGTGATAAGGGTATAAGTCTTGTGAATTGACCATTAGAATTTTGAAGAAAGTGGTGTGGGTAGTGAATATGGTTGATTAATGAGGGTCTTTGATTTTTAGACAGATTTAACATTAGCAGTTACAAAGAGGCTTTCCATTCCTATCCACACCGCCTGAGGAGACACTGAAGTTACAATGTCGAAACAAATGTACTATTTGTAGTGGATATATAAAGAAAATTATGTACATGTTCTAAAATATAATTCATAATAAATATTCACACCTCTATATATGATATATGTTTTACATTCATGTCTTAAACGTTGTAAAAATTCTTTCTTCGTTCTGTATTCACTCGGATATATATATATATATATATATATATATATATAGTGGATTGCAAAAGTTTTTAAAATATCGTTTTTTTTTTCTAAATTTCACCAAAAGATCTTTCAATTTGAATGATACTTACTTTATATATCTAAACTTATTTATAAATAGAACTTTATCTGTGTGTGTCCCCGTTACCTATAAACTCTGAAACGGCTGAACCGATTTTCTTGAAAATGTACACAGTTGTACTATAAGCATCTGCGAGGTTTCTTAGCAAGGTTTTGTGTCGAGCTACCCCCAATAAATATGGAACATCGATAACGAAAAAATCGGGTTATAAAAGAAGTGGTCTGATTTTAATCAAATTTGATACAGTCATAGACAAAAACATAAGAAACGATATTCAGAAATTTCAAGGTTGCAGTTCTTAGAATAGTGCAGAAATTCGATAATATATATATATATATATATATATATATATATATATATATATATATAAAATGCAAGATGTTTGTGTGTGTGTCTGTTTATCTGTCTGTATGTCCTTTATACAAATCCACATTTATTATCCGATTCTCACCAAACTTCACACAAATATTCTTTAGGCTGAGTATGAGCTCCAGGACCATGGATTAATTTTAAAGCTTTCATTACATACGAGCAACGCCAGGCAATACTGCTAGTATATATATATATATTGCTTAATTAATTGATTAAAATTGAGAGACATCGTCTTGATGCACTTCTGTTGCTAATTTTAAAACTTGACTGTATGCAAAAGTATTTAACTCAGTTTCTTAATTAATTAGTAGCATAACGACCGTAGATGTGCGTTGTGGTACAGTGGATATCGGCTCGGAACGGGGAGCCGAGTTCGAATTCCAGCTGAATCCATTGTATTCACTTACGCGCAAATACCCTTGGGAAAGGTATTAATCCGTCTCTTCCTTCCAGTTATGGGTTAAATAGCAGGACAGATTGGGTTCTATAGCCTTGGTCGGCAACCAACCTACTGCGGGATAATCTTTTGCCCAGTCAGTCATGTCTCTTTCGAGACATGATCGCCCAAGCGTGTATCACTTATGGCACTTAACTGACTGAATGAAGATAATAGTTGGAAACGTAAGTCAAGCTTCTACTGAGCAAAAAGTGGGGGGGATCAGTTTTCTATTGTTATGAAGTAATAAACTGATCCCCCACTAATTACTACTTATTAATACAATCCGACTCTTCTCCCTTCAGCTGTAGTTTAAAGAGCAGGACAGAAAATGTTCTGCCCAGCCAGTCATGTCTCTTTCGAGACATGATTGTCCAAGCGTGTATCACGTATGGCTCTTAACTGACTGACTTAGGTGTACTTTTCTCCTAAAGGCTATTATACCAAATATTAAATTTATTTTATAACAAGTATTTTTTTCTTGTTAAACCATTTGTTGAGTAAGTCAAATTACAAATTAAAAAATTAAAAACCTCACTGAAATTCAAATACAGGGTGAAAAGCCAAGTAAATTGCTAATAAATATTGATTATTTAAAACTACGTGTAAAAGAAATGTATTAAAAAGAAGTTAGATTTAATTTTTCCTATTTTCTATTAAACAAGTTATTTTGAAATTACTCATTATTCTATTATCCTTGGATATGACTGACTTTTTTCTTATTCCCCCCTCTTGAATTGATAAATATAATGTTACTTTGCAAGACACACTTTGGGAACAACTACAAGCTGCTTGGCAGGAGATACAATTAGATACATTGAAGAAACTTGCG
>JBBBDQ010001017.1:0-32500 GCA_037127315.1 Ascarosepion bandense | reverse complement strand
GTTGTGGTACTCGAATGTGCGTTGTGGTGCAATGGATATCAACTCGGAACGACAAATTGGGGTGCCGAGTTTGAATTGAAGTTGAATTCTTCACATTCACTTATGCACAAATACCTTGGGAAAGGTATTAATCGATCTCTCCCCTCCAGTTATGGGTTAAATAATAGGACAGATTGGGTTCTATAACCTTGGCTGGCAACCAGTCTACCGCAGAAAGAATGACAACCTACTGCGGGATAATCTTCCTGCCCAGTCAGTCATGTCTCTTACGAGACATGATCGCACAAAGCGTGTATCACGTATGGCATTTAACTGACTGAATAATATTATGCTACACACTTTTATTTCGATAATTAGATTTTGTACCTATAATATATATATATTATAGGTACATATATATAACCTCCATGAATTTAAATGCAATGTCAATTCCCATCTCTTATCCACTTGACTCCAGTCCTTCCCTCGTTATTTCTACATCATTCCATGTATCTTGTTCTTTTCCTTTCTCTCTACCTTCGCAACTGTCTTCACTCCCTTTCATATACTTGCTTTCCTGATGGCTACAATCTCCAGGAATTGAAATGCAATGTCAATTCCCATCTATTATCGACTTGACTCCAGTCCTTCCGTCGTTATTTCTACATCACCCCATGTATCTTGTTCTTTTCCTTTCTCTCTACCTTCGCAACTGTCTTCACTCCCTTTCATATACTTGCTTTCCTGATGGCTACAATCTCCAGGAATTGAAATGCAATGTCAATTCCCATCTATTATCGACTTGACTCCAGTCCTTCCGTCGTTATTTCTACATCACCCCATGTATCTTGTTCTTTTCCTTTCTCTCTACCTTCGCAACTGTCTTCACTCCCTTTCATATACTTGCTTTCCTGATGGCTACAATCTCCAGGAATTGAAATGCAATGTCAATTCCAATCTATTATCGACTTGACTCCAGTTCTTCTCTCGTCATTTCTACATCACCCCATGTATCTTGTTCTTTTCCTTTCTCTCTACCTTCGCAACAGTCATCACATCTGTATTCCCATCCTTCTCTTGCCTTTTCTCTGACACCCCCTGTAACTGGTTCGCCTTTCTCTTCACGCTCCTCCTGTCTAAACTTTTACTCTTATGCAGCCCCCTGTGCATCAGTGGCGGTACCACCTTGCTTGGGGTGAAACGATTAAGAAATAAATAAAGTTATTCGGCTATTGCTTGATCAGCGAGATCGAAACTGTCACTCATCTAAATACTGACCAGGTTTGATGTTGCTTATCTTCGTAGATGGCACCGAAAGCCGAAGCTTTTCAATGGGCTGTAAACGTAAACACGAGAAAATCTTGGCTATGAAGAATTTATTGATTTCAGAAAGAGACGTAATATTTTCTTTGACACTTTTAGCAGAAAGGATTCGGTAATTACGATGACAATTTGTTTTGGATCGCTGCTTGGAGCTTAATTTATTGATCAAGAAAAAGTCACTTGGTTAATTCAATCAGTTTGGTTGACCTATATCCAGGTTTAGAACTATCATCATTGACCGTATTTTCTCAACCCGAGACGAACATGTAAAGTCGTACGCATTCAGAATGGTGACGAGTTCCCAAATTTGACAGCTTGTTTAAATTTCCACTGAGTCTATTACTCGTGAGATCAAAAAGTGCCTCCATTTTTTTTCTTTCTATTTTTATATAACTAAAAAAAATTTTTCTGCTAAGAAAGCAGGTTCTCTGTGTAAGGCCAGGAAGCTTTTCCCGTCTGAAACAATCCTGCACATATATAAATCTACCACCCGCCCGTGCATTTAATACTGCTGCCATATCTGGTAGGGTGCTCCTTCTAGGGGTCCTTGACAAAATCCAACAGAGAATTTGTAATGTGATAGATCCCGACTTGGCAGCTCAGATAGAGTCACTGTCTCACCGGCGCAATGTGGCTTCCCTGCGTCTACAAATAATTTCTCGGCTTCTACTCCGATGAATTTAGCTCACTAGTGCCCCCTATATATAAATTTACTCGAGCCACAAGATTAGCAACTAGGTCCCACCCTTTTACTGTGAAACCGATAAATTGTAAACGCAAGTTCTACTCCAGAAGCTTCTTTTCTCGCACTTCCCGGCTGTGGAATTCCCTTCCATTTACTTGCTTTCCCAACAGCTACAATCTCCAAGAATTTAAATGTAAATTCAATAGTCATCTCCTATCTCACTAACCTGCGTCTTCTTTCTCATGCTCCTTTCTCCGTCCACTCCACTCTCATCAGTATTCTCATCCTCCTCTTATCCGCTTCCTGACAACCCCTATAACCTGTCACTCTTTCTCATAACTGTCCTCCTATATAACCCCCTGAAAAATAGTGGCAGTAAAATGCCTTGCTTGGGGCGATGTGATTACAAAAAAAGAGATAGATAGATAGATAGATAGACAGATAGATAGATAGATAGATAGATAGATAGATAGATAGATAGATAGATAGATAGATAGCCCGACAGCTAAAATCTCCAAAAATTTAAATGTAAAGTCAATAGTGATCTCCTATCACACTAACCTGCATCTTCTCTCTCTCATGCTCTTTTCTCCGTCCACCCCACTCTCATCAGTATTCTCATCCTTCTCTTACCCACTTCCTGACACCCCCTATAACCTGTCACTCTTTCTCATAACTTTCCTTCTATGTAACGCCCTGAAAAACTGTTTTTAGCGTCAAAATAAAAGTTATTACGTTCTTCAAGAAGCACACATGGCATATAAACCATACCTGCAACACGCAATTCTATCTAAAAATGGCAAATGGCACTGAAATCAAGCGTCATATCCACAGAAACCTTTACCACTAAAATGAAATCATTTAAGGAGGCAGTCTAGTGTTTTAATTTCTCTTTAATCGTTTCACCCCAAGCAAGGCGGTAACGCCACTGATGCTCAGGGGGCTACATAAGTAAAAGTTTAGACAGGAGGAAAGTGGAGAGAAAGACGAACCAGCTACAGGGAGTGTCAGAGAAAGGGCAAGAGAAGGATGGGAACAGAGGTGTGAAGACAGTTGCGAAGGTAGAGAGAAAGGTAAATAACAAGATGTACGGGGTGATGTAGAAAGAACTGGAATCAAGTGGATAAGAGATGGGAATTGACATTGCATTTAAACTCCTGGATGTTGTAGCGGTCAGGAAAGCAAGAATATGGAAGCAAGTTCCACAGGCGGGAAGTGTGAGAACAAAAGCTGATGGAGTAGTAATGTCGCCTGTATTTCATTGATCTAACTGTAAATGGGTGGGACCTACTTGCCAGTCTGGTTGCACGAGTAAATTCTTGTGGCGGGGGCAACAGAGCTGAAGCAATGAAAATATTTGTAGAATAAACAGAGGGAAGCTACATTCCGCCAATGAGAAAGTGGCCGGAATTGAGCTGCTGGGTCGGGACTGACTACATTACAGATTCTTCTTTGGGACCCGTTGAGAACACTGAGATGAACAGCAGGGGCGCCTGTAACAGACCGCTTGGGAATATCAGTGCTGTAAGCTTGGATATGCGGCTGGTGTGGTGGATAATGCCTTGGAATTGTTAGTCAAATAAAAAAAAAAATTTATTTTTATAAGATTAAAAAAGATATTTATTGCTAGGCTTACGGCGTTTCGACCGTTGTGCAACCCGGCTTTCTTCAGAAGCTCGGAATTTTGAACCGAAGCCTTTATTTCAATCACTGGTTTATATGATTCACATTCTATGTGAGATGCTATTTCTGGATGTCATGTAGTTATCTCAATGAGAATCATATACTCCAATGATGAAAATAAAGTATTCGGTTCAAAATTCATAGCACCTGACGAAAACCGAAGAAACTCCGTAAATACTGCAACATTGAACGGGTAGCAACAGATCGAAAAGTGTAAATAATGTAAATACTACTTCATCTCAGATATATATATATATATATATATATATATATATATATATTAGTCACCTACATACAAGCCTGTTTCGCTGTATAACAGCTCATCTGTGTGGCTAGACACATCTACTTGCTTCTGGCCGAGATCGAAACTCGACCTGATTTGTTGTCACTTGGAGTCTCTACCCCTAAGCCATAGGCGCATGGAATCAGCGAAGGGAAATTTTAACGTGTTCTATATAAGCAGTGTATACACACGCCAGTCACCGAAAGAACTCAATTCATTTTCTTATATAGCAGAAGTGGAAACTATTTTTAAAATTTTCTTCTCCAGAGAGCTCAATCGTAATGAGAGCAGAATATATTTACGTCTAAAGCACGACTAAGACTTTTACTTATATATATATATATATATATTTCAAATGTCTTAGTCGTGCTTTAGACGTAAAATAATACGCATATTTATTAATATATACTTTATAGTTCTGTTATATTACATTTTTATAAACACCAGAAAAATATTTACATATAAGTGTGTACCTGCTTGTATCTATCTATCTATCTATCTATCTATCTATCTATCTATCTATATATATATATATATATATGTGTGTGTGTGTGTGTGTGTGTGTGTCTGTGTGTGTGTGTGTGTGTGTGTGTGTGTGTGTGTATAAATTATAGTTTAGAACATGTACAAATTATCATCTACTACAAAGTGGACATTTTGTTTCGACACTGAAAGAAAAATGTCTCATCAGGTAGTGCAACGAAACGAAATGTACACTTTATAGTATATGATAATTTGTACATGTTATAAACTATAATTTATAATAAATATTCATAGATCTATTTTTTATATTGAGCACTCTTTTTAATTAATGTTTTGAACGTTATATTTGTATTTGCGATAGAAATAATCTGTAAAAAATGTTATAAAGTTTAATGTACTTAGTTTTACGTATAGTTATTCAATAATTCTTTACCACAAAATTTGCAACAATTTTTAGATAAGTAAAAAACATGAACTGCAAAATCGTATTTCCCTTTGTATTGCTAATGATGGAGGACATGTAGAAACTTAAATAAAATTTCAATAAAATCTTAAAAAATAAAGATTTACTTCTTTCTAAACATTTTTACAAATTATTCGTATCACAAATACAAATAAAGTTCCTTTATTGATTTATATATATGGTGTCCATAAAATTCGTGCGCACTTTAAACAAATTATAACTTTAGTTGTATTTGTGATAGAAATAATCTGTAAAAAAATGTTATAAAGTTTAATGTACTTAGTTTTAAGTAGAGTTATTCAATAATTCCTTACCACAAAATTTGCAACAAATTTTACATATGTAAATAGATCGATCGGAAGGGGTGGACCACTTTATTGGCCTCCACGTTCGCCAGATTTGACTGCATTAGATTTTTTTTATGGTGACATGTAAAAACAATTGTGTATGCAACCAAAACTAGTTCATTAGAAGATTTGAAAGCTAAAATAACTAATGTGATTTCAGGCATTACTGTAAATCAGTTGGCAAATGTTTTCCGTGAACTGCAAAATCGTATTACCCTTTGTATTGCTAATGATGGATGGCATGTGGAAACTTAAATAAAATTTCAATAAAACCTTAAAAAAATATAGATTTACTCCTTTTTCATCCTTTTTACAAATTATTTCTATCGCAAATACAAATAAAGTTATAAAAGGGCACACTAACGTTATGGATACCCTGTATAAAGACTATATTACTGTAAATCAGTTTGCAAATGTTTTCCGTGGACTATATATATATATATATATATATATATATATATAAATCATGTTTTATATATATATATAATATATATATATATAAATCAAGGAAGCTATTTGTTACAGCATTAGAATTTGCCGCTGTGTATTCGGATTTGTCGTAGGAGGAGAGAAATATAATTATGAATTCAAAAAAATCTGTTCTTATTGATAAAAAAAAAATAACAGTGGAAAAAATTAATTCCAAGAAAATTAATTTTTTGATATAACAATGGGATCTTTAGAATATGCCGCCTCTTCTAACCTGGTTGGCTTATTTCTACTATACAATCTTACAGCCCATAAGGATATTAATACTGAATACCTTATGATAGTGAGGAATGCCACAAATTTTAAAATAGATAAAATTAGAAAGATAATATATAGAGAATTTAAAAACTTTAATTTAAAAGTGACTATTAATACGATTATGGAAAAAATCGATTTTCTCGATGTGTCTTTATAATTAGAAAAGTATATACACCAAGATGTGCGTTGTAGTACAGTGGATAATGGCTCGGAACGAGAAACCGGGTAGCCGAGTTCGAATTCCAGTTGAATCCATTCTATTCACTTACGCGCAAATACCCTTGGGAAAGGTATTAATCCGTCTCTTCCTTCCAGTTATGGGTTAAATAGCATGACAGATTGGGTTCTATAGCCTTGGTCGGCAACCAGTCTACCGCAGAAAGCAATGGAAACCTACTGCGGGATAATCTTCTGCCCAGTCAATCATGTCTCTTTAGAGACATGATCGCCCAAGTGTGTATCACGTATGGCACTAAACTGACTGATATACACCAACCATATAAAAAACAAATACAAATCCTTTATATATCCACCCAAAATCTAACCATCCGCCATCTAATATTATACATGTACCGTCATCCATAGAAGAAAGAATTAGTAGAATTTTAGCAAATAAGGAAGTGTTTAATAAGCATAGGAATTTTTATAATACTGCTTTAAAAATAGTAGATGTAAAAGCCAAATACTAAATATGTAAAAAAGATCTACTCCCGAAGAAAAAATAGGAATAGAGATATCATTTGGTTTACATCCACTTTCAACCAAATGATTAGCATAAATTTAGGGAAAAAATTCCTCGCTTTGATTAAGAAACAGTTTCCGAATAACTCATTAAGATTTTCAATAAAAATACTCTTAAATTAAGTTATAGTTTTTTGAATAATCTGGAAAAAATTATAAAAAATTATAATAATATTTTAAATGAAGATTTAAACCTAACTGAAAGAAAGAATTATCCAAGAACTGAAATTAGCTATTTTGACAATAATAATTGTAATTGTAGAAACACTATAGTGTGTTTCGGAAAACATCTAAAAATCTATTAAATAAACGTAATGAAATAAATGTCATATGTAAGCATTGCGAAATGTTCACCTTAGAATATATTTTAAAATATTCTTTATAAAAATAAAAAAAATGTTCATTAGCTTACATAAATACTTTCACGGCTTCTGCTCCGATGAACTTAGATCACTAGTGCCCCCTAAATACGAATTTGCACGAGATACTAGATTAGCAACTAGATCCCACCCTTTTACAGTGAAACTGATAAAATGCAGCCGTAACTTCTACTCCAACAGTTTCTTTCCTCGCACTTCCCGACTGTGGAATTCTCTTCCAAACGATTGCTTCTCCGACGGCTACAATCTCCAGGAGTTTAAATGTAAGGTCAATAGACACCTCCTAACACACTAACCTGCTCCCATTCTATCAAGCACTCTTCCCATCTGCCTAACCCTCATCCTCGCTATCCTTACTCATCTGTCACCTTCCTCCTAACATTCCCTATGTCTAACCACTCCTTCTCTTTACCTTCCCCTATGTAGCCCCATGCGCAATAGTGGCAGTGCTTGGGGTGAGATGATTAAAAAAAAAATATATATATCTAATAATTTGTTTTCTATTATGAAAGAATAATAATTAAATAGATGTCAAAATAATTAAATCGATATTTAAATGTTTAATAATTAAATGGATTAAATTAAAATTGTACTATGATATTAAGAATTGTATTAGAATATAACAATAATATAAGAGATTTTATAAAAATAATAAAATGTATTTTAAAATTTTAATAAATAAATAGATATTAAAAATGTCCTTTAAAATTAAGCGTTTTAGGAGAAATTAGAATAAAATGCATTCTTAATTGAAATACAATTAGTCTATTATACACAAACGCCCCTTTAAGTTAGATCAAAAATATAAATGTTTTTTTTTTCTTTCGTTTGTTTTTTGTTTTAGAAAATGATGAGATACAGAGAAAAGTAAGAGAATAATTTTGTAACAATAATGGATACATCAACGGAAGTGGAGTCTAGACAAGGGTGTTTTTTTTTGCAGTTAAGACTGAAAGAAAAAATAATGTATTCCTCAAGAATATAAAATTTTTTTCACATTTAAATTAGATCTTTATTCTGATTAGTTAAATTAAAGACACGCATAAATATATCTGTTCTCCCACATCCATAAATAACAAACGGATTGTATCTTATATTCAGATTTTTTTTAATCGTGTCACCCCAAGCAAGGCATTCCACTGCCACTATAGCGCAGGGGTTACATAGAGCGATTGGGTATAGGAAATGTCAGAAGGAGGGTGACAGACGACTTAGGATGTACATAGAGAGAGAGTTGGAGAGAGTGGGTATGAGTTAGTGTGTTAGGAGGTGTCTATTGACCCTACATATAAACTCCTGGAGGTTGTAGCCGTCGGGGAAGCTAGCATGCGGTAGGGAATTCCACAGGCTGGAAGTGCGAGAAAAGAAGCTGTTGGAGTAGAAATTGCGGTTACATTTCATCAGTTTCACTGTAAAAGAGTGGGACCTAGTTGTCAATCTAATATCTCGTGCAAACTCACACCTAGGGGGCACCAGTGATTTAAGTTCATCAGAGCAGAAGCCATCAAAGTATTTATAGAAAAGTAGATTGATATAAAATTAACATTTGAAAAATGAACAATTAATCATTAAGAAGGAATAATATGTTTTGTAATAATATTATAATAATATATTAGAATATTAGGCGGACCTGTACGACATTACCACCACTTATAAATTTATCATTTGTTTTTACGTTTTTTAGTGGAAATTTGGAAAAAAGTTCATTATTTAAGATTTTTAGGGGGTTCTCAGTTCTTCATACAACCTTATAGTAAATCAATCTTCCATTTTGTAAATACTCGCGTTGGTGTTGTTTTGATGTCGCTGAGACCAGAAAGAAGCTTACAATTTGCAAATTCACATCTAGGGGGCACCAGTGATTTAAGTTCTTCAGAGCAGAAACCATGAAAGTATTTATAGAAGAGGCACAGGGAAGCAACGTCACGCTGGTGAGAGAGTGACTGCAGGCGGTCAGCCAAGTCGGTATCAATCACATTACAGATTTTTCGCTGTATTTTGTCAAGAACCCCGAGGAGAATAGCAGGGGCACCCGACCAGATGTGGCAGCAGTAATCAATACACGAGCGGATGGTAGATTTATATAAGTGCAGGATAGATTCAGACGGAAAGAATTTCCGACTTTCAGAGCAGCGGATTTAGCAACGGATGAGACGTAGTCATTCTACTTGAGGTCCGCTGAGAGTGTCAGGCCAAGCAGGCGCAGTGTTTTACTCTCTGGGAGGCAAGCCTGTTCCATACTAATTGGAGGGAGGTGCGGTTGTCTGTGGTGGTTAATGAAGATGAAGATCCTTTTCACAACAATGAGCTGACATTCCCTGATGACAAGGTAAAATCTCGAAACAAATTTCCATGTTGTAATATAAACTATATTAATTTTAAATAAAAAACAAATTTAATTATATATATATATATATATATATATATATATATATATATATATATATATTAATCGTATCACCTCGAGCAATTTCATCTTTCATTTTCACAACCACTTTTTCCTTCCGCATATATACGCGGAGTTTTTTCGAAACAAGAATAGTGATAAGTTTGCATATATATATATTGATTGCTTAATTACTTAGTTTCTGGTCATAATAAGATTATACCAGTGCACATTTGTATTAAAAAGTGTTCAATACAATTATATTGTATAACTTTTAATATTTTCCATTTGTAAACGAGTTATTACGCTTAATAAATATCTAAACGTATTTATAAATGGAAATTGGTCTGTGTGTGTGTGTGTGTGTGTGTGTGTGTGTGTGTGTGTGTGTGTGTGTGTGTGTCCGTTACATATAGACTCCGAAACGGCTGAACCGATTTTCTTGAAAATTTACACAGTTGTACTATAAGCGTCTGCGAGTGTTCTTAGCTAGGTTTTGTGTCGAGGTACCCCCGATAAATATCGAAAATCGATAATCAAAAAAATCGGGTTATAGAAGGAGTGGTCCGATTTTAATCAAATTTGATACACTCATAGACAAAGACATAAGAAACGATATTCAGAAGTTTCAAGGTTGCAGTTCTTATAATAGTGCAGAAAATCGATAATATATATATATATATATATATATATATATATAAGGCAAGATATTTGTGTGAGTGTCTGTTTATCTGCCTGTATGTCTGTATTTTTTTCAGCCCTTTTATTTTAGTTTTTGCTTCGGGTTTGGCGCTAAGTAGGTATAATTGTAGTTCATCGTCTCAGCCATGATACCATTTACTCAGAGGACTTATTTAGCCTTCAAAATTCAGTTTACGACGAAAAAACTTATTTGATATCGATACCAGGAAATCAAAATTTGACTTACATCCATTCATTTTTCTTTCAGTCTACGGTTTCACTTTAACTGGAAACAATTATTGCTTTTTAGTCTTTCGTGCCAACGTCCAAAGAGTCTGAACTCCAGGACCATGGATTAGCTTTAAAGCTTTTATTACCCTTGATAAACGCCGGGCTATACTGCTTGTATATATATATAATTGTGTATTTGAGCCAACATCCCTCTTTGATGTAGGTTTCATTAAAACAATTTAAAAGGTTATATTTTATTTATAAGAACACAAGATAAAGAAACAAATTAACGGCTCTTGTCAGTCGTTTTTAATGCAGCTTAAACACACACTTATATATATATATATATATATATATATATATATTGAGGTCCGCTGAGAGCGTAGGAATAATTGCGTATCCGAATGCGGTAATAGTAGATATTTTTTAGTACTGTTTGGTAATTTTTTTATTATTATTATTATTATTATTATTATTATTATTATTTACTTCCATTTAATAAATAATATGCGTTGTGGGGCAGTGGATATCGACTCGGAACGTAAAATCGCGAAACCGAGTTCGAATTCCTATTTAATTCCTTGCATTACGCACAAATACCCTTGGGAAAGGTATTAACCCATCTCTTCCTTACAGTTATGGCTTAAATAATAGATCATATTGAATTCTATAGCCTTGGTTGGCAACCAGTCTACTGCAGAAACCAATGGTAACCTACTGCGGGATAATTTTCTGCCCAGTCAGTCATGTGTCTTTCGAGACATTATCGCCCAAAGTGTGTATCACGTATGGCAATTAACTGGCTGAATGAAGTTAATAGCTGGAAACATAAGTAAAGCTTCTACTAGGCAAAAAGTGGGGGATCAGTTTTGTATTGTTATTAAGTATTAAACTGAGCCCCACTAATTGCTGCTTATTAATATAATCCGTCTCTTCTCCCTTCAGCTATAGTTTAAAGAGCAGGCTAGAAAATCTTCTGCCCAGTCTCTTTTGAGACATGATCGCCCATCCGTCTATCTCGTATGACACTTAACTGACTGAATTAAGATAATAGTTGGAAACATAAGTAAAGCTTATACTGGGCAAAAAATGGGGGATCAGTTTTCTATTGTTATTAAGTAATAAACTGATCTTCTACCAATTACTAATTATTAATACAATTTTTTTTCTACATTCAGCTATAGTTTAAAAAGCAGGATAGAAAATCTTCTGCCCATTTAGTCATGTCTATTTCGAGACATGATCGCCCAAGCGTGTATCACGTATGTGGCGTAACTGACTAAATAAATAAGTAAAAAGTTAACAAACAACGACGTATTTCAAAGAATATTGACAGGAAAGGTAATGGCGTTGCCTATGACTTCGCAAGTTTTCCTATTAATCGAATCGTATGAATCAAACAGACCAATAATTATCTCTCTTGGCAACACCGTACTCGATGATTTCCAGAGTTGCTGATTATTCTCTTCAGGAATTTATTAATGGCAATACTGCCAGCAATGGACATTTCTAACAACCATTGTTTACAGAATTAATCGCTAAAAATAGAGTTTAGCATTTGATATGATATATTATATTAAATATATTTTGGCAGTAATCTTCCTTTTAAACATGGTTTGTTAAAAACGACCGCCAAGGAACATTTTATTAATTTTTGATTTAATGTTTCCAGTATTATTACATGTTTTTTTTTTAATGGAGATAAAGATTGTCAAAATGTTTCTACTTTTCAAGCGCTATCAGCTACATCACTGGCCATTTTCAAGGATGCTATTTTTTTCGATGTTGTTTTGACTATAACGTAATTTTTGTGTTTTAGAAATGGTGCTTTCTTTAAAATAATCACGTGACGCGCGTAATTATGAATCAGGCGAGCAACTGTTTATTTAAAAAAAGACTTTCAAAACTCCATTTCCACTGTTAAATAATGTAAGCTCGATGGTAGGAGAAAATAGTTCCTTTCTTACAGGGTCCTGGGTATGACGATAAACTGCATCCAGCAGCAAGGCCTTTGATTGGGAGGTTGTGAGGATCTTGGAACCATCTCTTAATTGCTGGTGTTCCCAGGTCCACCCTGACCCGGAGTGGTAGCACCTGTTAGGGTCCCAGCTATGGGCAAATAGTTAACCCCCAAAATGGGGTGAAAACATTATGAAAATATAAAAAACACTTTTATAAAAATATATACAAAAAATAGACTTTTATAGAAAAATATGCATTTTTGAAGGAAAAATATTTCCAACAATACATTTCTCAAGAAAATTTTATTACCATAACACATTTTTGAACAAAAAAATTATTCTCAGCAAAACATTTTTGAATACAAAGCTAGAAGATATTTTCAGTTTCTAAAATAAAAAATAATAAAAACAGAAAGTTTTCCTTAAAATCTGACTAACTCAACCTTCTCACTATAATCGAATATAAAACAAAACCTTAAAACCCCACCTTTTTGGCATTAAATAACCCACAGAGGTGTTGATATGCCGTTAAACAAAACTCACTCAAATTCATAATCTGACTAAATCAACCTATAGTGAGATATAACCAAACATTATGAAAAAAACCTTAATACCCCACCTTTTTGGTATTAAATAACCCACAGAGGTGTTGATATGCCATTAAACAAAACTCAAACTCAAATTCATAATCTGACTAAATCAACCTATAGTGAGATATAGCCAAACATTATGAAAAAAAACAAAACCTTAAAACCCCACCTTTTTGGCATTAAATAACCCACAGAGGTGTTGATATGCCGTTAAACAAAACTCAAAAACTCTGTTACAGCGATGTGTCGTTGAATTGAAAAATTCACCTTATTTATTGAATGACCCTCGTAGATGTCCTTCTACCGAAATTTCACCTTATTCATTGAATGACCCTCGTAATAGTGCAATCAAAGAAATTAATGTTTCCATAATTTACAATAACTTGGCTTCTTAGGTAGTGCTATGAAAATCAATCTGCCTGGGTCTTCCGATATATCGTCACTGTTGTAGATTTAATTTATTATTTCTGTAATTTTGCTTACGCTAAAATCGTTTAAGGCTGTTAGCTTCTCTATTACAATGACGTCTGGTCCAGCTTTAAGGATAAGAATTTGGAGTCTAAAAAATTAAGAAAATTAAAAATATTTAAGAGATAATAATTAATTAATCCGTTGTAATCACAAATACAATCACACCAATATATAATCAAATTTATACTAATTATATATTCAACAAAACAAATATAATACAATATAAAAATTTAAAAAAAATAATTTAAAAATAAGCCTAATTATTCTATTTAAATTTAGTTGTTTAAACTTAATTATTTAATTTAAAAATAAATTTAACATATTAATAGTGGAAGGATAAGAAATTAGAATCTAAAATAAACTAAGAAAATTAAAAATATTTAAGATATAATAGTTAATCAATCCGTTTTAATCACAATTACCGCCACCCCCCCACTAGATAATAAAAATTATACGAATTATTCGGTTAACAATAAAACTGTAATACGGTATAGCGTTAATAATGTAGGAAAAATATTCGCTCAACAGTACAATTATAATACAATATAACGTTAATGTGATTATATTATATTATTTTTATATTAACGTCCTTGTAACCTCTCTGAAGATGGCTCATGTGAGCCGAAAGCTTAGAACCAACTTAATAAAAAATTATCCAAATGTTGGCGAACTTTCCTCTTTATTTTCAACTGAAATTAAAACTAAATTAAAAATAATCTGAAATTATAACTAAATTAAAAATAATTTGAAATTATAACTGAAATTTAAATTATAATTGAAAATTATACTGGTACATTCAACAAAACAAATATAATACAATATAAAGTTTAAAAAATTAATTTAAAAGTAAGCCTAATTATTATGTTTAAATTTAGTTGTTTAAACTTAATTATTTAATTTAAAAATAAATTTAATATATTAATAGTGGAAGGATAAGAAATTGGAATGTAAAATAAACTAAGAAAATTAAAAAGATTAAGATATAATAGTTAATTAATCCGTTTTAATCACAATTACCGCCACCCCCCCCCCACTAGATAATCAAAATTATACTAATTATTTGGTTATCAATACAATTATATTACAATATAACGTTAATAATGTAGAAAAAGAATTTGGTCAACGGTACAATTATAATACGTTAATAACGTTAATAATGTAAAAAACATATATATGTACACATACAACTCACACACACGTAAATGCGTACACACATATACACGCACACTCATATGTGTACACACATATATGTACACACACACACACGCACACACACACATATATATATATAAATATATATATATATATGAACACACCCATATATAAACGCATACACCCACAAAAACTAATACAATCAATACCATAGATATATATAAAAGCGTATATACAAAAAAACCATCGACCCATATAGCAATAGGGTACAAATAAATAATAGATAGTTCGTAAGATAGTTTCATGTGTGTAAAGTCTTCAGAGAAATAAATGAGGGGCTAAAAGTTTAACATAATTTAAAGCGGCTCCTATGTCGACATTTAAAAATTAGCTCCTTCCTCAGATTCAGCAGATCCAATTGAGTTTTGTTTTTGATAATAGTAATTTTTTCATCAAGGCATAAGTGACAGCAATCTTTGAAGTTGATGGGTTTGTTAGATTTTTTAACGATATTCCATTTAATCACGGGGGTTAAGTTCTTATCTTTCAATGACCAGAGATGTTTCGATAGAGATGTCTGGTTTTTTAATTCAGGGTTGGAAAAGAAGTGTGTGTGACTGTATAACCCTTGCTTCCAAGCACCTGCTGAAATACGCAATGTAGTATTTCTTAATGTTTGTATTTTCTTTTTGATATATCATAGCTTGATATACCACCCCTTCTGTCATACATTCACCACCCATGGGACACTCAGTTTTGATTCTACAATTGCGTTTAGGTGTATGACTGACATGTCTAGCTGTCTGGTGAATTCCGGGCAACTCTAAGGTTGCCTTGGTTAGGAGTTGCAGAACTAAGGCTGGTTCGACTTGGAGTTGTTACTCTAGAGCCGGTTTGATCAGTGGTAGTAGGTTTCGGGTTATCAATTTGGTTTTTATATCTCGATAAAGTTCTTTTATCGTGGGAGCTGATTATACTTTCTATTTTTTAGTACACGAATAGCTAATTTTTAGGGTTTTCCTATCAAATATTCTATGAAGGGGACTAGATTTGCTAAAGATAAACTACGAGTTTTAGAAAATATTTACCGATATTAATGTTACATAATTTGCAAAATGGAGGGTTGAACAAAACTGCTTTCTTTCTTCTGTTGGTCTTATTGTTATTACTATATTTTCAACATTCGTCATAAAAAAGCGGCTTTTGAAATCAGCTCTTATGTAAAGCCATATTATATGTTATTTTGTGTGTGTCGAAAGTTTTTGGTTAGAAATAGTCTTTTAATTCTAGTATTACCGTATGGTAATACTAGAATAATATATATAATATATATATATATATATATATTTTAATTCATATACTTCAATCCAACGAAAAAAAAGCAGGAAGGTAAATTCCAAAAAACCCGATCCTAATTAATATTAAAAATTTTATTTTAATATTAAAAAATGATACAGGAAGAGAGCTCCATGTAATAAAATATTACAGAGCAAATATATATTAAAAAAGGATTAATTCAAAGATGTTGAATGGCCATTTCGATATGAAGATCCCCACGGGGGACAACACATCACCTCAGCAACAGAAAAATCCTTTCAGAAACTGGAGAAAAATTAGTCTACTTTTCCTTTTTAAATAGATTGCAAAGAAATTTAAAAAATAATATAAAATAAAAATAAAAATAAAAATAAAAAGGAAAAAAAAGGGAAAGAAAAAGAAAACGAAAAAGAAAAAGATAAAATCAAATCAAATAAATAAGAAAAGAAAAAATTGACATCGTCTGGGTTCGCAAAAAAAAGGAAGAGAATTGTAACTAAAAATTAACATACAGTCGTGTTAAATCGACGTAAGTTTAAGCAACATGGAAAAAAGGTGGTAAGGGAGATAAAAGAAGGAAGGGAGGGAAAAAGAAAAGAAAAGAAAGAAAATTTTTTTAAATATTACAGACGCTGGACAAATTCAAAAACCTAATTTCCCAAAAACGTTGAAGTATTAGAAAAAGGCCTTTACTTAAAAATGGAATATGTATATATATATATGTGTGTGTAGACGGTTACGTTAAGGGGTAGGTTATATAGATATGAGTGGAAGATAATGGCTGACTCTAGGCTTAAGCAGGTAAAATTGTAATGATTCATGGTCGTGGCGATAGATCAACGAGAGACTCGCTACCACCGACCTGTTAGAGAGACATTAGACTACAGAAAATAATCATCCTCCAACAAGACTTCGGAGAGGCTTCTGAAGTCTATCAAGACTGGAAAGTGATGTCTAGACTGCTATTGACATATGAAAAGAGTACGCCATTTTCAGCCTGATCTGAGATAGGATAGCATGAGAAATCGGGTAATTACTAAGTCATTCTACCCGTATCTTTAGCAATGGATCGGATATAAAATTTACTATATTACTAAGTCATTCTACCCGTATCTTTAGCAATGGATCGGATATAAAATTTACTATATTACTAAGTCATTCTACCCGTATCTTTAGCAATGGATCGGATATAAAATTTACTATATTACTAAGTCATTCTACCCGTATCTTTAGCAAGGGATCGGATATAAATTTTTTTACTTTAGTTCGGGTGTGAATCTGAGTCCCAATATCTTCTCAAGGCACGGGTCCTCCTCGAAGAAACATCCCTTCATCGGGACTGTTGGTAGTTCGCTGTCTGATTGGCGACGATGGGATGATCAGAGAAAGGTCAGTCGTTAATCTCTGATCGCCAAATTTTTTGTAGGTGCGCCTCTATACTGGTGCATCATCGGCATAGATGTTTACAAATGACCGTAGTATATTCTTGGTAGATCATTTATGTAAATCAGAAAGCGGGTTGACACCAGAAGGATGCCTTCGTTGAATGCCATGACTTTGGGGAATTGGCCATTAATAACGCGAAACCCCTTTCAGTGGTGACTTCATAGACGAAGAGCTTGTGTAATAAACATCTGTGCCACCCATTGTCGAATGCCTTCAAGATATCTAGCATTTTGTTTCTCGTGCTGTGTGTGTTGTCAATGGACTCACTGATTCTGTGTGTAATAGAAAATTAGGACTTCAGCAATGGATCGGGCAGATTCAAGCTCGTACTGCTCGTCGCAAAAGAGGTAATTCCTATCTAGGTGCTCGATGACCTTCTTGTTATTAATGGACTCCAAAGATTTGCAGATAATACTGAGGAGACTGATAGTCTTGTACAAGAAAGGTTAGAATAGCTTGCCCGCGTTCTTAAAGTCCTGACATACGCTCGCCACCTTCTACATGCTTGGGAAAGATGTCTCCCTCAGGAAACGGTTAAATAGTTTTGCTAGAATCGGGGATAATTCGGTGTTGATATTCTTGATACGCTTACTGGAATTTTATCCGATCCAGTTACTTTGTAGAGTCAATGCTTTTGATAATTCTAGATACTTCTCTCGCTGACATGAGTATTTCACTGAGATTGGGCTCAGTGAGACGTGGGAAGTTGGGAAGGAGATGGCCATTGTCATCCAACGTTGAGTTTGACGTAAACATCGAGGGGATAGATTTGCCTTGTCTGTCGAGAGGGATATGTCCTTGGGACCATTTTTAATAAGGGGCACAGCTGCTTTGCTTCATAATTTGGTTTAGTGATCTTACAGAATTTGCGAGATTCCTAAGCAAAGTCTTTCACACACACACACACACACACACACACACATAAGTTTATATATTGAGTATTTAGGCAGCAAACCCTATTTTATGCAAGTTTCGTTAAAAGTAGCGGAGAAAGTGCTGTGGCTAAGTTTTTACATAATTTTTCATGTGAGCATATATTTTTTCTTTTTCAGTAGATAAATTATATAAAAATTGCTCGAATGTTTTATTTGTCTAAGCGCTTTCGGCTATACCTTTAGCCATTATATCTTTGATAATGTCTAAAACTATAGCCGAAAATGTTTACATAATTTATCTACTGCAAAGAAAAAAATTATGAGATCATAAGAAAATTAACCACACCGACTTGTCTGTCATTTTCAACGGAAATTCTTATATATATGGGCGTGTTTATACGCGCTAAAAAGCCTGCCTTCTTCTACTGGACGCTCGTGGCCTAGGGGTAGAATCGCCGACTGACACCAATTCGGTCGGGTTTCAATTCTGTGTTAGGAAGCGGCCGGTGTCTAAGTCGTACTGATGAACTGTGAAACCGATCTGTCTGCGGATGACTATAGTATATATATATATAATCGACGGGAGAGTCCATCATTATATATATATATATATATATATATATATAATTCCAGGCGAAGAGGACTTAAGGCTTTTTATTTTGAGTGCCCTGGCATTTATTTTATTATGAACAATGCTCAATATAATGAGTATTATAGAGCTTTATATAATTACACAGTTAAGAATTAATTGTACATTGCGACACGGAAATTTCTATGTTTCGAGATAGATTCTCATCATCAGGCAATGTTGCTGTTGGTTGTGCAGATGATTTACATTTAATTGACAAACACTTTGGTTTGCTGTGTATGTGGGAAGATATAAAAATTGACAGATGTAATTCTTTTAGCTAATCAGAGTGAAGATTCATTTTGGGATTTGGCCCAATATATATATATATATAACGCTGGACTCTCCCGTCGATTTTGATTCATCGTTGAGGATCACACAACCTTATTCAGTTTTAATGTTTGTGTAGTATGTAACACTTTAGTCCCGGTAGTGACCTGCATACAATCCCGCATATTGTACAACAGCGAGGATCTCGTGACATGCCCACATGAATATTTCATGATTTTTGCCCTTGCCTTTCGTTTCTTAGCCGGTCAATACGAAAGATTTCAAAATTTCTGATACCACTCCGGCACAAATATCTCCACTAATTTATATTTAGAGCAACTCGCTCGAAGTTAGTAAGAGGTGCATTCGCAGCCGAGTCGTTACTCCTTAGCCTGTCAACATACCTGAGCCACAGCCGTTCAAGAGCCCTTTGTTAACTGTCAAGCTAGCTATACATGAAGACCTGAGGTATTCTGTCGTCACTCATCCTTGCAATACGACTAGCCCAGTGATGTTGTAACTGCATCAAGGAAGTCTCAACTTCACTAATGTTACATTTTGAGAGAAGAGCAACGTCAGACACTCTATCGTCAGATATATACCTACAGATCGTGCAAAGACAACTTTTGAGGAAGTCAGTCAGTCAGTTAAGTGCCATACGTAAAACACGCTTGGGCGATCATGTCTCTAAAAAGACATGACTGACTGGGCAGAAGATTTTCTATCCTGTTCTTTAAACTATAGCTGAAGGGAGAAGAGATTGTTTTTATAAGTAGTAATTCGTGGGGGATCAGCTTATTACTTAATAACAATAGAAAACTGATCCCCCACTTTTTTCCCAACAGAAGCTTTACTTATGTTTCCAACTATTATCTTCATTCAGTCAGTTAATTGGCATACGTTAAACACGCTTGGGCGATCATGTCTCTAAAGAGACATGACTGACTGGGCAGAAGATTATCCCGCAGTAGGTTGCCATTGCTTTCTCCGGTAGACTGGTTGCCTGCCAAGGCTATAGAACCCAATCTGTCCTATTATTTAACCCATAACTGGAAAGAAGAGACGGATTAATACCTTTTCTAAGGGTATTTGCGAGTAAGTGCATGCAATGAATTCAACTGGAATTCGAACTCGGCTCCCCGAGCACCACTGCACCACGACGCACATCCTTTGAGGAAGACTTCCAGTTAATTGATACAAGACCAATTATACTGTGCTGTACAACAGCGTGGTCAAAACAGCTTTTCTATGAACCTGTATTTTGGCGTCCAAATAAATTATATATATATATATATACATATATATATATGAAAAGAATTGTTTGAACGTTATTTTTTATCGATATTTAAGTAGAGATTCTGTTTTTTAATTAAACAGTATTATGTGTAAATAGGGGTCGCAGGTTCGAATCCTGCCGAATGGCACACATTTTCGTAATAATAATTTATCGTATATAATCAGGCTGGTAGAAATAAATACATAATACTGTTTCATTAAAAAAAAACAGAATATCTACTTAAATACGAGTATCGATTTAAAATAATGTTCAAACAATACATTTCAAATTGTCGGTTGTTTATAACTAAGTTTCGTTAAAATTCGTTAATTTCCGTAATATATATATATATATATATATATATATATATATATATATATATATATATTAATTCAGATACTTTAATCCAACCGAAAAAAGCAGGAAGGTAAATTCCAAAAAACCCGATCCTAATTAATATTAAAAATTTTATTTTAATATTAAAAAATGATACAGGAAGAGAGCTCCATGTAATAAAATATTACAGAGCAAATATACATTAAAAAAGGATTAATTCAATGATGTTGGATGATCATTTCGATATGAAAATCCCCACGGGGGATAACACATCACCTCAGCAACAGAAAAATCCTTTCAGAAACTGGAGAAAAATCAGTCTAATTTTCCTTTTTAAATAGATTTGCAAAGAAATTAAAAAAGAAAATAAAAAAGAAAAAGGGAAAAGAAAAAAGAAAAAGATAAAACAAAATAAAATCAAATAAACAGGAAAAAAAAATTGACATTGTCTGGGTTCGCAAAAAAAGGAAAGAGAATACTCACAAATAGTTTGATGATAAAATCTGTCATATCATATTTTTGCAATCCGCTGGCAAACATTTGACCGAACTTTAAGGCTTCCAGTTGCGTATCCGAAAGATGGAATTTGGATAAATTATTGACTAAACCTTTTTTGTCGATCCTGGACCATTTGCTATTGTTAATTAGTTTTTTTTAAAATCTAGTGTGTAATTTTTGAACGTGCTTCTTGTTGCTGTAATAATTTATCCAGATCCCATCTATCGGATACGCAACTGGAAGCCTTAAGCTTCGGTTAAACGTTTGCCACCAGATTGCAAAAATATGACATGACAGATTTTATCATCAAAAACCATCAAAACAACGATTCAGAATTCACCAAAGGGTATATCCAAGGTATACTCACAGCTACATACAAAAATAACAAACCACATCTCAATATATATATATATATATATATATATATATATATATATATTACAAGAAAGTAGAACACGTAAATTAAAACCCACTGTTTAAGCATTTACTTTTATAAAGAGTGCTCGATATAATGCTTAATTTTTTTTTTTAATCATTTCACCCCGAGCAGGGCAGAAATGCCACTGATGTGCGGGGGGGGGGGGGGTTACATAACTGATTAATTAGAAAAGCGTGAGGAGTATAAATTAGTTAGAAAGGAGCAATAGAAAGCTGAGAATGCAGGTGCGATGACAGATACATAGGTGGAGAGAAAGGGAAGGTTATACGGGGGTGGGGAGAGAGCTAGAGTCCAGTGGTTAGTAGATGAGTATTGACTTTGCATTTAAATTTCTGGAAGTTGTAGCTGTCAGGAAAGCAAGAATATGGGAGCGAGTTCCACAGGCGGGAAGTGCGAGAGAAGAAGCTGCAGGAGTAGAATTGTCGTCTGCAATTGGCTAACCTGATTGTGAATGGGTGGGACCCAGTTGCTAGTCTGGTTGCACAAGTAAACACCTGTTGAGGAGGCACCAGTGACTTAAGTTCGTCTTCTAATTTTGTTATTATTATCCTAACTATATATATAAATTGTAGCTATATATATAGCTATATGTATATATAACCTCTCTATTATAATAAAGACTGTCGTGTATTTATTGGTATTTATTGTGTATATATATATATATATATATATATATATATATACGACACGACAGCCTTTATTATAATAGAGAGGTTATATATATATATATATATATATATATATATATATATATAAGAGCGTAAATATTGTCATCCGCAGTATATATATATATATATATATATATATATATATATATATATGTATATATATACTGCGGATGACAATATTTACGCTCTCACACCCTGATTGAGCACTCTGGAAGAATGGTAGACTTTGATAAACACTAGCTACTCTGGCATCTACGCATCGCTCATTCAGTAAAATGAATTAGAGCATTCTGGCTATTGGGCGCGTATAATGATAATATACGCGCTAAAAAGTCTGCCTTCTTCTACCGAACGCCCATAGCCCAGAGATAGAATCGCCGACTGACGCCAATTCGGTCGGGTTTCAATCCTGGGATAAAAAGCAAGCGGAGTCTAACCGTACTGATGAGCTGTGATACAGCGAAACAGATCTGTCTGCGGATGACAATATATATATATATATATATATATATATATATATATACATTAAAAAAGGATTAATTCAATGATGTTGGATGATCATTCGGATGTGAAAATCCCCACGGGGGATAACACATCACCTCAGAATCACCTAATTTTCAAATTAGACTGATCTTTCTCCAGTTTCTGAAAGGATTTTTCGGTTGCTGAGGTGATGTGTTATCCCCCGTGGGGATTTTCACATCGAAATGGTCATTCAACATCATTGAATTAATCCTTTTTTAATTTATATTTGCTCTGTAATATTTTATTACATGGAGCTCTCTTCCTGTATCATTTTTTAATATTAAAATAAAATTTTAATATTAATTAGGATCGGGTTTTTTGGAATTTACCTTCCTGCTTTTTTCGCTTGGATTAAAGTATCTGAATTAAATTATATATATATATATAATGTATATTTGGGCTGCAATCTTTCTTTTAATGATGCTTCATTAAAACAAGGAAGATTTTATTAATTTTTGATTAAATTTTTCCAGTATTCTTACATGTTATGTTTTGCTGAAGATAGGGAATGTAAATATGTTCCATCATTTTTTTACTTTCAGAGCGCTTTCAGCCACTTCGCTAGTCATTTTCAAACATGTCACTTTTCTGATTGTTATGTCGCCAAGTGTAAATGAATAACTCAACAACAGAATCAGAATATAAGTTGTATTCCGCGGAAAGACGGTTAGTATGTACAGAAGTGATTAGTAATATTTACAATAGACAGATACAAGAGTCCAATCCGTCGTAAGACGTGTGTATACGTGATTACTTCCGGTACGCCACCGAAAGTCTGCCTAACTCTTCACTGACTCGCACTGACTCTTCTGTAACTCATTAGAGACTCTCAAGTGACTCTCTACGACTCATTATTTAGTTGTCCCTCCCAGTAAGGGCAACATATGACACATGGTCAGTTTATATCTGGGATTTCCGGGCTATATGGCCCGGCCAAAAAATGTCTGTCTATTTTTGCCCAGTCGTGCTTCTACCCTTCGGCGGAACCACGACTGGGTTATTGCTCTCTGCTCGGAAGCAGAGAACGCCCTCTACCCGAAGGTAGAGGGCTGACAGTGTTGTAGAGTCGTCAGTCTAGTGACTCTCTACGACCCTCTTGTAGAGAATCCACCATTGCTATATATAACAATGGGAACAGTCCATTTGTAAGCAAATAGGAGTGGCGCCCTAACACTGATGTTCTTATTTCATCCTCATGTTTTAATTGTAATGTGATTTTGTGTTTTTGAAAAGGGGCGTTCTTTAAAAGCTATCACGTGACGCGCGCGACTGGACATCACGTGAGCGTCTGTCTATTTTTTTTTTAATTTTCAAAACTCCATTTCCGCTGTTAAATAATGTAAGATTGGTAGCAAAAGAAAGCTGTTTGATATACAGTGCCTTGCTAATGGCGAGATGCTTTTGATATTGTAATTTCAATAGTATTTTCGTAATTTCAACGAAACCTTTTCTAAACGCTTCTTGAAAATTAAGGGTTAATAATTAATGTTTTTTTTTATTGCACTGTTATTACACAGGTGACAATGCATCTATTCAAAGAAGTGGCAGTATGGCTCATATAGATAATTGATTTATAACAAGAAACACAGTCTTGTACAAGCCATTGAAACGCTAATGCATCTACCTCCCATTAGCAAGGGACAGGCTAGCCTCCCAGAGGGAGTAAAATATTACGCCTCCTTCGCCTTACACTCTCGGCGGACCTCAAATGGAATGACTATATCGAATCCATTGCCAAATCTGCTGCTATGAAAGTCGGTTCTCTGTGCAGGGCCCGGAAGTTTTTCCCACCTGAATCTATTCTGCACATATACAAATCTACCATCCACCCGTGTATTGAATATTGCTGCCATATCTGGTCGGGTGCCCCTGCTGCTCTCCTTGGTCTTCTTTACAAAATACCAAGGAGGATCTGTAACGAGGTTGATACTGACTTGGCAGACCGGCTGCAACCACTCTCTCTCACCGGCGTAATGCGGCTTCCCTGTGCCTCTTCTACAAGTATTTTCATGGCTTCTGCTCCGATGAGCTTAGATCACTGGTGCCGCCTAAGCACGAATTTACACGAGATACTAGATTAGCAACTAGGTCCCACCCTTTTACAGTTAAACAAATAAGATGTAACCGTAAATTCTACCCCAACAGCTTCTTTTCTCGCGCTTCCCGCCTGTGGAACTCCCTTCCACAAGTCTGCTTTCCCGACAGCTACAATCTCCAGGTGTTTAAATGTAGGGTCAATAGACACCTCCTATCACACTAACTCCCAATTATTCTCAGAACACTCTCATCTACCCAACCCTCATTCTCGGTATCCTTACCCGCCTATCACCCACCCTCTGACATTTCCTATATTTAATCATCCTTTCTCCATTCTATGTAGCCCCCTGCGCAGTAGTGGCAGTGACATGCCTTGCTCGGGGTGAAACGCTTATAAAAAAAAAAAAAAAAAAAAAAAAAACAACTAGCGATAACTATATTAGTCATCACCAGTTTAAATTTGATAATGTTATTTTGATTAGAAACAACATGGATCGCATTCTTCCATGTAAAATATATTATAATTTATATTATATATTGGAGTAGATAGACTAAACTATCGCCCGGCTCACACTCCACCCTCGTCTATTGAACAGGTGAAGAGGCTCATCCCTTGTTTCCTGTTTAGGATGTGGTTTCCGGTTTTCTCTTTTGTAATCTTTTCACTCCTATGTAGCCCCCTGCACATCAGTGGCGTTACCGCCTTGCTCGGGGTGATATGATCAAAAAAAAAATCAAAAAAATATATAGTACTGTGAAAAAGTATTAGGACAAGAACTATTTTATCTTTTATGAAGCATATTGACAGAAAGTAAACAATTTAAAGTAATTTTATTTGATTTACTCAACAAATGCTTTAACAAGAAAAAATACTTATTACAAAATAAATTTAATATTTAGTATAATAGCCTTTTGCTTTGATCACAGCCTTCATTCTGTCAGGCATTGACATCACAAGCTTCTTCAATGTATCTAATGGTATTTCCTGCCAAGCAGCTTGTATTTGTTTCCAAAGTGTGTCTTGCGAAGTAACATTATATTTATAAATTTCTTTATCTAAAATATCTCATAGATGTTCAATAGGACTGAGCTCAGGGTTTTGTGGGGGCCAATTCAGATTCCAAAGCCTTCCTTCCTCTTTCCTTTTAGTTAATTCTTACAAAGGTTTGGATTTTCATCCTGCATTTGAATTTCAGTGAGGTTTTTAGGAAAGTCACCCCTGTCCTAATACTTTTGCACACTACCGGTAGTGTGCAAAAGTGTTAGGCCAGGGGTGATTTTAAACTTTATTTTGATGCCTCATAAAAGATAAAATAGTTCTTGTCCTAATACTTTTGCACAGTATTGTATATATTTTTATTCTTCCGCAATTCCACACTATTCTTCCACAAACCTGATAACCTGAGGCCATATAACCTAATCTATCCTGTTATTTAACCCATAGCTAGAGAGAAGAAACTGATTAATACATTTCCCAAAGACATTTGCTCATAAGTGAATGCAAGGAATTCAACTGGAACTCGACTCCTCAAATTCTTCGTTCCGAACCTGTAACCATTGCGCCACAACGCACAGCTAAGAATAAATATATTTAAAAAAAGATATTAAAAATCGTTTTAAGCTATGGATTTCTTTCGTAATGTTTATAGACATTTTAAACCCTCGTTCAATTTATATTTTATTTAATTCGATAAGAATTGGGAAATTAAATCCAATAAATTTTATTAATTTATTGATAAATAAATTCGAAAGAAGAAAGAACATGAATGATTTAAAATTGTATTGGAAAATTTTCAGATCGTTAATCAGTCTTAGAAAATTTTAATGGCAGCAAACGAACGTCGAAATGATGATTTCAATTGGTGTTTTGCTTTTAGATTTCCAAAAGGGAACGCTAAAGGAATGCATTATGAAATTTTTGTCAGTTCAAAACCAAATACATAAATTCCTTTCTTTTATTGCAACAATCTTATTAAGAATTACTGAAGATGATGGCCTTAATGAACTCCTGAAAGCCGACGTTCTTAGCAAGACGATATTGAAAGAGGAATTTAAGGAGAAAGATTGAAAGAGATTGAAAGAATTTCCTGCTACTTTTTACTCTTGTTATTTTTTCAAACGTTTCTCGATATATATATATATATATATATATATGTAAAAAATTACGAAGTTGTGTAATATATATATATATATATATATATATATATATATATATATATATATTACACAACTTCCTTATTTTTTACCTTCTGCTTTTCCTTCGTTGTTTGACCTAAGGTTCTCCCCCTTTACTTCTTACTTTCGTTCCCCTTCCCCTCTCTCTCTTTTTCTCTCTCATATTCTTTCTTTTTTCCCATCTTTCCTTCTTCTATTCTATTCTTTCTTTCTTTCTTTCTTTCTTTCTTATCATTCTATCTTTCTATCCTTCCTTTTTCACTTCGTGATTTCGTTCCTTCTTTGCTTCCCTCTTTCTTTCCTTCTTTCTTTCTATCTTCCCTTCTTTATTTTTTCCTTCTTTGTTACTTCTTCCCTTTCTTCTTTCTTTCTTTCTTTCTTTCTTATTTTTCCATCCTTCTTTCCTTCTTTCTTTCTTTCTTTCTTTCTTCTTCCCTTCTTTATTTCGGTCTTTCTTTTTCCCATTCTTCTTCCTTTCTTTCTTTCTTTGTTTCTTTGTTTCTTTGTTTCTTTCTTTCTACTTACCTCCTCCTTCTTTCTTTCCTTCTTTTAGTCTTTCTTACGTTTCTATCTTCCTTTCTTTTTTTACTTTTTCTCTTCATTATTTTTCTTTCTTTCTTTCTTTCTTTCTTTCTTATTTTTCTATCCTTCTTTCCTTCTTTCTTTCCTTCTTCTCTTTTTTATTTTGGTTTTTCTTCTTCCAATTCTTTCTTTCTTTCTTTCGTACATTTCTTTGTTTCTTTGTTACTTTCTTTCTTTCATCTGATAACAGATGCTACACTTTGATTCTTTCCGACGGGCCGCGGATGAGTCAGGCACATACTAAAGCGAGACAGGAATCTGATCATTTCATCTACATCTTCAGCGATGGATCGTATATAGGGATTCCACCTGAGGTCGGGTGTAAGTCTGAGGCCCAAAAGCCGCTCAAAGCACGGGGCCTCCTCGTGACAAGTGGTAGTTTGGGGTCTGATTGGCGGTGAAAGAATGGTCGGAGGAAAAATCAGCTGTCACGCTTTTTAGGGATGCGCCCGTATATCGTTGTACCATTGATGTTTTGTTGTGGTGCAGTGGATATCCGCTCGGAACGGCAAATTGGGGAGCCGATTTCGAATTCCAATTGAATTCGTTGCATTCCCATACGAGTAAATACCCTTATGTATTAGTCCGTCTATTTATCCTTCAGCTATGGGTTAAATAGCAGAACAGATTCTGTTCTATAGCCTTGGCTGGCAACCAGTCTGCAGCAGAAAGCAATGGCAAGCTACTGCGGGAAAACGATCTGCCCAGTCAGTCGTGTCGCTTTCGAAACATGATCGCCCAAGCATGTATCATGTATGGCATTTAACTGACTGATATTCTTAGGCAGAAAGTAAAAAATAAAAAAAGGTTGGACCCATGACAGACACCTGCGTTGACCCCCAGAGCGTCGAGGGATTGACCGTTAAGAACTACCTTCAGGGATCTACCTGTTAGGAAGGATTTTATGAGCAAACTCTTTCAAGTGATTCCAAGAAGGTAAGATTGTGCAGCAAACATTTGTGTCGCGCCTTGTCGAAGGCCTTCAAGATGTCTAAAGCTATGTGTGTCGTCAGGGATCTCAATAATTCTGTGTGTAATGGTAGTTAGAACATCAACAGTGGATCGATTGTATCAAAACCCGTACTGCTGGTCGCACAAGAGGTTGTTTCTATTTAAATCTTCGACATCCTTCTTGTTGATTCAGTCAGTTAAGTGCCATACGTGATACACGCTTGCGCGATCATGTCTCGAAAGAGACATGACTGACTGGGCAGAAGATTATCCCACAGTAGGTTGCCATTGCTTTCTGCGGTAGACTGGTTGCCGACCAAGGCTATAGAACCCAATCTGTATCCTGCTATTTAACCCATAACTGGAAGGAAGAGACGGATTAATACCTTTCCCAAGGGTATTTGCGCGTAAGTGAATACAATGGATTCAACGGGAATTCGAAATCGGCTCCCCGGTTTCTCGTTCCGAGTCAATATCCACTGTACCACAACGCACATAACGGTCTCAAAAGGTGTGTTGATGACACTGATGAGATTAATGGGTCTGTACTAAGAGGGGTGGGATTGGTTGCTACGTTCATCTTCAGCAGCGCCTGCCTTAGTTCTAAATCCCCATCATTCTTTCTGCTTTTTCTCTTCAGCATTTTTCTCTTACCTAAAAGACCTTCAACTTCTTTCTCTATAATTTCTACCTTCTAAAATTTTCATTCGGTCTTTCATGCCTTCTTTGTTGGTTTCTTCATATCTGCTTCAAATTCTTCGCATCGAATTACTTTTTTATTCCATACTTCCGTTTCTTCTTTCTTTCCAAACTTCTATTATATTATAACTTTAACCAAAATCGGCTTCATATGAGAACCTTGAATAAGTTTTCGCTGTTTTCCGACAGATGGCGTTTCAAAAATTACGTGCGCGTACCTTCAGATGATAATGCATCTATAAGGAATTACTACAAGCAAGCTTGAAATTCAGTGTGTGCCATTTTTCCGAAGAAATTGTACTCGCGGGGAATTTTACTGCACTACTTTATTCAAAAGAAATACTCAGCTGAAGCAAGTTTCTTTTGAGACTCTGCTCTTTCGGAAACAATATGTACAGATTAGTTCAGACGCTTCAAAAATAATGATTTTGATGTTGGAGATAAATAACGGTCTGGCGCACCAAAAAAGTTCGAATACAAAGAATTGGAGGCATTACTTCATGAAGAGTCATGTCTGGTGCGAGGTGAAGTTACAGAATCATTAGGAGTTGATCACACAACAGCTTACAAACCTTCAAATGCATTCAGAATGATTCAAAAGCAAAAACTTTGGGTGCTGTATGAGTTGAAGCCGAGACGGCGTCGAACGGCGTCTTGTTACGCGTGAACAGCTGCCTTAGCATCAGCAAAGTATTTTGCAAAGTGAAGAAATAGTACAATTTTGCTAGAAACAAAGAAGAGAGTACTGGATTGCTATGTGATGTCGGTTCTTCAATATGTCAATGAATGCTGGACAATATCTTTGAAGTTGAAAGAAAAACATGAAGAAATGTGGTTCTACAGAAGGATGTTGCGGATATCATGGATCAAGCATGTGAGCAATGATGAGATTTTGGAAAGGATGGAAACGAAAAGGAAATTTTCCTTTCTTCTTTCAATAATTATTTTCTAAGTTTCTTTCAACATCATTCAAATGGCATTTAGTAATTTCCTTCTTTCCTTTCGTTGTTCCATCCTCCCTTCCATTTTTCCGTATGTCTTTCTTTCCTTCCTAAAATTCATTCAACATCATTCGAATAATATTTACTCATTTTCCTTCCTTCCTTCCTAAAATTCATTCAGCATCATTCGAATAATTTTTACTCATTTTTCCTCCATTTTCCTTCCTTCCTTCCTTCCTTCTTTCCTTCCTTCCTTCCTAAAATTCATTCAACATCATTCGAATAATTTTTACTCATTTTTCCTCCATTTTCCTTCCTTCCTTCCTTCTTTCCTTCCTTCCTTCCTAAAATTCATTCAACATCATTCGAATAATTTTTACTCATTTTTCCTCCATTTTCCTTCCTTCCTTCCTTCTTTCCTTCCTTCCTTCCTAAAATTCATTCAACATCATTCGAATAATTTTTACTTTTTCACTCCATTTTTCCTTCCATTTTCCTTCCTTCCTTCCTAAAATTCATTCAACATCATTCGAATAATTTTTACTCATTTTTTCTCCATTTTCCTTCCTTCCTTCCTTCTCTCCTTCCAAAAATTCATTCAATATCATTCGAATAATTTTTACTCATTTTTCCATCATTTTCCTTCTTTCCTTCCTAAAATTCATTAACCATCATTTGAAAATCTTTTACTCATTTTCCTTCATTTTCCTTCCTTCCTTCCTTCCTAAAATTCATTCAACATCATTCGAATAATTTTTACTCATTTTTCCTCCATTTTCCTTCCTTCCTTCCTTTCTTCCTTCTTAAATTGTTTCATCGTTATTGAAATAGCCTTTACACCTTTTTTCTTTACTTCGTTTCTTCCTCCAGACTCAAAAACACTCAATTTGCTCTTCTTCCTACCATTTTTTTTAGCCCAATCTTTCTATCCCTTTTAAAATTCGATTCGAAATTCTTTCCTTGATAAACAATGCTCGACTCAATAAGGCAAAGTTGTCTTTTCACAACAATATACTTTTCATGACACCATTGTCCTGTCACATCCATTTTGAAAAGAGCTCTTCCCGCCCAGATGTTGTTGGCGGCAGCGGGGCGGGCAGACCCAGCGTCGATCATGCGAAGCAAAACCATTTTAATTAAAGTGGAAAATTCGCTCTCAAAGCAGGAAAGGGAAAAGGTTAAGTAATATTGCCTTTGGAATTTCTAATACTTCGAAGGCGAGTTTGAAGTCGACCGAAAAATATGGCTCCTAGTTTTTTGTCAATTAGATTCAAGGACTTTTGTTGTGAAGAGATCAGAGATATAGAGATGCGCAAGTCGAGAAATACTCGAGATTAACCAGTCTATCTATCTATCTATCTATCTATCTATCTATCTATCTATCTATCTATCTATCTATCTATCTCAGATATCTGTAATATATATAGCTACATCTATCTATCTATCTATATATCTATCTATATATCTATCTATCTATCTATCAAAAATATCCGTTATATATATATATATATATATATATATATATCAGTTAATATCTATTTATCTATCTATCTCAGCCTCTATTATATATATATACATCTCAGTTAATATCTATCTATCTATCTATCTATCTATCTATCTATCTATCTATCTATCTATTCAATCAATCAATCAATCAATCAATCAATCAATCAATCTATCTATCTATCTATCTATCTATCTATCTATCTATCTAAGCCACTATTCAATCTATCTATCTATCTATCTATCTATCTATCTATCTCAGATATCTGTTATATATATAGCTACATCTATCTCAGTTAATATCTATCTATCTATCTATCTATCTATCTCTCAGATATCTGTTATATATATAGCTACATCTATCTATCTATCTATCTATCTATCTATCTATCTATCACAAATATCCGTTATATATATATATATATATATATATATATATATATATATCAGTTAATATCTATTTATCTATCTATCTCAGCCTCTATTATATATATACATCTCAGTTAATATCTATCTATCTATCTATCTATCTATCTATCTATCTATCTATCTATCTATCTAATCAATCAATCAATCAATCAATCAATCAATCAATCTATCTATCTATCTATCTATCTATCTATCTATCTATCTAAGCCACTATTCAATCTATCTATCTATCTATCTATCTATCTATCTATCTATCTCAGATATCTGTTATATATATAGCTACATCTATCTATCTATCTATCTATCTATCTATCTATCT
>JBBBDQ010001016.1:3315000-3317447 GCA_037127315.1 Ascarosepion bandense | reverse complement strand
GTGATACCATTTACTCAGAGGACTTATTTAGCCTTCAAAATTCAGTTTACGACGAAAAAAACTTATTCGATATCGATACCAGGAAATGAAAATTTGACTTACATCCATTCATTTTTATTTCAGTCTACGGTTTCGCTTTAACTGGAAACAACTATTGGGTTTTAGTCTTTCGTGCCAACGTCCAAAGAGTCTGAGCTCCAGTACCATGGATTAGTTTTGAAGCTTTAATTACACCCGAGCAACGCCGGGCTATACTGCTAGTGAATGATAATAACATCCGTTAATGCTACAGCTCATTTCTGACATCTTTCATTTATAATACACGAAAGAGTATCCGTGAGTATGAACGGATTTTATTAAGAATAAGAAGACAAAATGTTTGCTATTTATTTAATCTGACATGTATAAAAAAGATTTGTTGCCTAAATACACTCACACACACACACACACACACACACACACACACACACACACACACACGCATATATATATATATATTTTCTAGTCATATGCTATTAAATATAAGAGACAATGAATGTCTATTATGTTTAATCATGAGCCGTTCTAAACGTCGTATTTTTGCTTTAATTTCAGTTGAAAATAAAGACAAAAATTCTCCAACATTTGGATAATTATTTATTGGTTTTCTTCTAAGCTTTCGGCTCACATGAGCCATCTTCAGAGAGGTAGTTTAAACTGAAATATTATAAAATCCACCATCACCGACGATTTTATTTTGTGTTGACATAAAACTCCGCTTGGCAACGGAAATAGTTACCAAAAATAATAAACGCAGTTCATAAGTTTGCGATGCGGTTTTATGACGTCACACCGCGGGATAGCGCGAAATGACAACAAAACCATGTAGTCAAATGCAATGTAATATGTTAATTCCTGTTTGGCTGTGTGCATTTGACGTTTTATGAGGTTCCATTGCAATTTCTTAGCGGCCATATATATATATATATATATATATATATATAAACGTTTTAGTACTTTTGATGGAACCTGTTTTAGAGAAAAGAAAATCATTCCCATCACATTTCCTATCGCCTCCCTATCATTTTTTTTTCAAAAGACTGAGCAACTCAGGCATTAAGAATTCTTAAAAGGTATATGCTTTAAAAAAAAAGGGAAAGAAACAGAATGTTCTTAGAAAGCTATGCAAAAGTTAAAGCACACCTTAAGTGCTTCAACGGTCACCGAATAAGAACAGGACGTGAAATACCACGTAAGATCCGCCATTTTATCCCCTTGATTCAGTTCCCGCCAAAATGGCTCCCTTCAGATCTAAAATGCCAGTCCGAGCTGGTGTATCGGAGCGTCTTTGTTTACCGCTTAGCAGGAACTTATCATTGCACGAGAATGCCAACATCACTCACAGTCGGTTCCTATTGATTTCTCGACTGTTACGTTTACAAAAATATACTTCTAATCGAAATTGACGATCAGGAAATAGAAAGTAGGGTTTTCTTTTTTAAATATTTATGGTGTAATGTGGGTGGAGAAAAACACTGCCGAGCATGAAGGATATTTTATTTTAGAAACTGTAATAGATAGATAGATAGATAGATAGATAGATAGATAGATAGATAGATAGATATGAACAGAGAATGAGATAGATAGATAGATAGATATGAACAGCGAATGAGATAGATAGATAGATAGATAGATAGATAGATAGATAGATAGATAGATATGAACAGCGAATGAGATAGATAGATAGATAGATAGATAGATAGATAGATAGATATGAATAACGAATGAGATAGATAGATATGAACAGCGAATGAGATAGATAGATAGATAGATAGATAGATATGAACAGAGACTGAGATAGATAGATAGATAGATAGATAGATAGATAGATAGATAGATAGATATGAACAGAGACTGAGATAGATAGATAGATAGATAGATATGAACAGCAATAGATAGATAGATAGATAGATAGATAGATAGATAGATAGATAGATAGATATTAACAGAGACTGAGATAGATAGATAGATAGATAGATAGATAGATAGATAGATAGATAGATAGATATGAACAGAGACTGAGATAGATAGATAGATAGATAGATAGATAGATAGATAGATATGAATAACGAATGAGATATATAGATAGATAGATAGATAGATAGATAGATAGATATGAATAACGAATGAGATAGATAGATAGATATGAACAGCGAATGAGATAGATAGATAGATAGATAGATAGATAGATAGATAGATAGATAGATAGATATGAACAGAGACTGAGATAGGATAGATAGATAGATAGATAGATAGATAGATATGAACAGAGACTGAGATAGATAGATAGATAGATAGATAGATAGATAGATATGAACAGAGACTGATAGATAGATAGATAGATAGATAGATAGATAGATAGATAGATAGATAGATAGATATGAACAGCGAATGAGATAGATAGATAG
>JBBBDQ010001016.1:3245000-3310000 GCA_037127315.1 Ascarosepion bandense | reverse complement strand
CATGAAGTAATAAACTGATCCCCCACTAATTACTACTTATTAATATAATATGATACGAATGGCCCTAGAGGGTTAAGGTTTACTGGACATAAAGTGGGTGATCGGTTTTCTATTGTCATGAAGTAATAAACTGATCCCCCACTAATTACTACTTATTAATATAATATGATACGAATGGCCCTAGAGGGTTAAGGTTTCTCATTGATTACAAGTGGGTGATCGGTTTTCTATTGTCATGAAGTAATAAACTGATCCCCCACTAATTACTACTTATTAATATAATATGATACGAATGGCCCTAGAGGGTTAAGGCTTCTACTGGACATAAAGTGGGTGATCGGTTTTCTATTGTCATGAAGTAATAAACTGATCCCCCACTAATTACTACTTATTAATATAATATGATACGAATGGCCCTAGAGGGTTAAATAAGTTCTAAAATCTTAGTGAATTAAATTTGATTTGTGTAGGTCAAAAGCACTTCTAAATACATTTGGACACTTGGATTTGTGTCACTTTTTTCCTCTTCTTAACAAGATAAATGTTACTTTTATGTTCCAATTCATATGTTTTTAACTTAAATTTTGACAGGTAACATTAATTAGCAATAATAATTACCATTCAATATGTTTAAGATTAACCTGAGAAATAGCTTCCTAGAAGTTTGTATTTCTTAGATATATTTTACCTCATTCCATATGGGCCTCAGTTATAACAGGCTGAGTGATTTTGGCAAGACATGATTAAACTGATTTCTAATTCATGTGAAGAAATGAAAATATGCCAGTAGCAATCAAACATTTCTACGGCTATATCGTGTTGAATGCACCGGTTCTTGTCCAATCACCGAAGTTAAGCAACATCGATCCTGGTCAGTACTTAAATGGGTGACCATTTGGGAATACCAGGTGCTGTAAACGTTTGGGGTTTGGGTACAGGGTTAACAACCCTGCCCCGTAAAAAAGAGTTTGTTACAGAAACAGCAACAAAAAGTTGCTGCCCTATTGACCATCTGGGTGTGATGGATAAATGATGAATCAAACATTTATAAGTTAGTTCACATGCATTATATTTGAATGGTTCAAAAATGCCAAGCCGAACGGGTTACCCTCACGTATATTCACCATATCAAATCTAACCCTCTTTGAAAAAGGTTTGGGCAAGATACCCCCGCTGTAGTGTAGAAACTTCATCCGCAGCAGCAATCAAAACCTGGGCAGCAGCAGCGGTCAAAACATGGCAGAGAGCAACAGGAGTAAGAGTTGCAACCTAATCAACAGCAGGTTAAATCTAAGATTCAAAGTTTACTATAGAAAATTATCCTACGGAACAATGAAAAAAAGAAAGCGATGGGTGGTGAAATTGATAGTGGCTTTAAGTTCAATTCCAGGAGAAGCAATTTGTGGATATGAGTTGTGGTGTGGATATCGGAGATCCGAGTTCGAATTCCAATTGAATTCGTTGTATTTATTCACTTCCACACAAATATCCTTAGGAGAGATATGAATCTATCACTTCTTTCTCCAGCTATGGGTTAAATAGCAGGACAGATTGGGTTCTATAGCCTTGATTGGCAACCAGTCTATCACGGAAATAAATTGCAACTTACCGCGGTAAAATCTTCTGCATGGATCGAAAGAGACATGATCGTAAATTATTCAGATCGATATTCACTTGAGGAAGGCCGAAGGGTACAACAGCCGTATCCTTATGATGAGGAAGATGAGGAAAATAGCCTGAATATAATTAATGCAAATAATGACTCGTTATCCCAAAGATTCAGATAATTTGTGATAATTATTTTATTTGGTTGCTAATAATATTCTATTTTCATAATATTAAGCACTTTACAAAAACTGCACACCTTAAAAACGTTCTTCCTCTACTTCTTTATGTGCTGTGTCCTTTCTGGACGTAGGCGATCATAGACCTTTACTTGTCCCTATCTCTTGTCAAATTAACATTTTTCCGCTTTGTATATCTCCCAAAACCTGCTCTGCCATCCACTGGTTCAAGCCTATCAAGTATGTCTCGCGTTGTTTTTCCCTGCCGCTCTTTCCCTCTGTCCGCCTTGTGAGCATTAGATTCTTCGAGCCCTCTTTCCTCAATATGTGTCCCAGAAACTTTAGCTGCCTCTTCTGAATGTTAAGTATAAGTTTCCTCTTCGTTCACGAATAGCCGTTGTTCAAATATTTGGCCCATGGTATCCTCAGCATGCTTCTGTAGAACCATAGTTTTGTTTCTTCGAATATTTTGTTGTTTCGAGTCTCTATTCTGCCGAAATATACAGGTTGAGGTTTTCTTATGTGCGTGTGTATAACTCAAACATCGTTATCTACCCATCTATCTGTTTATCTATCTATCACTCGAACTAAATTCATAACAGATTTGGGGAATATATATATATATATATATGACTTTAAAAAGAACAGACGTCATATTATTTAAACCTGAGGAACCTTTCGGCCAACTCTTATCAAGGGTTCTCGTTGGCTTTAATTTTAAGGGAATTAAGGAAAAGGACAAGGCAAAATAAATTACTTACAATGCTGGGAGATGATGGAACTCGTTTAAAAATAAATTTATTGAAAAAAAAAACGCATAAAATGTAAGGTGGGTGTACACATAATTCCACAAGAGTGTTTAAAAGTGAAAAAATGTTACACTCACAGACTCACCAGCAAGTGTAAGGAGCGTAAAAACCGCTCTTTCTGTCTGCACAGGCTCGGCTGTTGAATTTTCAAGCAAATTGCTTCCAAAATACGTAGATGATGTGTAGACCGAGCGCTGTGTAAGACAGTAAACCAGCTGTCCTCATATGCCGAGGCACACACTTGATTGTCCAAAAGATGTCGGCCAATAGCGGAATCCAGAACAGATTGTGTTGTTCTTATAGGTCTGAGAGAGCCACTGGAACGTGATTATATATAGTTATACTGGTCTCGAACAAAGGAAAAATGGTTTTAAAAAGAAATAAAGAAAGAGCTTAGGACAGGAAAGTCTGTCAAAAGTGTTCAGACAGAAATCAGTACGAGCCCAAAGAAAAAAAGAAATCAAAATCGATTCAAGTAACCATCGAACAGAAAGCGCTCAATATAAAGAGAGAGCGAACTTTCCCCGACGATCCGTTTAGGTTCGTCTGGCTCATTAGGTTCTATTATATATATATATATAACAGAAATAGGGGTTGTTTCCAACGAGAGAAATTGGTACAGAAGAAAAAAGTGCGAGAAGCCGTGAACGTTTTGTTTAAAGTGTAGATTTATTGTTGCTATTATTATTAATATTACTTGCTTTTTGTGTAATATATTCAGTCAGTTAAGTGCCATACGTGATACACGCTTTGGGCGATCATGTCTCGAAAGAGACATGACTGACTGGACAGAAGATTTTTTATCCTGCTCTTTGAACTATAGCTGAACTGAGAAGAGACGGATTGTATTAATAAGTAGTAATTAGTGGGGGATCCGTTTATTACTTAATAACAATAGAAAACTGATCCCCCTCTTTTTGCTGAGTAGAAGCTTTACTTATGTTTCCAACTATTATCTTCATTCAGTCAGTTAAGTGCCATACGTGATACAAGCTTTGTGCGATCATGTCTTGAAAGAGACATGACTGACTGGGTAGAAGATTATCCCGAAGTAGGTTGCCATTGCTTTCTGCAGTAGACTGGAACCCAATCTGTCCTCTTATTTAACCCATAACTGGAGGTAAGAGACGGATTAATACCTTTCACACGGGTATTTGTGCGTAAGTAAATGCAAGGAATTTAACTGGAATTCGAACTCGGGCACCCCGATTTGTCATTCCCAGTCGATATCCATTGTACAACAACGCACATCTTATATACATGATATATTAATTGTCCATAATGGTATTTCTGTCGCTACACGTGTTTCGAGTCTAAAGTTGACTCTCTTCAGGTGAATAAACTTGTGACTTACATATCGATATCTGTTTGCTTTTCTGATGGCCAAGGTATCGTGTATAAATAGATAAGTCAAGTGGTAAGTACTTCAGAATGTTCATATTCGTGGGTTGGTCTTTTTTTCACACTCGCACGTTAAGTTACTTCTGTCGCTTTCTTTGACCGTAAAAGTTTTTTTCACTGACTTGCGAAACTTGATTTCGCCTTTATACTTCAAAACATGTAAATTATAAACAAACAAAAGAGTGCTGAATTGTTATGTGATATCAAACTTTTTATGACATTTGAAATCTATTGAGCACATAATGTGAAAGGAATGCTTGGTGAACTTAACACTCACAGGGCATATCCAGGGAGCTAAGGGAAAGTTACTTGTGCAAATGAATGACGAAACGAGAAGATGAAGCAAAGGTATAAACGTTCCTACGGGATACGATGGATAAGAGGTTGTGGAGAGCCATGATCCTAACAGTCTCGACTTATTTGCTGAAGCAAAAAAAAAGTTTATTTTCACACACAACTCAAATTTTTGGTCACAGGAGATTCCCGGGAGAGAGTTTGATTGATTAATTATTTAATTTGTTTTTTACGGCTTATCAACCCTTTCTGAGTTATTTAATGCCAAATCATATTTCTAATTTTTAAGAGGTCGCTTACACTATCTTACCCGAACGGTTCCTAAGCCATGATTGGTTTCAACATTGCTTAACTTCGGAGATCGAACAGTTTTTCTATAAAAGTCTATTTTATGCATATATTTCTATAAAAGTCTTTATTCTTTCATAGTGTTTTGACCCCAGTTTGGGGGTTAACTATTTTCCCATAGCTAGAACCCTAACAGGTGCTACCACTCTGGGTCAGGGTGGACCTGGAAAAACAGCAATTAAGAGGTGGTTCTAAGCTCCTCACAACCTCCCAATCAAAGGCCTTGCTGCCGGATGCAGTTTACCGTTATACCCAGGACCTAATCCAAATTAGGGTGCAAATAAACGGATTTGTGTTTTTTTTTTTCATTTTGACCAAAGCACGACCGGCAGAACATCTAAACACGTTAGAGGCAATATAAATCAAATTGACCGATCGTGTTTGTGCCAACAGAAAAAGAAATTTATTCGGCTCCTTTCAATACTGGAAAGTCTATGAGCATATTTCTCTTTTTATGCTCACTGTTTATTGTAGTTGGGTTATATTCCCCCTCTTTTATTTTAACCCCCCACTTCTTAGCATTGTATTTTAATCATAGTACCTCGTTTCTTTACATTTTGTATATCACTACCTGATTCTTGTTAACTGGCGTGGAATCCAGACTCACATCCACATGGACTCACCCACTTCTATATTAATAGGTGTGTCATAACAGTAGCACTGTGCGCATGACCGCAGTCGACTACCAACGACTGGATTATACTGGATATACTGGATTCGTAAGATCTACTTAGTTGTACCTTCTTCTTTGTAACATTTTCTGCAAATACATCTTTCTTTAACCTACACCTCGTGTTCCGTGTTATATTTTCCGTGAACCCACTTTTGGGCCACATCACTATCTATCTATCTATCTATCTATCTATCTATCTATCTATCTATCTACCACAGTCTATTCACAGTCTATTCAAATCTATCTATCTATCTATCTATCTATCTATCTATCTATCTATCTATCTATCTATCTATCTATCTATCTATCTATCACAGTCTATTAACAGTTTATTCAAATCTATCTATCTATCTATCTATCTATCTATCTATCTATCTATCTATCACAGTCTATTCACAGTCTATTCAAATCTATCTATCTATCTATCTATCTATCTATCTATCTATCTATCACAGTCTATTCAAATCTAAATCTATCTATCTATCTATCTATCTATCTATCTATCTATCTATCTATCACAGTCTATTCACAGTCTATTCACAGTCTATTCAAATCTATCTATCTATCTATCTATCTATCTATCTATCTATCACAGTCTATTCAAATCTATCTATCTATCTATCTATCTATCTATCTATCTATCTATCTATCTATCTGTCTGTCTGTCTATCTATCTATCTATCACAGTCTATTCACAGTCTATTCAAATCTATCTATCTATCTATCTATCTATCTATCTATCTATCTATCTATCTATCTATCACAGTCTATTCACAGTCATTCAAATCTAAATCTATCTATCTATCTATCTATCTATCTATCTATCTATCTATCTCAGTCTGTTTATATCTATCTATCTATCTATCTATCTATCTATCTATCTATCGATATTTTTGGCCGGGCTATATGGCCCGGAAGACCCACATTAAGAAGACCTTGTGTCACATTTTGCCTTAAGTGGGAAGGTGACTAAATACCGTAGTATGTGCAGTATCCTACCAAGGACTATACTGGATTCGTAAACTCTGCTTACAGTACCTTCTTCTTTGTAACTTTTTCTGTAAATACATCTTTCTTTAACCCACACCTCGTGTTCCGTGTTATATTTCCGTGGACCCATTTTTGGTTTCACATCATTAACATTATACCAGACGCCAACGATACTTCTGGTGAGATGTCAAAAACAAAACAGCGTAGCTTCTTACGTGGGAAAATATGCAGTTTTGTCTATTTAAAAACATATCGAACGAAGATTAAAAAGTAATTCATTCTTATTGGGCGTCTGTCATTGAAAATGAGGCTGTTAGATTTTTTGGTAAATATATATAATAAATTTAATCGATTCCTCCATCTTTTTTGAACATAGTTACTTTCTGAATAATATTTCTGAAAACTGTATTTTGTATTAGAAAGTATGACGTCATAACATACATTCCAAGTGTTCATTGGAGCACCCATGTCTATTGAACAGGTGAAGAGGCTCATCCCTTGTTCCCTGTTTGGGATGTGGTTTCCGGCTTTCTCTTTTCCAATCATTTCACTCTTTCTTTTTTTTTTTTTTAATTGGAGCAGATGGACTAAACTGTCGCCCGGTTCGCACCCCACCAACGTCTGTTGAGCAGGCTTGTTCCCTGTTTGGGATGTGGTTTCCGGGTTTCTCTTTTCCAGTCTTTTTACTCTTTTCTTTTTTTTTTTAAATTAGAGTAGATAGACTAAACTATCGCCCGGTTCACACTCCACCCACGTCTATTGAACAGGTGAAGAGGCTCATCCCTTGTTCCCTGTTTAGGATGTGGTTTCCGGCTTTCTCTTTTCCAATCATTTCACTCTTTCTTTTTTTTTTTTTTAATTGGAGCAGATGGACTAAACTGTCGCCCGGTTCGCACCCCACCAACGTCTGTTGAGCAGGCTTGTTCCCTGTTTGGGATGTGGTTTCCGGGTTTCTCTTTTCCAGTCTTTTCACTCCTTTTTCTTTTTTTTTTCAATTGGAGTAGATAGACTAAACTATCGCCCGGTTCACACTCCACCCACGTCTATTGAACAGGTGAATAAGCTCATCTCTTGTTCCCTGTTTAGGATGTGGTTTCCGGCTTTCACATTTCCAATTTTTTCATTCCTTTTTGTGTTTTTGTTTTTTTCAATTGGAGTAGATTGACTAAACTATCGCCCGGTTCACACTCCACCCACGTCTATTGAACAGGTGAATAAGCTCATCTCTTGTTCCCTGTTTAGGATGTGGTTTCCGGCTTTCTCTTTTCCAATCTTTTCACTCCTTTTTCTTTTTTTTTTTCAATTGGAGTAGATAGACTAAACTATCGCCCGGTTCACACTCCACCCACGTCTATTGAACAGGTGAATAAGCTCATCTCTTGTTCCCTGTTTAGGATATGGTTTCCGGTTTTCTCTTTTCCAATCTTTTCACTTTCACGTAGCCCCCTGCACATCAGTGATGTTACTGCCTTGCTCGGGGTGATATGATTTTTAAAAAAAGTAAAGAAAAATAAGAGATTATGGCTTCGGAAATACTAAGACATGTCTTGAGATGAACTTGAGCAGAAAACAGATAGGAGCAAGGTAAAAACAAACTGGCACAAGACAATCGAAGAACTGGGTTTCTCTAGAGGCTGTGTACAGGCCTAAGCATAAGATTTTTTGGTATAATGTCCTGTCATTTGTAGCTCTTAACTTTGGCTTTTTGTTATTTCTCTCAAATGGTGATCTACCATCCATTTGGGAATGTGCATTGTGGTGCAGTAGATATCAGCTCGGAATGAGAAGAAGGAGAGCCGAGTTCGAATTCCAGCTGAATTGCTTGCATTCACTTACGCGCAAATACCCTTGGGAAAGGTATTAATCCATCTCTTCCCTCCAGTTATGGGTTAAATAACAGAACAGATTGGGTTCTATAGCCTTGGCTGGCAACCAGTCTACTGCAGAAAGCAATGGTAACCTACTGCGGGATAATCTTCTACCCAGTCAGTCATGCCTCTTTCGAGACATGATCGCCCAAGCGTTTCACGTATGGCACTTAACTGACTGGCTATACATTTAGTCAAGCTCACTAAGTATATCATACGTTATCATATCCCTCTGACCTTCAAGTTTTCTTTTTTTTTAATGTTTCACGTAAACAACGTTTAATAAAAATTTTCGTTTAAATATTTCTCAATCATACAACCTTCCTTTCCTTTCTAAGCAATAAGACAATCCTTTGTTATGGTAACGAGATACATTACTAAATGCAAAGAAGCAAAACAAACCTTTGTCTTATAATAATATCTCCTTGGTATTTTTCTAATACATGACTTTTTATTTTTCTTTAACTTACTCTGAACGTTTTTATTTTCAAGGATTTAAAAAGCACATTTATTTGTATACTAAACAAAATTGGGCAGTTAGGAGTCCTGGCTTAATGCTCAGTGACATTATTTTAGAATTTAGTTAAACAAGCAAGTCTACTAAACCAAACCAAAACTTTGGAATTGCTTAAAGGGCAAATGCAAGAAGAAATGCCTTCCCTACCACAAGAATCACTTGACACAATTTCTGTAAGGCTGGTAGCGAAATCTGGTGCCGATCTTGAAGGCTAAATGAAACTTCATGTTGAACACTTTCTTCTCACATCCATGTTTATTACCAGTTTCGTTAATTTCCGTAACACGTTTACATTTGTTGACATTACGATACATTTCAGAGCAGATATGGTTATTACGATGAATCGAAAGTTGTGTGATAGGCTTAATTTGACTTCGTTGAGACTGATGGTCATTCGTGTTCAAGAGGTCTAAGACGCGCCAAATCAATTGGTGGCTTCCCCCTATGTATATTCAGGTCGCAGGTTCCAATCTTACCGAATGATACACATTTCCATAACAAAAATTTATCGTAAATAATCAGGCAGGTAGAAATATATATATATATATATATATATATATATATATATATATATATAACAGCTAAAGTAATAAGAACTATGCAAGGTGGTTAAATACAGGATGGTTGAAAAGTCAAATCCGTTATATTCATTTATGCACAAATATGCTTGAGAAAGGCATGAATCCATTTCTTCTTCTCAGTTATGATTTGAATAGTAGGATAGATTGGGCCATATAGCCTTGGTTGGAAACCAGTCTACCGCAGAAAGAAACTGCAATCTACTGCAGAAAAATCTTCTACCTAGTTCATCACGAACTAGTCACCTAATCAATGTATCACGTATGGTACTTAACTGACTGACTCTATTGAGATACAGAAGAGCAGTGTAGCTTATAAAGCTTCATTCAGCTTAGAATAGTTTAGTCCAAAAACAGATACTATTATTATGCTTTGGTCTAGGAGTGTTCTTTATTCAAGAGAGATAATTGTCAACAAGTTGGTTTATTTTGAAATATTATATCTCATGTGGTACAAGCTCAAAAAAAGGAGTGGGAAAAGCTGGTCATCATTGACTATAATACACTTAGCTAATTTGATTCACGACCCATTTAAAATTTACTCATTCACCACAAGAACTCATCCATCTCCACTCAATCCAACATATACCATAATACAGTATATTCACAGGGATTCTACTAAAACACCCATGACATAAAAATTTAACAATAAATGCAATTTTCTTTTCTTTTTTATCCCTTTTTTGACAAGATGGATAACTGCAGGGAGCTTGAAAAGTAACTCCCTATTTATGAATGAAGGCCAGCCAGGAGTTCTGACTTGACATCCAGTCACTTTTTTCTTTTCACGTCTTCCCTACTACAAGAGTTCCTGGCGAAATCACTTGACACGATCGATTTCTAGAAAGCTCGAGAAACTGGTAGCGAAATCTGGTGCTGATCTTGAATGTTTAATCCATCTCTTCTCCCTCAAACTATAGGTGTAATAGCAAGACAAATTGGGTTCTATAGCTTTGGTTGTCAACCAGTCTACCGTAGAAAATAATGGTAACCAACTGCAAGAAAATTATCTGCCTAGTCAGTCATGTCTCGTAAGAGACATGATCACCCAATGCGTGTATAATATATGGTAATTTACTGAACTGATTATTCATATATCTGTTGCTAACGTCACAATATTCCGGCCGTTGTGTACTCCGACCTTCATCCTGGTTACTTCCGGAAATTTTGATCGACGTAAATTGTTCTCATGCCTTTGTGTATGACTTGGAGTAACACGTATTGTGTATGACACGTATTGTGTATGACTTGGAGTAACACGTATTGGTCAAGTGTTTGGTTTTCGCTGGTCTAATTTCCACTGAGCCTAAGTATATTTGTACTGACGAGCGAAGGGATTAAACTCACAATTATAATATCTGAAAATTCACTAACCAACATTTTTGCTCCTTGGGACAATCCTAATCCTAGGAACTTTCATTCTGGGGTCATCAGTATAAGTCATAATTACTGATAATCACCCATCAGAAGTGATTTTGTAAGAATTTGTTTTGAAAAAAGTCGTCTTTTAGAGACGGAAATTTAGTTCTCTATATTCTTGACGTGATGCAAAGGAGACAGAAAACAATGCCAAGAAATGGAACGGAATATAGAAAACTACACAAGGAAATACGAAGCAAATGCAGATAAGCTAAAATAAGACGGCTTAACAAGAAATTCGCAGAAATAGAGAGACTGAGTATAATTTTTTTTTTTAATCGTTTCATCTCAAGCAAGACGGTAACGCCACTGACACGCCGGGGGCTACATAAGAGAAAAAGATTAGATAGAAGGAGAGTAAAAAGAAAGACGAACCAGTTACAGAGGATGTCAGAGAAGGGAACAAGAGAAGGATGGGAATACAGGTGTGATGACATTTGTGAAGGTCAAGAGAAAGGTAAAAATATACAGGGTGCCAAGGGGTTAAGAGATGGGTTGCGTTTACATTGCATTTAAATTCCTGAAGGTTGTAGCCGTCAAGAAAGCAAGAATATGGAAGAGAGTTCCACAGGCGGGAAGTGCGAGAAAAGAAGCTGACGGAGTAGAATTTTACTCCTTCAGTTTTCTTTTCTCGCACTACTTTTCGCGCATTTTCTTATCTATCACAAAATGTTCGTATCTATCTATCTATCTATCTATCTATCTATCTATCTATCTATCTATCTATCTGTCTGTCTGTCTATCTATCTCAGTGTGTTCCTATCTATCTATCTATCTATCTATCTATCTGAGTCTCTTCATCTATCTATCTATCTATCTATCTATCTATCTATCTATCTCATCTATCTATCTATCTATCTATCTCAGTGTGTTCCTATCTATCTATCTATCTATCTATCTCAGTGTGTTCCTATCTATCTATCTATCTATCTATCTATCTATCTATCTATCTATCTCATCTATCTATCTATCTATCTGTCTCAGTGTGTTCTATCTATCTATCTATCTATCTATCTATCTATCTATCTTTCTATATCAGTGTGTTCAAATCTATCTATCTATCTATCTATCTATCTATCTATCTATCTATCTATCTATTTTAGTCTCAGTTAATATCTATCTATCTATCTATCAATCTATCTATTTTAGTCTCAGTTAATATCTATCTATCTATCTATCTATCTATCTATCTATCTATCTATCTATCTCAGTGTGTTCCGATCTATCTATCTATCTATCTATCTATCTATCTATCTATCTATCTATCTCAGTGTGTACAAAACTATCTATCTATCTATCTATCTATCTATCTATCTATCTATCTATCTATCTATCTATCTGTCTGTCTCAGTGTGTTCCTATCTATCTATCTATCTATCTATCTATCTATCTATCTATCTATCTATATCAGTGTGTTCAAATCTATCTATCTATCTATCTATCTATCTATCTATCTATCTATCTATCTATATAACTAACTATGTATTTGGCTGTCACACATGAAATTACACACATCATAGGAAAATAATGAAACGCTTTTTAAATCTTAAATAATAATTTAATTAGTTGAGATAGGTACCATATTGATGAATGACTATTCTCCAATGTACCTCTAAATTCTTGACTCAATCTTTTAAAAAATTCTCATCCTTTGATGTGATAAAATGTTTAAAGGCTTCAATTACCTCTTCCTTATTGGATACTGTTTTATTGCGTATGAAAAGCTTAAATTACTTCAATAAGTGATAATCAACAGGAGAGATAGGTGCATAAAAAACATGTGATAAAATGTCAAAATTCAGAATATACAGTTAAGTAGGAAGGGTGCGACCGTGCGTTTTCTTGCAAAAAAAAGTGAATCATCCCTATTTACAATATTTCTTTTCAATTTCTCGTTCATATATACAATTTCTCCACAATACAAGCTCGTTGTTATTGTTTCCCTTAGGGCATAAATGAATAATGAATAACCGCTTTGAAAGACAACCACACAGTAGCATTTAACATCTTAGGGCCCAGTTATTTCGGGTTTTGTTTTGGTGATTCACTTGCACTCTAACCACTGGACTACTCTCTCACTAAGGGTATCCATATCAAAGAGTACCTTATCGCATTGTTCAATTTGCTGGTGGGGGGGGATGTGCAGTTAGATAACTCAATATTGTTTCATTGTAATCATTTTCATTGGCCTTATAAGTAAGAATATATTGAAAGGAAAATTATCTGTAAAGAGAAGAGTTATGAATAAGCCATGATTTCTTTTTTTATATACTAAGGAGGTTACTTAGACGACCGGATCAAGCATCAACAACAAAATGCTTCATTTCAAGTATTACAATTTAATATCTCTCTCTCTCTCTCTCTCTCTTTCGCTCTCTTTCTCTCTCTCTTTCTCTCTCTCTCTCTCTCTATATATATATATATATATTAAGCGATTTTCGTTCTTATATATATATATATATATATATATATATATATATAAAGAACGAAAATCTAAGGGTGAGCCAACAATCTACCACGGTTTCGCTTAATAGATCGTCAGGAAAAATTGTTTTTTTTCTTTCTCACGAATGCTTGACATTTTGTTCAAGTATTTCGTTTGTTTCTTTTTTTCTTCCTCTTCTTTTCCCTCTGGGTTTGTTCCCGATAGGTTTCAAGACGTTCTTAGTTGTAGTTTAATTATTGATAATCTTGACAGAATTAGTTTTGTCGATATTGGTATTGTAACTATAATTAATATATATATATATATATATATATATATATAATTAATATATATATATCTAATTAATATATAATTATATATATATATATATATCGTTGAAAACAGCGGTACTCGTCCGATCCCCGAAGTTAAGCAACATCGACCCTGGTCATAACTTAGGTGGGTGGCCATTGAGAATACCAGGTGCTGTAAACGTAAGGACCAAGAATGGTCTTTCAGGTTTGGGGGTTGGGCACAGGGCTAGCAAGCCTGCCCCATAAAAGCAGTTTGTTACAGAAAGAGTAACGAAAAAGCTACTGCCAATCACACCATTGGGTGTAAACGGGTAAGATGATTTTAGATATATATGGGGCGGGGGGATAATATACGAAACGAAAGTGAAGGTGATGAGGGAAAATCATTTTATCTAAGTCACGTTTCGCTACGAGAGTAAATATCTGTTTCCTTTGGATTCTTCAGATGGATAATGAAAAAAAAGACATAAAGATTGTGAATAAAAGTGCCTTGAGATCTCTACGATAAGTTGGCCTCGTAGATCAAATTTATTACCCCAACTTATTAGCCAGAGTCATAAGGTGATAAGCTCGGGCAATAAATTTAACCTTCATGTATATATTATATATATATATATATATATATATATATATATATATATATACGTGCGTGTGTGTACACTTGAATATATTTCTGTGTGTGATTGTGCATTTGTTAAATTGTTATGTATTAGGTTCCTTTTTGCTTTCATAGATACGTATTTTTTTAATTTTCCACAATGTATTGTTAGGAAGAGTTCTGGCAATTTATTTTATATATGCCTGCTTCTGACACAGTACATCACCAACAACAAGCTGAAGCTATACCAGAGCTGTGTTGTATCTACTGTCCTCTACGGGTCTGAGTGCTGGAGAATGACTAAGGCGGATCTAGCCAAACTTCGATCCTTTCACTCCTCCATGCCTTCGACGAATACTGAGAATATTTTGGCCAGAGAAGATCTCCAATGAAGACCTGTTGAAGAGATGCAAGCAAGAGAACATGGCACCATCATTACAAGTAGGCGGTGGAGATGGATTGCGCATATGCTCTGGAAAGATCCACTGTCAATCTCAACAACTCCACCGCACCTCAGATGGCAAAAAACGAGGGGAAGACCAAGAACGACATGGAGAAGTACGGTGGAGAATGATCTGAAAGCCATTCAGTACCCTTGGGGTTTATTGACTAGTCTGGCCCAAGATAGGCAGAGGTGGAGAAGCTTTGTTGCTACCCGACACACCATTGAGTGTAACGGATGATGAAGGCTTCTGAGTCATAAGTATAGAGGACTTTTTTATTCTAGACGCACTCACTTTCAAAACCATTATGCATATTGTTATTTTCTAGTTTGGTGAGATTGGAACCTCGGATAGTTTATGAAGCATTGATATCACACGGTTGTATATCTTGTTCTTGCTATATTCAATACGATTGATCTACAGCAGATTCACATTTGGGCCACTCGATAGATTCGTTTATCGCTGATCGCCGATAGCTCGCTATTGCTCAACGATCAACAACACCCCAGACATCTGTCTGGTGTTTTTATAGTTATTTATGTGCGTTGTAGTGCAGTGGATATCGGTTCAGAACGAGAAATCGAGCAGCCGAGTTCGAAATCTAGCTGAATTCATTGCATTCACTTACTCGTAAATACCCTTGGAAAAGGTATTAATCCGTCTCTTCCTTCCAGTTATGGGTTAAATAATAGGACAGATTGGGTTCTGTAGCCTTGGTCGGCAACCAGTCTACCGCAGAAAGCAATGGCAACCTACTCCGGGATAATCTTCTGCCCAGTCAGTCATGTCTCTTTCGAGACATGATCGCCCAAGCGTGTATCACGTATGGCACTTAACTGAGTAGTCAACTAACCACCTGTAGAATAATCCATTGTTCTTGTATTGTTCTTTCACTGGCGGTCAGTGATCAAACCCACGCCTCGGCGTTTATACTTATTTTATATGGCAAACTAGCAGTAAAGCCCGGCGTTGCTCGGGTGTAATGAAAGCTTTAAAACTAATCCATGGTCCTGGATCTCAGACTCTTTGGACGTTGGCACGAAAGAACTAAAAAGCAATAGTTGTTTCCAGTTAAAGCAAAACCGTAGACTGAAAGAAAAATGAATGGATGTAAGTCAAATTTTGATTTCCTGCTATCGATATCAAATAAGTTTTTTTCGTCGTAAACTGAATTTTGAAGGTTAAATACGTCATCTGAGTAAATGGTATCATGGCTGAGACTAAGAACTATAATTATACCTACTTAGAGCCAAACCTGAAGCAAAGACTAAAATAAAATGGCTGAAAAAATACAGACATACCGGCAGATAAACAGACACACACACAAACATCTTGCCTTTTATATATCTATATATATTATCGATTTTCTGCACTATTGTAAGAAATGCAACCTTGAAACTTCTGAATATCGTTTCTTATGTCTTTGTCTATGAGTGTACCAAATTTGATTAAAATCGGACCACTGCTTCTATAACCCGATTTTTTCGATTATCGATTATCAATATTTATCGGGGGTACCTCGACACAAAACCTAGCTAAGAACACTCGCAGACGCTTATAGTACAGCTGTGTAAATTTTCAAGAAAACCGGTTCAGCCATTTCAGAGTCTATAAGTAAAGGACGCACACACAGACACACACGAATATACACACACATACACATACAGAGACAAAGTTCCATTTATAAATAAGTTTAGATATGATTTCATTTAAACCCTAAATATTTCGATTCTTTAGTTTCAATTCTCATAATGTTGTCAAGAACAATGATGAAAATATATGGGGCCAGTTTGTCTCCCTTTAAGAAATCAACTTATTTTTTTAACTCTGTATGTGCATTATGGTGCAATGGATAACGACTCGGAACGACAATTCAGGGATCCGAGTTCGAATGCCGGTTAAATTCCTCGCATTCACTTACGCACAAAAACCCTTGGGAAAGGTATTAATCCGTCTCTTCCCTCCAGTTATGAGTTAAATAACAAGACAGATTGGGTTCTATAGCCTTGGCTGGCAACCAGTCTACCGCAGAAAGCAATGGCAACCTAAGACAGGATAATCTGCTGCCCAGTCAGTCATGTCTCTTTCGAGACATGATCGCACAAAGCGTGCATCACGTATGTCACTTAACTGATTGAATGGAGATAATAGTTGAAAACATAAAAAAATCTTCTACTGGGCAAAAAGTGGGGTATCAGTTTTCTATTGTTATTAAGTAATAAACTGATGCCCCACTAATTACGACTTATTAATACAATCCGTCTCTTCTCCCTTTAGCTATAGTTTAAAGAGCAGGATAGAAAATCTTCTGCCCAGTCAGTCATGTCTCTTTCGAGACATGATCGCCCATGCGTGTATCACGTATGGCACTTAACTGACTGAATGAAGATAATAGTTGGAAACTTAAGTAAAGCTTCTACTGGGCATAAAGTGGGGGATCAGCTTTCTCTTGTTATTAGGTAATAAATTGATCCCCCACTAATTACTACTTATTAATACAATCCGTCTTTTCTTTCTTTAGCTATAGTTTAAAGAGCAGGATAGAAAATCTTCTGCCCAGTCAGTCATGTCTCTTGCGAGACATGATCGCCCAAAGCGTGTATCACGTATGGCACTTAAGTGACTGAATGAGGAAGGAGGGCTTGAATAACTTGATGTTTATGGGACGGATAGTTGGGAAGAAATACAAGGGAACGCAACGCCTAACATACTTGATGTACTTGAGCAAATAAATGGCTAACAGAGAAGGGATATTAATAGCAACAAGGGATAGGAGGTTGTGGAGGGCCATAATCGCTTAAGTCCTGAAGAGACACGCTACATAGAAGAATAAAAAGAATATCTCGACAAGTGATTGAATTCTGTATTTGTCTATAATTCTACTGTAGCTTGGTATTGGACTCACAACTCTTTGGGTCAAGTTTCTGGAACTAACCATTGTCTATATCCACTGTGCCATGTGTCCTTAAGGAGCTCAATACGAGGCTACCGCAATGGTAAACTACTAACTTAGAGGTTTAGAAAGAGATTACTCATGACTACCGAAATAGTCTTTATGCAAGGAATGAGAATGATATACCCCAGTGGTTGGAATAAAGAGTTCGGTTCGAAATTCCTGGCATCTGAAGAAAACGAAGCGTAAAACGGCCGAAACGTCGTATAAATAGCAACAAAGATGAGGACAATAATCAGAAACTTTCCCAAATATCAGGTGCCTGGTTTGTGTATATTTTGGTCTGTACTCTAAACAGTGTATCAACCAATTTTCCATACTTCCATACTTCTTTTATAATTTCATACATTCCTGGGTATGATGATAAACAACACCCAGCAGCAATGCATCTAATCGAGAGCTTTTAAGAAGCGTGAAGCGACCTCTTAATTGCTTTAGTTCCCAAGTCGACATGGCTCTGAGTAGTAGAACCTTTTAGGGTCCCAGCTACAGGGAAATAGTTTACTGGGGTCAAAATATTATAAAAGTATAAAAATGGACTCTCATAGTAAAAATTCCAGCAATACATTTTTGGCAAAAAATAATTTGCATCGATATATTTTTGGAAAAATAATATATATATATATATATATATATATATATATATATATATATATATATATATAATAACAATAATAATAATAACAATATTAATAGTAACAAAAATAATTCTGTTAATACTAGGAATAGTTATACTATATTTAAGTTCGTCTTGAACAACCCACCGACAACGAACTCGGATGGAAAAGGAGGGGAAGTAAAAAAAGAAACAAACGAAGTACATGAACAAAAAGTCAAGCACTCGTAAGAAAGAAAAAAAACCAAGACAAAAACCCTAGCACTAAAGCGCTCAATACGAAAGTAGAGCAACAATGACAGAAAAATCTCGAAGGGTGAAGCCTAGGTAGGTTTGTTGGCTCTTACTTAGATTTCTCTCTCTCTCTCTTTCTCTCTCTCTCTCTCTCTCTCTCTCTCTATATATATATATATATATATATATATATATATATATATAAAGACATGATTATGTACTTTGAAGTAAAATCTATAAAAAGGAAAATAATTTTATACAGATTAATATTGCTAAATCTGAAGTAGAAGGAAGGTAAATTTTATTTTAAAATTTACGTAAAAAACTATTATGAAAGAAAGAAAGAAAGAAAGAAAGAAAGAAAGAAAGAAATTAGAAAAAAGACAAATGAGAAAAATGAAAGAAAGTAAGAAAGAAAGAAAGAAAGAAATAGTGGAAGCTAAAAGAAAGAAATAAATAAATAGTGGAAGCAGAAAGAAAGAAAGAAAGAAAGAAAGAAAGAAAGAAAGAAAGAAATTAGAAAAAAGACAAATGAGAAAAATGAAAGAAAGTAAGAAAAAATAGTGGAAGCTAAAAGAAAGAAAGAAAGAAAGAAAGAAAGAAAGAAAGAAAGAAAGAAAGAAAGAAAGAAATTAGAAAAAAGACAAATGAGAAAAATGAAAGAAAGTAAGAAAAAATAGTGGAAGCTAAAAGAAAGAAAGAACGAAAGAAAGAAAGAAAGAAAGAAATTAGAAAAAAGACAAATGAGAAAAATGAAAGAAAGTAAGAAAGAAAGAAAGAAATAGTGGAAGCTAAAAGAAAGAAAGAAAGAAATAGAAGCAGAAAGAAAGAAAGAAAGAAAGAAAGAAAGAAATTAGAAAAAAGACAAATGAGAAAAATGAAAGAAAGTAAGAAAGAAAGAAATAGTGGAAGCTAAAAGAAAGAAATAAATAAATAGTGGAAGCAGAAAGAAAGAAAGAAAGAAAGAAAGAAAGAAAGAAATTAGAAAAAAGACAAATGAGAAAAATGAAAGAAAGTAAGAAAGAAAGAAAGAAATAGTGGAAGCTAAAAGAAAGAAATAAATAAATAGTGGAAGCAGAAAGAAAGAAAGAAAGAAAGAAAGAAATTAGAAAAAAGACAAATGTGAAAAATGAAAGAAAGTAAGAAAAAATAGTGGAAGCTAAAAGAAAGAAAGAAAGAAAGAAAGAAAGAAAGAAAGAAATTAGAAAAAAGACAAATGAGAAAAATGAAAGAAAGTAAGAAAGAAAGAAAGAAATAGTGGAAGCTAAAAGAAAGAAATAAATAAATAGTGGAAGCAGAAAGAAAGAAAGAAAGAAAGAAAGAAAGAAAGAAAGAAAGAAAGAAATGATTAAATGTAAAAAAAATATTATCCGCAAAAAGAAAGGAAAGAGAAAGAGAAAGTTCAAATGTAAAACAGGACGAAAAGAAATATGGAACTTAGAAAGAAAGAAAGAAAGAAAGAAAGAAAGAAAGAAAGAACGAAAGAAAGAAAGAAAGAAAGAAAGAAAGCGAAAAAAAGAAAAAGAAAGAAAAAAGAAAAAAAGAAAGAGACAAATGATTAAGTATAAAAAAGAAACAAAAAAGAAAAAAAATGAAAAAAAGAAAAGGAAGAAAAAAAATAGAAGAAGATTAACTGAAGAAAGAAAGAAAGAAAGAAAGAAAGAAAGAAAGAAAGAACGATAGAAAAATGCAAAAATGCAAAAATGACAAAGAAAAAATGTAAGAAAGTCAGACAGAAAAAAGTATGGAAGCCTAAAGAGAGAAGAAAATGTGAAAGATAGCAACTTCATAAGCGCGATAATACTGTCGGAAAGAAAAGAAAATAAAGTAAATATTTGATTAGGGGAAGTCAAAACCAGTGAATCGATTGATAGCAAAGATGGCGAGGATCAGCATCAAAGCCGTCAATATAAACAAGTAAATAAACGTGATAAAAAATAGTAGAATAATCAAAACAAAAAGGGGAAAAAAAACAGGTATCACATTATTTTTCTCCTGATTAACTTACCATACGCTTCGTTTAACGCACATACGACTTCCAGCGCGGAGTTCTTTTTCCCGCCGTTAGAGTCCATCTTTGATCCAACACAAGCCGCTACTAACCGAAAATCGACGCGCCTTTCCGATCGTCTGCTCCTACCTCCACTCCCAATAATGGTTACTCTTAATCGCTTGCCTCCGGCGACAAAGACATCAAATGGCGTGGTATGGGATGCTGGAAAATTAGAGAAAAAAAAGATGACAGAAAGAAAAAAAAACTCCTCATCTCAAACGATGGACCAAAAAAGAAAATGGCGTCCATAGTAGTTTATAACTGATTTTTTTTCCCGCTCGATTAGACTGACGCTTGAAAATGCCTGGAGAGTTGTTGATCGGAGTCTAATAAGATTTTTGGTTAGGAAAGTAGACTTTGATGCATATTACGACCATGTGTCCCGTAACTCATAAGAGTCGGAGAGGCATCACATTGTACTGCGGCCTAGATAGAACTAATGTGCCTCGGGCCAACTTGATCGAGCACAGCCCTCTTCAGGTTTGTTTGAATTCAGGGTTTTACTTCTTCTACACCGGTTGCCATCCAAAGCTATAGAACTTTGTCCTACTATTTATCCATAGCAGTGGGATGGGAAAATGATTTAATACCGTTCCTAAGGATATTAACATCAAATCGAAATCGAACCCGACTTTAACGATTCCTTACAATTGTGGATCATGCTGACATTCACGTAAGAATAGTGCTATGGCTAGATGTTCAGTTTCCCCTGTCTCGCCTTCCATTAGTCGTGTTTTTTTTTACCTTCTTTTTACCTTTTTGCCTTCTAAAGACGCAGGATCTACAAGGCAGCATGTAGCTTGAATTCAGAGTTTACCACACCAAGACCCAGTCTATGCTGCTATTTTACTCATAACTGGAGGCAAGAGAGATGATTTCATAACTTTCCCAAAGATACTGGCTAGTAAGTGAGTGAAACAAACTTGACTAGAATTCAAACTTAGCTCTCCGATTCCTCAATCCATTTCTCCACCGTGAATCCTATATATGTATATATATATATATATATATATACTAGCAGTATAGCCCGGCGATGCCCGGGTGTAATAAAAGCTTTAAAACTAATCCATGGTTCTGGAGCTCAGACTCTTGGACGTTTGCACGAAAGACTAAAAAGTTTCCAGTAAAAGCGAAACCGTAGACTGAAAGAAAAATGAACGAATGTAAGTCAAATTTTGATTTCCTGGTATCGATTTACATATATATATATTATCGATTTTCTGCACTATTGTAAGAACTGCAACCTTGACACTTCTGAATATTGTTTCTTATGCCTTTGTCTATGAGTGTATCAAATTTGATTAAAATCGGACCACTCATTCTATCACCCGATGTTTTCGATAATCGATTTTCGATATTTATCGGGGGTACCTCGACACAAAACCTAACTAAGAACACTCGCAGACTCTTATAGAACAACTGTGTAAATTTTCAAGAAAATCGGTTCAGCCGTTTCGGAGTCTATAGGTAACGGATACACACACACACACACACACACACACACAGACAAAGTTCCATTTATAAATAAGTTTAGATTTTTATATATATATATAATGATTGATTGATTGATTGATTGATTGATTGATTGATTGATTGATTAATACTTAGTTTTTGGTCCTAATAGGGTTTGACGAGTACATATTTGTCTTAAAAAGTGTTCTATACAATTATATTGTAGAATTTTTGAATATTTTTCATTTTTAAGCGAGTTTTTTCGCTACCTTGGTTTCCACCATGAGTGGTTTCTTCAGGTGATTAAATTATCTATCTAATTAGTTAAATAAATAATTTATTTATTTTAATTAGTTATTAAAAATCGCCTGAAGAAACCACTCATGGTGGAAACCAGGGTAGCGAAATAACTCGTTTATAAACGAATATATATATATATATATATATATATATATATATATTCAATTTGTAAACGAGTTATTACCCGAACTAAAAGTTCTACAAGATAATTGTATTGAACACATTTCAATATAAATGTGCACTGGTCTAATTTTATTATGACAAAAACTAAGTAATTAAACAATCAATCAATATATATATATATATATATATATATATATATATATATATATATATATGAAATTATTTGTTTGAAGAGTATTTTTGATCGAAACTTGTATTTAAGTATTTAAGTAGATATTCTGTTTATAATCAAACAGTATTATATATTTATTTCTACCGGCCTGATTATTTACGATAATCATCATGTTACGGAAATTAACGAAGATTAACGAAACTGGTTATAAACAACCGACAATTTGAAATGATTTGTTTGAACATTATTTTTGATCGATACTCGTATTTAAGTAGATATTCTCTTTATAATCAAACAGTATTATATATTTATTTCTACCGGCCTGATTATTTACGATAAATTTTTGTTACGAATTTTTCGCACGTTAACATTTAGGTTTCTGGTGTTTTGGGTTTTTTTATGTAATTTTCCAAATTACTGGTACAGCTATAACTTCATTTGATTGAATTCCTATGAAAAGTTTTGTTTAATTCTGAGTTTTTTGGAAAGTGTTTATTAATTAATTTTTAAAATATCTGCCCTATTTTTGATTTTTATTGTAAATTAAACGGTGGGTTGATCCAAATAATGGTTCAATTTCTATTATCTTTCGTTTGTTTGACTAAGGTTTGTATTCTAATTTGTCTTTATGGCCAGATTCCTTGAATGCATTTCCATAATCTTTTTTCTTTTCATCAAATATGGTTTTATTGGAAGAATTCTTGATAGCCAGTGTTTTATTTCCTTAGGAATCTGTTTGATTATGCTGGTTGGGTGTTTAGATATTGTGTTTACGTATTTGTAGTTGTGTTTTTTTTTTTTTTGGTGGGGTCATATATAAAGAGACACTGCTAGTTTGTAGATTAAACTCTACATCTAAATATTGGACCACATTCTTATTTGTTTCAACTTCTTCTATGTGCCCCGTCCCTTCAGGACGGAGGCGATCATTCTTCTCCATGTCTCCCTATCCCCTGTGGCTCTTAGTATGTTTGCTCCTGTTACACCGTGCAACCCCCGTTTCGTCATCCACCTGATCAGGCCCTGCAAACATGCTATCCGCTGCCTTCCTCCGTCTCTTTTTCCCTCTATCTGGCCAGTCAGTATCAGGTTCTCCAAGCTCTCCTTCTTTATTGCGTGTCCCAGAAACTTCAGTTCTCTCTTCCTGATGCTCAGCACTAATTTCCTTTTTGTTGTCATTCTTTGGAGTGTAATATAACAATCTGGCCCCACCCGAGGAAGTGATGCAAGCGATGGTGTTTCCCGTCGGTGGAGGGGTCGGCGAGCGGCAGGGCGGGTGTTTGTGAAATACATCCTGTCGAGGCCGGAGCGGATGTCGTTTGACCTTATTTCCGACAGCGGCGGAAATGACTACGGAGGCAAACAGAACAGGTGTCTCTGGGAATTACGTGGGCGTTGCGTGGGCGAGGCAGGACCGGAAGGAAAGTCCCGGTTCTAGAAGACTATATAAAGACCTCGACACATGGATTCGCCAGCAGAGAACGGCCAGTGGAAGCAGAGGGACACCACAGGCAAAAACTACACTCCCGTCAACCCATTCTATGTGCGCTCTCACCCTTCCGTTCTCTATTCCACACGGTTCGTCGTCATTAATAAAACTATAACCTTATATTTTTATATATGCGTGTTTGTTGTTTTGTCGTCGTACGGCGATATATAACACCAATACCTCATCGTTGCTTGCATGCTCAGTCCACGATATCCGCAGCATCCTTCTGTAGAACCACATTTCCGCTGCTTCCAGTTTTGTCCTCATTTTCGATGATATTGTCCAGCATTCACTGCCATATTGAAGAACTAATATAACATAGTAATCCAGTACTCTCTTCTTTGTTTCTAGCGAAATTGTCCTGTTTCTTCTCAGCTCCTGGAATGCATCCTTGTGCTTTTGAATCTCAGGAATATAAATGTATAGAAACTGCTGTGGTCAAAAAGTGAGGGATCAGTTTATATATGGATTGTAATATGAAACTGATCCCCACTTTATATCTAATATCCTTTTATAGAAGCACATTTCAGTTGCTTCAAGTCTGTCCTTCATCTTTGATGATATTGTCCAGTATTCACTGCCGTATTGTAGAACTGACATCACATAGCAATCCAGTCCTCTTTTCTTTGTTTCTAGTGAAATTTTCCGGTGTCTTAGCATTTTACTCAACTTCTGGAACGCGTTCTTTGCCATGCCAATTCGCCTTCGGATCTCTGTGTCGCACTTTCCATCTCCTGTTAGTATACTTCCTAGTTATTTAAATTTTTGTACTTGTTTGATTCTGGTATCTCCCACCTGTATTTGGCATTCAGAATTTAGATTCTTGAAGAATTTGAAAAACATTTTTCTTATTTTGTCATGTTTCTGTTTGTTGTCCGGTGCTAATCAGTCGTCTATGTGTATTATTTCATGATTTTATTTAGAATCTATATTCCTATTAATTCTGAAATTTCGGCTCCGTCAAATGAGCTTTGCGGTACATCAAATGTGCCTTTTTTGTGTTTGTTAATCCATGTTTCACTATTGTGGAATAGTGTTGTGGAGGTAATTTTTGTAGTGGAGGCTAGTATTTGTGCTAAAGTCGGTCGTAATAGGTTCGACGTACAAAATATTAGGCAACTGATATAATATGTATTACGCAGTGTAATCTTCCCAGGTTGTCGACTACTTTCGTATTCGACTAGCTGTCGACTACTATTGTCCAAAATCGACTGACCCTCGTTCCTCTTACTACTCCTACTTAAATTAGGTGGGAAAGTCTATTCACTATAAAATAGGTGTGTTTCACCATAACAAATAGTTTGGATTTTCGGCAATGTACTATTATATTTATATAGTTGGTTGGTATATCTACCTACCGTTTAGCAACATTCAACTCTTCCATTAACCCTTTTTCGGATATTGATAGATAAACGCGGGTGTGCGTTTTTGTGCAGTGGATATCGACTCGGAACGAGAGATCAGGATGCCGAGTTCGAATTCCAGTTGAATTCCTTGCATTCACTGAGGTACAAATACACTTGGGAAACGTATTAATCCGTCTCTTCTCTTCAGTTATGGGTTAAATAATAGGACAGATTGAGTTCTCTAGTTTTGGCTGGCAACAGTCTACCGCAAATTCAATGGCAGCCTACTGCGGGATAATCTTCTGCCCAGTCAGTCATGACTATTTCGAGACATGATCGCCCAAGCCTGTATCACGTATGGCACAACTGACTGAATGAAGTTAATAGTTGGAAACATAGGTAAAGCTTCTACTGGACAAAAAGTAGGGGATCAGTTTACTATTGTCATTAAGTAATAAACTGATCCCCCACTAATTACTATTTATTAATACAATCCGTCTCTTCTCCCTTCAGCTATAGTTTAAAGAGCAGGATAGAAAATCTTCTGCCCAGTCAGTCATGTCTCTTTCGAGACATGATCGCCCAAAGCGTGTATCACGTATGGCTCTTAACTGACTGAATGAAGATAATAGTTGGAAACATAAGTAAAGCTTATATTTGGCAAAAAGTGGGGGATCAGTTTTCTATTGTTATTAAGTAATAAACTGATCCCCCAATAATTACTACTTATTAATACAATCCGTCTCTTCTCCCTTCAGCTATAGTTTAAAGAGTGACTGATGGGTAAAAGTTTTACGTCATATTTAATGAAAGTATATTTATTTTTGTTTTGGATTTTTTTAACCAAGAAATTACAATCACTTTTGTTTTTCAACTGATTGGCTTGAGTAGATAGTCTAAACTAAACTGTCGCCCGGTTCACACTCCACCCACATCTATTGAACAGGTCAAGAGGCTCATACCTTGTTTCCTGTTTAGGATGTGGTTTCTGGCTTTCTCTTTTCCATTCTTTTTACCTTTACGTAGCCCCCTGCGCATCAGTGGCGTTATCGCCTTGCTTGGGGTGATATGATTAAAAAAAAAAAACCCTTATTCTGTCATCCACCTGATCAGGTCCTTCAAATAAGTTATTTGCTGCTTTCCCCTGTCTCTTTTTCCCTCTATCTGGCCTGTTAGTATCAGGTTCTCCAAGCTCTCTTTCCTCATCAAATGTCCCAGGAACTTTAGCTGTCTCTTCGTGATGCTCAGTATTAATTTCCTTTTCGTTTCCATCCTTTCCAAAACCTAATCATTGTTACGAGGGCCTTTTGGTAAAATTATCTTTGTGGTCTCTAATCGTTAAGAAAGCTTGCTTACCGGTCAAAATTTGTGCCCTGTTGCTTAGCTTCCTCGTTGATATTTTCAATATTGAAGTCTGGAGTCTCGTGTGCGTGCGCGCGCGCGTGTATGTGTTAAACAGCGGTTGTTTTCTCACTCAGCACCTCACGATGACGTTATGCATGAAACTCAAAGTTTTGCTCCTGGTGAAGAAAAAAAATGTGCTTATCATTAATATATACATATACTAGTAGTATAGCCCGGCGTTGCTCGGGTGTGAAAAAAGCTTTAAAACTAATCCATGGTCCTGGAACTCAGACTCTTTGGACGTTGGCACGAAAGACTAAAACGCAATAGTTGTTTCCAGTTAAAGCGAAACCGTAGACTGAAAGAAAAATGAATGGATGTAAGTCAAATTTTAATTTCCTGATATCGATATCAAATAAGTTTTTTTGTTGTAAACTGAATTTTGAAGGTTAAATAAGTCCTCTGAGTAAATGGTATCATGGCTGAGACTAAGAACTACAATTATACCTACTTAGAGCCAAAACCGAAGCAAAACCTGAAATAAAAGGGCTGAAAAAAATACAGACATACAGGCAGATAAACAGACATACACACAAATATCTTGCCTTTTATATATATATATATTATCGATTTTCAGCACTATTGTAAGAACTGAAATTTCTGAATATCGTTTCTTATGTCTTTGTCTATGAGTGTATCAAATTTGATTAAAATCGGACCACTCCTTTTATAACCCGATTTTTTCGATTGTCGATTTTCGATATTTATCGGGGGTACCTCGAAACAAAACCTAGCTAAGAACACTCGCAGACGCTTATAGTACAACTGTGTAAATATTCAAGAAAATCGGTTCAGCCATTTCGGAGTCTATAGGTAACGGACACACACACAGCCACACACACACAGACAAAGTTCCATTTATAAATAATTTTAGATTAGATATATATATATATACAAATAGTTCTCTGCATATCGAGGAAGACATGTGTGGGGTGGGGTTATTTGCAGTTATTTCTGGGTGGCTGGATTTGATGATATGTTGCAAACTGCGTTAAATGAATGCGTTGTCGCTTCAAACTCTATATTTGTCGATTAATTGTGTACCAGTTGATTGTTCTGGCATCTATTTGAACACCGGCGGGAATGTGGGTAGATATGGAAAATGGAATTGGTCAAGGCGACATTCTTGGCCACAATTTGGCTCCGTTGTAATAAATTAATTATCTAATAATAATAAAGTTCAGGTTTCTCAAAAATTCTCGGCTACATGTTGTCAGTTTCTATATCGAGTACATATGTATATGAATAAATTTAGATGTGTCGAGAGAGGCTGAGATAGATAGATAGATAGATAGATAGATAGATAGATAGATAGATAGATATGAACAGACTTAGATAGATAGATAGATAGATAGATAGATAGATAGATAGATAAGAACAGACTTAGATAGATAGATAGATAGATAGATAGATAGATAGATAGATAGATAGATAAGAACAGACTAAGATAGATAGATAGATAGATAGATAGATAGATAGATAGATAGATAGATAGATAGATATGAACAGACTTAGATAGATAGATAGATAGATAGATAGATAGATATGAACAGACTTAGATAGATAGATAGATAGATAGATAGATAGATAGATAGATAGATAGATAATGAACAGAGAATTGATAGATAGATAGATAGATAGATAGATATGAACAGGCTGAGATAGATAGATAGATAGATAGATAGATAGATAGATAGATAGATATGAACAGACTTAGATAGATAGATAGATAGATAGATAGATAGATAGATAGATAGAAACAGGCTGAGATAGATAGATAGATAGATAGATAGATAGATAGATAGATAGATATGAACAGATAGATAGATAGATAGATAGATAGATAGATAGATAGATAGATAGATAGATATAAACAGGCTGAGATAGATAGATAGATAGATAGATAGATAGATAGATAGATAGATAGATAGATATGAACAGGCTGAGATAGATAGATAGATAGATAGATAGATATGAACAGGCTGAGATAGATAGATAGATAGATAGATAGATAGATAGATAGATAGATAGATAGATAGATAGATAGATATGAACAGACTTAGATAGATAGATAGATAGATAGATAGATAGATAGATAGATAGATAGATATGAACAGGCTGAGATAGATAGATAGATAGATAGATATGAACAGGCTGAGATAGATAGATAGATAGATAGATAGATAGATAGATAGATAGATATGAACAGACTTAGATAGATAGATAGATAGATAGATAGATAGATAGATAGATAGATATGAACAGGCTGAGATAGATAGATAGATAGATAGATAGATAGATAGATAGATAGATAGATATGAACAGACTGAGATAGATATATAGATAGATAGATAGATAGATAGATAGATATGAACAGACTTAGATAAATATGAAAGTATAAATATATCATTTTTAGAAAATGTACCAACAACACGTTTTATAACCAAATTTCCAATTTTATCTTTAGTTGATGCATACAATTTTGTTCAAATTATTGAGATATCGGAAATAAAGGTGTTGATGTCCAAAAATCAGTCTGTTATACTGTTTAATTACGAAGTTTTTGTTCATAATAAAATTAAACCAGTACGTAGTTGTATTAAAACTGTTCAGTACAATTATATTGTGGAACATTTAAATATTCTTCATTTGTAAACGAGTTATTACGCTACCTAGTTTTCTACCAAGTGGTGTCTTCAGGCAATTTGCAAATCCCCTGAAGACACCAGAAGTTAGAAACCTAGGTCGCGTAATAACTCGTTTACAAGTGAAGAATATATATATATATATATATATATATATATATATATATATATATATATATATATATATGCTACTTTAAAAACAGACAATTTATTTAAGAATATATATATATATATATATATATATGTATGTATGTATGTATGTATGTATACATATATATATATGTACATGTATGTATATATATATATATATGTATGTATGTATGTATGTATGTATGTATATATATATGTATATATGTATGTATGTATACATATATATATATATGTGTGTGTGTGTGTGTGTGTGTGTGTGTGTGTGTGTATATATATACTGCTTTAAAAACAAGGAATTTATTAAAAGTCTCAAGAGCCCTTTCATCCAACATCTCAGCAGGAAAAAATTGTTGGAATTTCATTCAAACGAAAAGAACAGCAACGAAAATGAAGAGCAAAAAAGAGGTGGTGGGGGGGGAACGTTAAAATAAATATACATATAAATATATATTTATAACGAGGGGAAGAGAAATTGCGTGGAAATAATTATGGCGGGACAGTTAAAATAAAATATCTCCTAACAAATGAAGAGAATTCACAAAATCTTTCTGCCGGCAACGAGAAGATTTACGTAAAAATATGCAGACTTATTACAAAATCTTTAAATGATTATTTGAACCAGCTACATGTAAAATTTTGAACCACTCTTATATCTAATAGAATAAGTAGCAAATAGGGAACGTTTACAAATTGAACATGTTTTGCTTTTATTTAAAGTTCATCATATATTTGGGGAAATGAGTTGTGAAAGTTTAGAGTTCATTCGAAAAATAAAATTTGATGCAAGGTCATTTGACAAGGCTTATTCAAAATAGATCGCGCCAAGTGCGCGTGTAAATTCTGATGGCTGTTCATATGACAAACTATTTACATGTTGATTTTGTTTTGTTTTGTTTTTTATAATCATATCGCCCCAAGCAAGGCATTTCACTGCCATTGTTTTGCAGGGGAGTTACATAGAAGGAAAGTTATGAGAAAGAGTGACAGGTTATAGAGGGTGTCAGGAAGTGGGTAAGAGAAGTATGAGAATACTGATGAGAGTGGAGTAGACGGAGAAAGAAGCATGAGAGAGAGAGAGAGAGAGAGAGAGGATGCAGGTTAGTGAGACAGTAGATGACTATTGACTTTACATTTAAATTCTTGGAGATCATAGTTGACGGGCTATCTATCTATCTATCTATCTATCTATCTATCTATCTATCATTTTTTTTATAATCTCATCGCCCCAAGCAAGCATTTTCCTGCCACTCTTTTGCAGTGATGTTACATCGGAGAAAAATTATGAGAAAGAGTGACAGGTTATAGAGGGTGTCAGGAAGTGGGTAAGAGAAGGATGATATTACTGATGAAAGTGTAGTAGACAGAGAAAGAATCATGAGAGAGAGGATGCAGATTAGTGAGACAGGAGATGACTATTGACTTTACATTTAAATTCTTGGAGATTGTAGCTATCGGGAAAGCAAGTAAATGGAAGGGAATTCCACAGGAGGGAAGTGCGAGAAAAGAAGCTGATGGAGTAGAATTTGCGTTTACATTTTATTGTTTTTTTTGTTTTGTTTTTTTTTAATCATATCACCCCAAGCAAGGCGGTAACGCCACTGATGCGCAGGGGGCTACGTAAGGGTAAAAAGAATGGAAAAGAGAAAACCGGAAACCGCATCCTAAACAGGAAACAAGGGGTGAGCCTCTTCACCTGTTCAATAGATATGGGTGGAGTGTGAACCGGGCGAGAGTTTAGTCTATCTACTCCAATTAGTTTCACAGTAAAAGGGTGGGATCTAGTTGCTAATTTTGTGGATCGAGTAAATTTATATATAGGTGGCACCAGTGAGCTAAGTTCATCGAAGCAGAAGCCGTGAAAGTATTTGTAGAAGAGACACAGGGAAGCCACATTGCGCCGGTGAGAAAGTGACTGTATCCGAGCTGTCAAGTCGGGATCTATCATATTACAGATTCTCCGCTGGATTTTGTCAAGGACACTTAGGTGGATAACAGGAGCACCCGACCAAATATAGCAGCAATATTCAATGCACGGGTGGGTGGTAGATTTATATATGTGCAGGATTGTTTCAGGCGGAAAAAAACTTCCTGTCCCTACACAGAGAACCGACTTTCTTAGCAGCGGATTTAGCTATGAATTCTATATAGTCATTCCATTTGAGGTCTGTTGGGAGAGTTAAGCCGAGGAGCCGTAGTCTTTTGCTTAAATGATGAGAGTTTTCGTCTCGGGATCGCATCGAATATCTTCTTTGATGTCCGACAATGTTAACTTAGCGTTACGAATATAGAAAAGAGTCTTTTTAATCGAATTGCAACTTGAGCAACTCGCGGAAACCATCGGCGATTATCAGTTCTGTCCGTACTTGTCTTTTCCTATTCAGCCATTAGACCAACAACGCAAATAAGTCGCAATGACTTTTATAAGCGAAACAACAGAAGCGAACCATCGAAACTGTACGTGTCGAAAGAGCAGCTTGTTTACCGGGGCAATTAACAGTTAGGGAAAAAACAGAAATGTTAGCATCGTTAAATGGCTTTTAGCCATGATGTTGTTGTTTCTAGTCGGATGCTGTGTTCTGAAAAAAATATCCGTATTTGCATAAAAAAAGCTACAGGTGTAGTTTAAGAGAGACGAAAACCAATAAGAACGCTGCGAGTATATTTAAAAATGGGATAGATAGATAGATAGATAGATAGATAGATAGATAGATAGATAGATAGATCGATCTGTTATATATCGACAAACAACAAACACGCATATATATAAAAATATAAGTTATATTTTTATTAATGACGATGAACCGTGTAGAATAGGGAACAGAGAATTGAGAGAGCGCGCTTCTAATGGGTTGACGGGAGTGTAGTCTTATCTGCTGTGTCTCTCTTCACCGGCCGATCTCTGTTGCTCCTCTACTACTGGCGAATCCGTGTGCCGAGGTCTTTTTATAATCTTCCAGAACCGGGACTTTTTCTTCCGGTTTTGCCTCGCCCACGCACGCCCACGTAATTCTCAGAGACACCTGTTCTGTTTGCCTCTGTAGTTATTTCCGCTGCTGCCGGAAATAAGGTCAAACGACATCCGTTCCTTTCAACGACTGGAAATACCCTCGCTTGCATCAGCCTTCCTCGGGTATATATTTATATATATTATATATTGTAGCGGCATTCACCCAGGACGGGTTGAGCCGGCATCCCCAAGAACATTTGAAGCGTCTCTCCCAGCGGCGGCCCACGATCGGCGATCTTGAGCCAGCTCCACTCCGATCTCTGCCCAGTCCCGGTTCCACCTCCGAAATCCCACGACATTTGGGCCCGAGATCGGCTCCATGTCCCCCTTCAGCGTGGCTGCCCACGTCCTCAGCTGACCCCCCGCACGCTTGCGCCAGCCCGGTAGGGGCCTCGGGAAGAGGCAGTCGCGAATCAGCTCACCCGGAGGACAGCGCGCAGCATGGCCGAACCAACGCAGTCGACGGAGTCGAAGAGCAGCCGGTATCGGTTGAAGACGGCATGTTTGACGAAGGGTCGATGTCCGCAACCGATCAATCCGCCGGAAACGCAGGATGCGCCGGAGACAGTCATTGTCGAAGACCTCCACCTTCTTGAGGTCCGCTACGCGCACCGGCCACGTCTCGCAGCCATACAGCAAGATGGATCGCACAACAGCTTGGTAGACACGGCTCTTTGTACGCAGGGCGATCTCCCGCCTTGACCAGAGACACATCTGGAGGCGGTTGAAGGCGGCCCTCGCAAGGTTGATGCGACGCCCGATCTCATCGCCACCCTGGCCGCTCGGGACAAAAGACGAGCCCAGATAGATGAAGTGGTCCACCATCTCCAGGGGTGTTCCGTCGAGCAGGATGGGTTGTTGGGCCTCTGGAGGCAACAGCGCCGTCATCACCTTCGTCTTTGCAGCATTGATGCGCATGCCGACCGCGCACGCGCTGGTATGCACTCGGCTGACGGCCGCCTGCACCTCCTCGATGCTGTCACCAAGAAGGACAATGTCGTCAGCGTACGCCAGGTCGGTCACGGCCAAGTCGCGGCCCACCCGAACCCCAGTGAAGCCTTGAAGGGCGCTCATCAGAATCCAGTCGATAGCGTAGTTGAAGAGCGTCGGGGAGAGCGCGCATCCCTGTCGCACACCAGTGCGGACCTCAAACGCCCTGGTCTCAGCACCGTAAGCACGAACACGTGTCCTCGTCTCCCGGTAGTAGGCCTGAATCAGACGCAGCAGCTTTGGCGGAATGCCATCGTCCCGCATGATAGTCCACAGAGCGTTGCGGTCCACCGAGTCGAAGGCCGCTGCAAAATCGATGAAACAGAGCACCGTCGGTTGTTGGTAAGACCAGCGCGTCTCCAGTATCCGGCGTAGACAAAAGATCTGGTCAGAGCACCCTCTACTCGGGCGGAAACCAGCCTGGCTTGGGCGGGTACGGTGGTCGCGAGCGAGTTGGAAGCGCTTCAGTAGCAGGACTGTGAACAGTTTGGCCGAAATATCGATCAGGCTGATTCCGCGGTAGTTGCTACATACTCGTTTGTCGCCTTTTTTGAAGAAGGGGAGAAGCACTGCCTCTCTCCAGTCAGCGGGGACGACCTCTGTGTTCCAGATCTTCATCAGGAGGCGGTGTAACCATGGCACCATCACCTCGGAACAGCTTTTGAAGATTTCAACTGGAAGGCCATCTTCACCGGGGGCCCTGTTGTTCTTCAGCTGAAAGAGAGCCACGCGAACTTCATCTGGCGTCGGTGGATCCGTGTTGCAGGCATACGTTGTTGCTGCAGATATGCTGGCATGGACAGGGTTTGGTGCTGGATCATGGTTAAGCAGAGCACTAAAATGCTCTTGCCACCTGTCAAGCCGGGCTGACATATCGGCGATCGTATTGCCTGCTGCATCGACGAGAGTATCGCTCGCGCCCCGTGATGGACGGCTGACCCGGTTGAGAAGACGGTACAGCTTTCTGGTATCACCATTGGCTGAGGCCTGTTCCGTTTCTTCCGCCACTCTCCGCCAGTACGCGTTGCGGTCGTTGCGGACTGCTTGCGTCGTTCTGCGCCGTAGCTCGCGGTAGTGTGTGGATTGTGTCAGTCGCGCACGCCGTGCTCGTTCGGCCAGATCAATCGTCCCCGCGGAGATCCAATCGCGGTGCCGACGGCGGGTGTAGCCCAGATGGGCCTTAGCTGCGTCTGTAACCTCTGTCTTTAGCGCGCTCCATTCCGCTTCTGGAGGTGCCTCCTCGTCCAAGACGAGGCCGTCAAAACGGTTCCGCAGCTCAACACGAAAAGGCTCAGCAACCACCGATTTGAGTTTTGATACATCAAACCGGCGGTCTGGTTGCCGCGGAGGAAGACGCTTCAAGCGAAGACGAAGTTTTGCACGGACAAGAACGTGGTCGGAGCCGTTTGCACTCCCGGTTTCTGCTCCTCTATACGCCCGACAGTCAAGCACGCAGTTGGCCCAACGGGACCGCACTAGGACGTAGTCTATCTGGTTCTGCGTGTGACCGTCGTTTGAGTTCCAGGTCGCCAGGTGTCTGCGCGGGTGGTCGAAACGTGTGTTGCTGACCACCAGGCGGTTTGCGGCCGCAAAGTTGACGAGGCGGTCGCCGTTGTCACATCGGGTCCCCAAAGCAAACCGACCGAGGATGTGTCTGGATGTGTCGTCGCCTGGCCCCGTGCGCGCATTCCAATCACCCGCGACAATCAGCATGTCGCGGCGAGGAACCCCTCGGACGACCTGCTGGAGCCGGCTGTAGAACGCGTCCTTGGTGGCATCGTCTGCATCAAGGGTGGGCGCATACATGGCCACCACGGAGATGTTTGTGATGTGGCCCTTCAGCCGAATCCTGGCGAGGCGCGGAGAAATTGGCTCCCACTCCAAGAGAGCCGCATTTGCCGATTCTGCCAAGGCGATGGCTACGCCCTGGCGCCCCGTGTTGTCTGACACGCCGCTGTGGTAGAGATGAAAGTTCCTGTCGACCCCCGGGACCTTGATCGCGGAGTGTCCGGAGTCAGGGACGCGGACCTCTGAGAGGCATGCAACTTCAACTCCATAGTTGTACAGCGCACGCATGGTTAGAGCTTGCACTCCAGTATCCCGCAGCGTGCGCACATTCCAGCAGGCGAAGTAAGACGAACGCCTGCGTGGAAGTAGTCTGACTTGCTGATTTAACACCTGCCCCGTCAAACCGTTGAGGACAGGCGCGTCGCCTACCGGGTACGCCGTAGCTTGAGTCGGTATAACTGTGAGAGACATTAATAATCATAATCATAATCATAATGGATGATTCAAGGAGAAAAAGCGGATGGTGTGGTAGGGTCCCCAGCCCTACCCCGCAGTGACGACGAGGACTTGCCGCAGGTTACCCGCAGACGCAGAGGTCACCGCCACCAGGGGCCGCCGGATGCCGGAACAGACGCGATCTGGATTTGCAGGGAGCATTGAACGGTTTTAAAGCGCCGAACACTCGCTTTCACACCCTTGCCCGTTTAGTGGAGCCAGTGCCGCGACGTGGACGCAGGGTAGGGAGTTTGTGCGGCAGAGGTGTAAAATTACACTAGCCATCAGGAGTCATTTTATAAGAACAGTGGGAGCTCACCCCGCTGCCCAACTCCCGTCGTACCGCACCATTCAGCACCTCGGGTGGGGCCAGATTGTTATATTACATTCCTCGCCCTCCCATTTTCCAAAATGTTCACCTAAGAACATTTTAAGCGCAACACCCTCACTCCTCCCCATGCCACACAAGCCCGACAATTGTATAAAACATGTGCACGCCAAAACAACAAAACATGTGCATGCCGAAACAAAAAAACAACAAAAAAATATATAGGGGAGCCTACATCGGCAACCCAACAATGTTCGTGTCCATCGTGAAAATTGTTCTACCAGCTCGATGTTTCATTGTTCTTTTTTTTTTTTTTTTTTTGTTAATATCCATTTTCACAGAATTGGGCAAAGTTCTTAAAAATGTTCATTTTCTTTCTCGACTCTGTCCATAAGCGTAGACGCCTCGATGCACAACCACATGATCATAGGCGGTAACCGCGCCCCAGTTTCTAAACTGACATCGAGTAAATGACCTTTGACCAACACCATGCGTGTTTCTGCTCGAGTTTATTGTTACACATGTAACTTCATTTAATTTAATTTAATTTCAAACATACTATGTTTGAACACAGAAAAATGGCCATTATCTGCAGTACATATCATTCATAGTCTGACCGAGAAATGTTCAATAGAAAATGAAGAAAATTACCCTGATTCCAACGTTAATCCGCATGCAATTTACTTGTGGAGGATTAGAGGTTTCATCTATATTAATTTAGTCTAAAAAAATGGACCCGTGACTCGTAGTTCCTTAGTTTGTACAATGTTTTCTATTCCTTGAACTACTTCCTCTGTATTCGAATCCAAGCATATCTGATTTGTTGACATCTCTCTGTTTAACGCAGAGACATTTGAGTGTTGAACACCCGTTGACCCCGGAGTACTATTCACAACGGATAACTCCCTTTCCTTTCCCGAAGCACTGTTGCTTCTTTCACACTTAAAAATCCGCTTCCTAGCTATTATTCCAAGGATTATCATAACGCCGACTATGCCAGCAATGACTCCTATCGTCAACTTCTTCGGGAGTTCTTCATATCCTTCACTAAATCTTTTCATATCTATCTGTTCCAAGGTATTTACTAGTTTGCGGATAGGAATCTCCTCCATATCGCGCAATTCTACCGGCATGGTGTCCACTGAAAAATTGGGAAATTTCTGCGTAATTGGTGACCAAACCACTGAACCAAAGACGTATAATTTACTTTATGCTTTAGATACTATTAATAATTTTCCACGTTTGTATCTTCCTAACTATTTCACTTAAACTATCGTTAATCCTCCCACTGCTTCTTTCCCAATCCTATAGCATATCAGCCAATAAGTCTACAAGACTTTTCAGTTGTTCTTTCTTTTTGTTCCGATCAACTGTGGAATCTGCAGGTCTATCCGTGTCAATATAAAATTTTCAGAAATTAATATATCTTCAAAAGATATTTCCCAAGTCACATAAATGAAAATTCACAGAGGATGTTGAATTGATGGGAACCTGCACAAAAGCATAATTCATAAACATAGAAATGTAAATCATTTTGTAGTGTACAGTCATTGAAAAGAAATCCAAAAAAAAGAAAACCTAACACTGCACAACCAAAGAAAACATTGTTATCAACAAGTTAATCCAATTATCCACTTTAAAGAGTAGAAGAAACTTCCTTTACATGATTTTACATTTCACTTACTCAATAAAAGTAAGATTAATTAAGCAACATACCAGTAAACTCACTTCACATATATGGTAAAATATTAACAAAAAAATAAATCATTAACTCAGATGTTTTATACTTACAGATAGGTAAATATCTCAACTTTATTCCTCCCGTCAACCCCAACCTATACGCTCTCCGCTAGGTGTACTACTCTCTGCATGTAGTCCTGCACCCCCTCCGTTCTACCCTTAATGTGTTCGACACCGAACAATCCACATTTCTCAATTCTAGGGTCAGATCGGCAAAAGTATGCTGTTCCATTTTTTTTTTCTAACTAGACTTATTATAAACAAGAGCAGAACACACACACTATCAAATCAAAGAGTCACCTACCTTGGCTGATGTCTATAGTCGTGCGGCTGCTTCTATTTTCGTCTTCTTTTTTCTTTCTATCTGGTAGTTTTAAGTCCGTTGAATTTCAATCGTCGCCGTGGCAACCAGCTCGCATCTAACTGTTTTGTTGTCTCAAAACAGCAAGTCACTAGGCACCAATTATGCGTCTGTTATATATCGACAAACAACAACACGCATATATATAAAAATATAAAGTTATATTTTTATTAATGACGATGAACCGTGTAGAATAGGGAACAGAGAATTGAGAGAGCGCGCTTCTAATGGGTTGACGGGAGTGTAGTCTTATCTGTTGTGTCTCTCTTCACCGGCCGATCTCTGTTGCTCCTCTACTGGCGAATCCGTGTGCCGAGGTCTTTTTATAATCTTCCAGAACCGGGACTTTTTCTTCCGGTTTTGCCTCGCCCACGCACGCCCACGTAATTCTCAGAGACACCTGTTCTGTTTGCCTCTGTAGTTATTTCCGCTGCTGCCGGAAATAAAGTCAAACGACATCCGTTCCTTTCAACGACCGAAAACACCCTCGCTTGCATCAGCCTTCCTCGGGTGGGGCCAGATTGTTATATTACAGATAGATAGATAGATAGATAGATAGATAGATAGATAGATAGATAGATAGATATGAACAGAATTAGATAGATAGATAGATAGATAGATAGATAGATAGATAGATAGATAGATAGATAGATAAGAGCTACAAGGGATAGAAAAATGTGGAGAGCTATGATCGCCTGCTCCAAAGAGACACGGCACATAGAAGAAGTGTTATAAATAACTAATCAGTATTGAGAAGAGGTGGATTCATACTGAATCAGAATTTGATAAACAAATGCAAAATTATAATGTGGATATAAAGTGGGGGATTGGTTCTATATGATAATCAATATATAAACTGTTCCCTCAATTACTGGTCATATTGTTTCTATGCATATATATTCTAAATTTTTCGCAAATTGATAGCAGAGCAGAGTTTGAGAGGGGCAACAAGAGAAAGGGTGTTAAGCGCTACAAAGATAGGGAGATGTGGAGGGCCATTATGGCCTATGTCCTGAAGAGACACAGTACATAGAAGATTTATAAATAGTTGAGAAAATATGGATTTATATCTAAATAGCAGTATAGCCCGGCGTTGCTCGGGTGTAATGAAAGCTTTAAAACTAATCCATGGTCCTGGAGCTCAGACTCTTTGGACGTTGGCACAAAAGACTAAAGAGTTTCCAGTTAAAGCGAAACCGTAGACTGAAAGAAAAATGAATGGATGTAAGTCAAATTTTGATTTCCTGGTATCGATTTCTACATATATATATTATCGATTTTCTGCACTATTGTAAGAACTGCAACCTTGAAACTTTTGAATATCTTTTCTTATGTCTTTGTCTATGAGTGTATCAAATTTGATTAAAATCGGACCACTCCTTCTATAACCCGATTTTTTCGATAGTAGTACAACTATGTAAATTTTCAAGAAAATCGTTTCAGCCGTTTCGGAGTCTAGAGGAAACGGATAAACACACACAGAGACAAAGTTCCATTTATAAATAAGTTTAGATCAGAATTTGATAAACAAGAATTTATAATGTGATTATAAAGTGGGAGATCTGTTCTATATTATAATCAATATAGGGGTTGCGTGCAGTAACAGGAGAAAACATATTAAGAGCCACCAGGGATAGGGAGACGTGGAAAGCCATGATCGCCTACGTCCTGAAAAGATAGGGCACATAGAAGAAGAAGATTTATGAACAGCAGTGGAGGAAATTATAATGTGGTTATAGAGTGGGGGATCAAATCTATATTATAATCAATATATAAACTGATCCCTCATTTTGTGGCAATGCTAGTTTCTATACATTTATATTCTAGTTTTATGGGTTTGAGCTAGTGGATGGCAGATCGGTATTTGGGTGATGTAAAAGGAGAAAGCGTGCTAAGAGCCACCAGGGATAGGGAGACGTGGAAAGTCATAATCGCCTACGTCCTGAAAGGACAGGGCACATAGAAGAAGAAGAAGATTTATAAACAGCAGTGGAGGAAATTATAATTTGGGTATAAAGTGGGGAATCAAATCTATATTATAATCATTATATAAATTGACACCTCATTTTGTGACCATGCTAGTTTCTATACAATTATGTTCCAGATTTATGGGCTTGAGCAAATGCATTTTAGGAGGGGTAACAAGAGAAAGGGTGTTTAGAGCAACAAGGGATAGGAAGTCGCGGAGGTCAATGATCACTGAAGAATATGAAGAAGGAGGAGATAATTGTGGTAGCTTTGGTTCGAAGAAGCAGTGTGAGAAGTGGCGCCACGGGAACACATGCTGCACGTTAGCTCAGCATCATTCCGCGGGTGGTTTCGCTAACCTGGGTGTGGGAAACGTATCGACGCTTCAGAATACAAGCAGCCTCCTGTTGCATTCGCGACTTTTTGGGATTTATATAAAAAACCTAGACAAAGTCAATTCTTCACTGTCAGAATAGCACGCCCGGGGGGCATTACGGCCACTCGTTGACTATTCTGGTCATGTCCTTCGCTTTCTGTATCAATGATAAAAAAAAAATTTTGAACAAAAATGAAAGGTAAAAAATGGGACAAAAATGAAGAAGAGACTTGAAGAAACCAAAATGTGGCTCTACAGAAGGATGCTGAAGATACTATGAGCCAAGCATGTGAGCAAGGATGAGGTTTTGGAGAGGATGGAAACGAAAAGAAAACTAATAGTTAACATGAGAAAAAAAAACTGAAGTTCCTGGGAAATGTAATGAGAAAGAAAAGCTTGGAGAATCTAATACTCACAAGACAGAGATAAAAAGAGACATGAAATGAGTTCGAATTCCAATTGAATCCCTTACATTCACTTACGCACAGATACCCTTTGGAAAGATATTAATCCGTCTCTTCCCTCCGGTTATGGGTGAAATAATAGGACAGATTGGGTTCTATAGCCTTGGCTAGCAACCAGTCTACCGCAGAAAGCAATGGCACCCTACTGCGGGATAATCTTCTACCCAGTCAGTCATGTCGCTTTCGAGACATGATCGCCCAAGCCTGTATCACGTATGGCACTTAACTAACTGAATGAAGATAATAGTTGGAATCATAAGTAAAGCTTCTACTTGGCAAAAATGGGGGATCAGTTTTCTATTGTTATTAAGTATTAAACTAATCTCCCACTAATTACTAGTACAATTTGTCTCTTCTCCCTTCAGCTATAGTTTAAAGAGCAGGATAGAAAATCGTCTACCCAGTCAGTCATGTCTCTTTTGAGACATGATCGCCCAAAGCGTGTATCACGTATGGCACTCAACTTAATACCTCAAATTAATACCTTTCACAAGGGTATTTGTCCGTAAGTAAATGCAAGGAATTTAACTAGAATTCGAACTCGGCTCCCCGATTTCTCGTTCCGAGTCGATATCCACTGCACCACAACGCACATCCCGTGTTTAGCCAATGTTCAATTTCCAATCTGCCCGTCCGACAGGCATCCGATCACGCCAGCGGGTGGTCACTGATACTTTTTCAAAATTTTTCATGGAACCGTCAGCTGCGAGTCCGATCACGGCGGCGGCGCGTGGTCGTCGGTTAGGCGTCCAGGAAGCCAAAAAGGCATAATTCTGCTGTCATTTCATTTTCGGGGAATTCTTCTTCTTCTTCTTCTTCTTCTTCTTCTTCTTCTTCTTCTTCATTTTTACTTCTTCTTCTTCTTCTTCTTCTTCATTTTTCTTCTCTTCTTCTTCATTAACTTTTTTCTTCGTCATTTTCTTCCTAAGTTTCTTCTGTTCCTTCTTTTTTTCTTCTTCTTCGGACTCATATTTTCTTCTTTTTTTCCTTTATGTTTACATCCCCCTTCTTCTTCGTTTTTTCTTCTTTTCTTTTTCATTATCATCATTTTTTTCTTCTTTTCTTCTTCTACATCAGCTTTTTCTTTTTCTTCTTCCTTTTCTTCGTTTTTCTTTTTCTTTGTCATCTTCGTCTTTATTTTCTTCTTAGTTTTTTTTTATAATCATATTGCCCCAATCAAGGCATTTTACTGCCACTGTTTTGCAGGGGGTTATATAGGAGGAAAGTTATGAGAAAGAGTGACAGGTTATAGAGGGTGTCAGGAAGTGGGTAAGAGAAGGAGGAGAATACTGATGAGAGTGGAGTGGATGGAGAAAGGAGCATGAGAGAGAGAGGCTGCAGGTTAGTGAGATAGGAGATGACTATTGACTTGACATTGGAATTCTTGGAGATTATAGTTGTCAGGAAAGCAAGTAAATGGAAGGGAATTCCACAGGCGGGAAGTGCGAGAAAAGAATCTGCTGGAGTTATTACTATTTTTATTATTAATTACTACTCAGTCAGTTAAGTGCCATACGTGATACACGCTTGGGCGATCATGTCTCGAAAGACTGGGCAGAAGATTATCCCGCAGTAGGTTGCCATTGCTTTCTGCGGTAGACTGGTTGCCGACCAAGGCTATAGAACATAATCTGTCCTGTTATTTAACCCATAACTGGAAGGAAGAGACGGATTAATACCTTTCCCAAGGGTATTTACGCGTAAGTGAATACACTTGGGAAATTACTACTACTAATAATAATACTAATAATATAATGATATAGGTCTTGTTATTCAGATGAGAATTTTTATTGTTTGCTATACTCAAAAGTTTCGACTGTAGTACCCTCCGACCTTCTTCAGATTTGAGTGTCAGTACTCGGTAACGCTCTTTGAATTATTTTATTCAACGAAGGTAGATTTTTCTCATTCCGTTTTTCGTACTTACGAGAGATAATTCTTATAATCGTTAACTTTTATGCCCCGTATCGGTTATTTTTTTCCACTGAATAGAAAGATATGATTTTTTAACAATACCAGACACAAGGATTGAACGCGCAAATAAGTATAATTTAACCAACGTTTTTCTTCATTAGTCAATTGTACCACAAAATCAGGAAAATATGCATCCGTGCATTTACTTCTTCTACTTCTTTGTGCTCTATCCTTTCAGGACGTAGGCGATCATGTCTTTCCACATCTCCCTATCCCGGGTGGCTCTTAGCACGCTTTCTCCTGTTACACGACTCAAACCCCGCTCTGCCATCCACTAGCTCAGGCCCATAAATCTAGAATATGAATGTATAGAAACTAGCATGACCACAAAATGAGGGATCAGTTTATATATTGATTATAATATAAATTTGATCCCCCACTTTATATCTACATTATAATTTCCTCCACTGCTGTTTATAAATCTTCTTCTTCTATGTGCCCTATCCTTTCAGGACGTAGGCGATCATGGCTCTCCACATCTCCCTATCCCTGATGGCTCTTAATATATTTTCTCCTGTTACTCCACTCAACCCCTGTTCCGTCATCCACCTGATCAGGCCCTTCAAATATGTTATCCGCTGCCTTCCACTGTCTCTTTTTCCTTCTATCTGGCCTGTCAGTATCAGGTTCTCCAAGCTCTCCTTCCTCATTGCAATTCCCAGGAACTTCAGTTGTCTCTTCCTGATGCTCATTATTAGTTTTCTTTTCAATGCCATTCTTTCCAAAACCTCCTCATTGCTCATATGTTCGGTCCATGATATCCGCAGCATCCTTCTGTAGAACCACATTTCCGCTACTTCAATTTTTTTCTTCATCTTCGATGTTATTGTCCAGCATTCACTGCCATATTGAAGAACTGACATCACATAGCAACCTAGTTATCTCTTCTTTGTTTCTAGCGAAATTGTCCTGTTCTTTATACTCTGCTCAGCTCCTAGAATGCATCCTTGTGCTTTTGGATCTCATGAATATAAATGTATAGAAACTGCTGTGATCAAAACGTGTTCAGTTTATATACTGATTGTTATATGGAACTGATCCCCCACTTTATATCCAGTATGCTTCTGTCGTAGCACATTTCAGTTGCTTCAACTTTTTCCTTCTTCTTCGATGATATTGTCCAACATTCACTGCCATATTGAAGAACTGACATCACATTCAGTACTCTCTTCTTTGTTTCTAGTGAAACTGTCCTGTGTCTTAGTAGTTTACTCAACTTCTGGAACGCGTACGCGTTCCGTCCACTTAACGCGTCTGAAAAAGTACATTCAAGTGCTGGTAAAATCTGTAAAAGTTGAATATTGATACTATGAAGAAAATGATAAATAGATAAATAAGTAATCTGAAAGAAAAAAAGGAAGAAGAATTTCATCTGAACTTATTTATAAATGGAAGTTTGTCTGTATGAGTGTGTGTGTGTGTGTATCTGTGTGTGTGTTGAAAATTTACACAGTTGTTCTATAAGCGTCTGCGAGTGTTCCTACCTAGGATTTGTGTCGAGGTACCCCCGATAAATACCGAAAATCGATAATCGAAAAAATTCGGTTATAAAAGGAGTGGTCTGATTTTAATCAAATTTGATGCACTCTTAGACAAAGACATAAGAAACGATATTCAGAAATTTCAAGGTAGCAGTTCTTACAATAGTGCAGAAAATCGATAATATATATATATATATATAAAAGGCAAGATGTTTATGTGTGTGTCTGTTTATCTGCCTGTATGTCTGTATTTTTTCAGCCCTTTTATTTTAGTTTTTGCTTCGGGTTTGGCTCTAAGTAGATATAATTGTAGTTCTTAGTCTCAGCCATGATACCATTTACTCAGAGGACTTATTTAGCCTTCAAAATTCAGTTTACGACGAAAAAAACTTATTTGATATCGATACCAGGAAATCAAAATTTGACTTACATCCATTCATTTTTCTTTCAGTCTACGGTTTCGCTTTAACTGGAAACAACTATTGCTTTTTAGTCTTTCGTGCCAACGTCCAAAGAGTCTGAGCTCCAGGACCATGGATTAGTTTTAAAGCTTTCATTACACCCCGGCAACGCCGGACTATACTGCTAGTATATATATATATATATATATTTGGTGCGATTGGTAAATTGTCGCAATTGTTTTATTATTTCAAATATTCTTTAGCTCCAGGACCATCGATTAGTATTAAAGCTTTCATTACACCCGGGCAACGCCGGGCTATACTGCTAGTAAACATTAAAAAGAAATGTTTATAATCATTGAAAATCCACTCCCGCACCTGAAAGAAGAATCGGAAACAGTTTAATTGATTTTAGATGATTAAAGTGATCGATTGAGATCTATTATAAAAATGACGACTGCGCAGCACCTTCTGACCTCAAACCGAATTTGTTTGTCGATGACGGAGTGGGGAGGGTGGCCTTGAATTGATAGGCAAATAAATAAGAGAAAACAATTTTCGGGAAATAAGGCTTGGCAAAAAAACATAGTTAAACAAATAAAATGAAATAACATATATAAAAAGACAAATGAAATTTCCCCATGTGCAAGTTGTTTCTCTTTAAGGGGGAAAAATCTCTCAGCATGACGAGGAAAAGAATATAACGCAAACATCAAACCGGTAAAAGTCATTCATTACTTGCATTTCGGGGGGAAAAAACCGGAGAGAGGAGAAATTCACAGAATAAGTGAAAAATCTAACAACAAAGTTAACAACCACAATAATAATGAAGAAAATAAGCTGAAAATGGTAATAAGGACAGAGTTGTGTCATCATGCCACCATCAAGAATCGTTCGAAAATTATTTTCGCAATGAAAATAATAATAATAATCTAAACTTATTTATAAATGGAACTTTGTGTGTGTGTGTGTGTGTGTGTGTGTGTGTGTGCGTGTGTGCGTGTGTGTGTGTGTGTGTGTGTGTGTGTGTGTGTGTGTGTGTGTGTGTGTGTCCGTTACCTATAGACCCCGAAACGGCTAAACCGATTTTCTTGAAAATTTACACACTTGTACTATAAGCGTCTGCGACTGTTCTTAGCTAGGTTTTGTTTCGAGGTACCCCCGATAAATATCGATAATCGAAAAATCGTGTTATAGAAGGAGTGGTCCGATTTTAATCAAATTTGATACACTCATAGACAAAGACATAAGAAACGATATTCAGAAGTTTCAATGTTGCAGTTTTTACAATAGTGCAGAAAATCGATAATATATATATATAAGGCAAGATGCGTGTGTGTGTGTGTGTGTGTGTGTGTGTGTGTGTGTGCGCGCGTGCGCGTGTGTGTGTGTGTGCATCTGTCTGTATGTCCTTTATAGTAATCCACAATTTTTATCCGATTCTCATCACACTTCACACAAATATTCTTTAGGCTGAGTCTGAGCTCCAGGACCATGGATTAGTTTTTAAGCTTTCATTACACCCGAGCAACGCCGGGCTATACTGCTAGTGAATAGATAGAGTGGGGCAATATTTACACTGGACAATGTGCAAACACTATAAAGGGTATGTAGACAGACACTGGTATGGTCATCGCCCAGCGCCGGTTACAAAAGTGGAAGATGTCACCATTCTATGGGATTACACCATCTACACAGACAAAAAAATCGAAGCAAACAGGCCAGACATTATTGTTAAAAACCAGAAAGAGAAAACTTGCCTATTAATTGATATGGCTTGTCCAGCGGATTGTAACATAGCAACCAAGGAATTCGAAAAACTGTGAAATAGAAAAATGTGTGGAAATTGAAAACAAGTATCGTACCAGTAATAGTGAGTGCACTTGGAATGATTTAGAAATGGAACAAAACAATACATTGAAAGAATCCCTGGAAACCCCAGCTTAAGTCCAGTAACTGTTATTACTCTTTCCAGTACTGATGGAGGGTTTCCTTCCTGACTTTTTGTTTTAAGTAGTGTGGAATGTCAACATCTTGATTATGTAATTGTTCTTTTCAGTTGAAATATAAAATCTTTCTCTTAAAACAATTTCTCAGGAAAATAGGTTCATTCTGTCCAGTAACTATTATTGCTATTTCCAGTACTGATGGAGGATTTCCTTCCTAACTTTTTGTTTTAAGTAGTGTGGAATGTCAACATCTTGATTATGTCATTTTTCCTTTCAGTTGCAACTTGTAAAACCTTTCTCTTAAAACAATTTCTCAGGAAAATAGGTTCCTTAATTACGGGCACGGTTATTGCTCTTTCCAGTACTGATGGAGGGTTTCCTTCCTAACTTTTTGTTTTAAGTAGTGTGGAATGTCAACATCTTGATTTTGAAATTTTTCTTTCAGTTGAAATATAAAATCTTTTTCTTCCAAAAATTTCTCAGAAAAATGTATTCCTTAAGTCCAGTGGCTGTTATTGCTATTTCCAGGACTGATGGAGGGTTTCCTTCTTAACTTTTTGTTTTAAGTAGTGTGGAATGTCAATAAATTGATTACCTCAGTTTTTTGCTTTCAGTTGAAATTTATAAAATCCTTCTCTTCAAACAATTTCTCAGGAAAATAGGTTCCTTAAGTCCAGTAACTGTTATTGCTATTTCCAGTACTGATGGAGGGTTTCCTTCCTAACTTTTTGTTTTAAGTAGTGTGGAGTGTCGACATCTTGATTATGTAATTTTTCTATTTCAGTTGAAATTTACAAAATCTTTCTCATAAAAATTTTTTTAAGAAAATAGGTTTCTCAGACCCAGTAGCTGTTATCGTTCTTTCCAGCATTGATGAGGTTTCCATCCTAACCTTTTATTTAAACTAGTGTGGAATGTCAACAACTTGATTACGTCATTTTTTTTTTTTTTGCTTTCAATTGAAATTTATAAAATCCTTCCCTTCAAACAATTTCTCAGGAAAATAGGTCCAGTAACTATTATTGCTCTTTTCATTACTGATGGAGGGTTTCCGTCCTAACATTTTGTTTTAAGTAGTGTGGAATGTCGACATCTTGATTACGTCAGATTTTTTTGCTTTCAGTTGAAATTTTTAAAATCCTTCCCTTCAAACAATTTCTCAGGAAAATACGTTTCCTTAAGTCCAGTAGCTGTTATCGCTCCTTCCAGTGTTGATGGAGGTTTTCTTCCTAACCTTTTGTGTTAAGTACTGAGCAATGTCACAGCTTGATAACGTCATTATTTTCTTTTCGATTCATATGACTTTTAAACGACGATTCTCATACGATCAGCGAAGTTAAGCAACCATTGAACCTAGTCAATACCTAGATGGGTGATCGCTTTTGAATTCCTTGTGCCGTAAGCTTGGATGTGGTGTAATGGATAAAGGCTTGAAATTCTAGATCAGGCGGCCAAGTTTCAATTCCAGTATGTTTTTTTTAATATTCACTGACGTAATAATGATGACAGAACATATCTGCTAGGTGACAACCATACAACTGTTGATCTATCATCGGCGTGGCTCTGTGCAACATTCCACATCTTTCAGAGAATGTTAATCGAAATAGAGACAGGAATATGGAGACAATAGTTCTTTGAGCCAGGGAATTGGTCCAAAGAAATGATAATGCTTTGCAACAACAATGCATCCTCTCCGAGTGTCGAATGAAAAGAAACAGTGAGTAGCCGTTTCTCAAAAGATGAGAAGACCAAAAGAAAAGGCTTTTGAAAATAAGAGATAAAAGGTCAGCTTTAGGTCTCTCTCTCTCTCTCTCTCTCTCTCGCTCTCTCTCTCTCACACACCACAGCCCCCTCACCCTGTCTCTATCTTTGTGCACACACAGACACACACACACACACACATATCTAAACTTATTTATAAATGGAACTTTGTCTGTGTGTGTATGTGTCTGTGTGTGTGTGTGTGTGTGTGTGTGTGTGTCCGTTACCTATAAACTCTGAAACGGCTGAACCGATTTTCTTGAAAATTTACACAGTTGTACTATAAGCATCTGCGAGTGTTCTTAGCTTGGTTTTGTGTCGAGGTACTCCCGATAAATATCGAAAATCGATAATCGAAAAAATCGGGTTATAGAAGGAGTGGTCCGATTTTAATCAAATTTGATACACTCATAGACAAAGGCATAAGAAACAATATTCAGAAGTTTCAAGGTTGCAGTTCTTACAATAGTGCAGAAAATTGATAAAATATAGATATATATATATAAAGCAAGATGTTTGTGTGTGTGTCTATTTATCTGCCTGTATGTCCTTTATACAAATCCACAATTTTTATCCGATTCTCACCAAACTTCACACAAATATTCTTTAGGCTGACTCTGAGCTCCAGGACCATTGATTAGTTTTAAAGTTTTCATTACACACGAGCAACGCTAGGCTATACTGCTAGTACATATATATATACAGGGTATCCATAAAGTTTGTATGTACTTTAAACATTTATCACTTTATTTGTATTTGCGATAGAAATAATTTTTTAAAAGGATTACAAAGAAGTAAATCTATATTTTTAAAGATTTTATTGAAATTTTATTTAAGTTTCCACATGTCCTCCATCATTAGCAATACAAAGGGTAAGACGATTTTGCAGTTCATGGAAAACATTTGCCAACTGATTTACAGTAATGCTTGAAATCACATTCGTTATTTTAGCTTTCAAATCTTCTAATGAACTTGGTTTGGTTGCATACACTCTTGTTTTTACATGTCCCCATAAAAAAATCTAATGGAGTCAAATCTAGCGAACGTGAAGGCCAATAAAATGGTCCATTACTTCCGATTCATCTGTTAGGAAATTCCTGATTTAGAAACTGTCTAACACGCAAAGCAAAGTAACAAGGAGCTCTATCTTGTTGAAACACTGTATTATCTTTTAAGTTTACAGATTATTTCTCTCACAAATACAAATAAAATAATGATTTTTTTAAAAAGTGCACACGGACTTTATGGAAACCTATATATATATATATATATATATATATATATATAAATGTTAATAAATATACATGTTATCTTCCGTCGATGGGACAACTCGTAGTTTCATGTGTTACGCAATCATCAGGTGCATATTACGAACTGACGATTTTACCGATTCGAATTTAAGTTCACTCTCTGTTCATGGGAGTTAAATCTTATAATGTTTGCTTACTGTTTTTTAATATAACAAGAGTAAACTTTGAATAGGCAAAAATTACATGAAGATAAAAATTAAAATTTTAAAATTAAATTTTAAAATTTTAAACTGAAAAAAATTATTAAAATTCAGGGACTTGAAATCAAAGGTGCATAATTCATAATTATTAATAGTAACATTTACAAGAAAGAAAGAAAGAAAAAAAGAAAAAAAAATGAAAGTGTTGTGGGATCTCCTTTTTGTATATGATAATGGACTCGACTGAGTATACATATAGTTGTTGCCATAGAATTGATTGTGGAGAGTATTCGTAGAGATCCGTTACAGTTATCGGACAGTACCGGAACTGATATGTAAGTTACCGAGAGATACCGAAGTTTCCCAGAGACTATCGCATCAGAAGTCAGACTAGCTCTGAGCTCCACTCAGCTAGAATAATGTACACGGATATACTATTTTCAACGACTTAACTTCAAAACTTGTATATATTTATTTTCTTACTAATAGTATTCCTGAATTTACAAACCTGCATTCAAGTTTGTATATTACGTTCAATATAACCTACTTTTCTATCTCAATATCTGTTTTTGTTGTTCATTATTTTGTGCGGTTCCTCACCTGGTATCCACAACAATTACATTACTACTATTAATATAGAATATCAATGTATAGAAACTGGTATGTCCACAAAATGAGGGATCAGTTAATATATTGATTATAACATAGATTTGATCCCCCACTTTATATCCACATTATAATCTCGTCCACTGCTGTTTATAAATTTTCTTCTTTTATGTACCTTGTACTTTCAAGACGTAGGCGATCATGGCCTTCCACGTCTCCCAATCTCTGGTGGCACTTAGCACGCTTTCTCCTGTTACACCACCCAGGCCACGCGCTGCCATCCACTAGCTCAGGCCCTTCATATATGTTATCCGCTGCTTCCACAGCTAGAATAATATACCCGGATATACTATTTCCAACGACTTCACTTCAAGACTTGTATATAGTTATTTCTTACTAATAATATTCCTGAATTTACTAACCTGCGTTCAAGTTTGTATACTGTGTTCAATATAAGCTACTTTTCTATCTCAATATCTGTTTTTGTTGTTCATTATTTTGTGCGGTTCATCACCCGGAATCCACGAGACAAAGAAAGAAAGAAAGAAAGAAAGAAAGAAAGAAAGAAAGAAAGGATCTGTATCAATCAAAATCTAAGAATTTAACCAAGTATTTATTCTAGAGCAGCATGAGGTCATTAATTAACTATTTTGTTAGATAGAATAGGTTTATTTTTATGGTTTAAGATGACAAGTTTTTCTAAAAGGCATAAGTTACATCTGTCTCCTTTCCCAGTGTAAGGTTTGGTTTTCGGAACAATATTTCAAGTAATAATTGGGTTCTTTTTACAGTTTTCAATTTTCAACAATACATGGATACACAGCACTTTTTTTTTAATTTACTGTTGTTTAAAGACAAAATGTGGTTGTGAAATCGAATTTTCCACATGCTAGCACTTGCTCCAAAGTAAAATTTGACATCATCATCATCTGAATGGATGTGAGCTTTTCAAACAATACTTCAGACATACAGTCAATGGGCAGGTATTATTTTTTCGGTAGTTGCAATTATTTTTATAAGTAGTAGTAAGGTAACTGATATTATTCAGGTAAGCCAAGTGTTTATTTGAAAACAAACTAGGCAGAAATAAGCGGAAACCATCTAAACGCAAAATTATTAGGTTTAACTCACCCTTTAGTCTTGACGTCCAAACACACATGGAAAATTATTTCTAAATATCATTCAAAAACATTTTTACCATTCACCAACACTAAAAAAAAATTAAACAAAAACAATGTTAAAATCAGTAAAAGAACTGCGTTAAAAACATATATAATATATTTTACAACAAAATAAAATGTTATCAAATAAACACTTGGCCCAATTTCTATATAGTTTTGGGCAGCCGTCGATGCCCGAGTACTGTCGGAATGTCTCTTGTGGCCATTATAAAGAGTTCCAGCTGCTCCAGACTTACCTCTAATCTGTGAATATCAGATTCTCTAAGCCTTCCTTCCTCATCACATGTCCCAGGAACTTCAGCTGTCTCTTCTTGATGCTCAGTATGAATTTCATTTTCGTTTCCATCCTTTCTAAAACCTCATCATTGATCCATGATATCCGCAGCATCCTTCTGTAAAACCACATTTCAGCTGATCAAGTTTTTCCTTCGTCTTTGATGATATTGTCCAGCATTCACTGCCATATTGAAGAACTGAAAACACATAGCAATCCAATACTCTCTTCTCTGTTTTTAGCGAAATTGTCCTGTTTCTTAATACTTTACTCAGCTCATGGACTGCATCCTTGTGCTTTTGGATCTCAGGAATATAAATGTATAGAAACTGATGTGGTCAAAAAGTGAGGGGTCAGTTTATATAATGATTGTAATATGGAACTGATCCCATACTTTATATCCAGTATGCTTCTGTAGAACCATATTTCAGTTGCTTCAAGTCTTTCCTTCATCATCATAGATATTGTCCAGCATCCACTGCCATATTGAAGAACTGACATCACAGAGCAATCTAGTACTGTCTTCTTTGTTTTGTAGCGAAACTTTCCTGTTTCCTAATACACTGCTCAGCTTCTGGAATGCGTCTTTGGCTATTCTAATTTGCCTTCGGATCTCGGTGTCGCACTTTCTGTCTTCCGTTAGAACACTTATCACCTATTAAAAAAATTACTACGTAAAATATATTCTGGCTTTAAATAATGTGAATAAATTGTAAAATAATAATATTAATAATAATAAGTCGTATAAATGTATATGTTTGAAACCTCCTCCTGATCTATTTCTGCGTTTCAACTGCAGATTTTTTTTTTTCATACGGCGATTAATGATGTTAATGAAGCTTAGTAGGGAGTAATGGCGTCTTCATGTAATCAATGCTTCACTATTTTTTTTAAAATTTTCCTTGTATATCCTTCTGAAGATTTCCGCAAATGCTGTTCTATTTACAATTGACAAGGCCCACGTTCATTTCGCTAGCTACATCAATAAGCTGAATTTCCGTTACTTGGAGGCAAACAATTCGAAAATCTATACACGGAGAATGAATTAACGTGCGAATCCGAATCCAAATCTCGGATATTCTCACTCCTGTTGGCGTGAAACCTCTCTCCAATTGACGATGTTTTCAATGGATTAGCCGTCCCTGGTCAGTTTTGTTAGTAAGGCTATTTAACCCATAGTTGGGGATCGATGGCCTTTAACTCTGAAGAGTTCATGCACTTTTTAAGAACTCATGTTTTTTTTCTTTTTTTTTTACGCTATTAGGGCTCAACTTACCCTAGTCAACAGACCACGTGATAGGCTATTGCAAATTTTAGAGTTTTTATCTGTTACTACTTTGATGATGAGGAAAGTCGAGCGGTTCTTACTGAAATTTCTGGAACTAAAACTCATAAACATTCATAATTCAATTGGATGGTTTCAACAGGATGAGGCCACCGTGCACAAAGCGTGCTAAACAGAGCTTTTGGTGTGGGGGGGGGACAGGGCTCTTGTTCAGGATATGTGATCTTATACGGCAGTAACAATCCAAGGCCTACACGCTTGTCTACACACAACGTGTAATTATTTTCAGTAGGGTTATCAAAAGATGAAATCCAAAATAGATGGGCCTCGATATGTTCACTTGGCTGAGATATACACCTTTGAGATTTAAATCCATCTTGGTCCTGGGTATGACGGTAAACTGCATCCGGCAGCAAGGCCTCTGATTAAGATATTATTAGGAGCATGGAACAACCTCTTAATTGCTGTTGTTCTCAGGTCCACTCTGACACAGGGTGGTAGCACCTGTTAGGTTCCTAGTTATGGGCAAAGACTAACCTATCGCCCAGTTCACACTCCACCAACGTCTACTGAAGAGGTGAAGAGGCTCATCCCTTGTTCCCTGTTTAGGATGTGGTTTCCGGCTTTCTTTTTCCAATCTTTCTCACTCCTTTTCCTTTTTCAATTGGAGTAGATAGACTAACCTATTGCCCGGTTCACACTCCACCCACGTCTACTGAAGAGGTGAAGAGGCTCATCCCTTGTTCCCTGTTTAGGATGTGGTTTCCGGCTTTCTCTTTTCCAATCTTTCTCACTCCTTTTCCTTTTTCAATTGGAGTAGATAGACTAACCTATTGCCCGGTTCACACTCCACCCACGTCTATTGAAGAGGTGAAGAGGCTCATCCCTTGTTCCCTGTTTAGGATGTGGTTTCCGGCTTTCTCTTTTCCAATCTGTTCACTCTCACGTAGCCCCCTGCACATCAGTGGCGTTATCGCCTTGCTCGGGGTGATATAATTTTAAAAAAATAGTTAACCCCCAAACTGGGGTGAAAACACTATGAAGGCATAAAAATACTTTTATAGAAATATATACATAAAAATAGATTTTATATAGAAAAATATAGTTTTGAAGGAAAAATATTACCAACAATACATTTTTGAAGAAAAAAAATATTACCATGACACATTTTTGAAGAAAAAAATTATTCTCAGCAAAACATTTTTGATTACAAAACAAGAAGACATTTTTAGTTTTCTGAAATAATGAATAAAAACAAAATTTTTCATTCCATCTGATTAAACAAACCTTCTCACTATAACCGAACATTAAATAAATACCTTAAGACCCGAACTTTTTGACATTAAATAGCTCATAGAGGTGTTGATATGCCAGTAAACAAAATTCAAACTCAAACTCAAAATCCATCTGAAAAAGGATGGGTCACGAGAGACTTCTATGCCCGATATATATATATATATCAATTTTTCAATCTTTTTTTAATATCGCGACTTCTTTTTTTTTAATTTCTTTCTTTCATTCTTTCATGAATTCATTCATTTTTAACTTTTGCCTTTCGTTTTCCGTTTAAAAGATAAAATAGTTCTTGTCCTAATACTTTTGCACGGCACTATATATATATATATATATATATATATATATTCCATTTGTAAGAGAGTTATTACGCGACCGAGGTTTCTACCATAAGTGGTGTCTTCAGGCAATTCTCAATAACTGATTTTACCGTTTACCATCTTCTTCTTGGCACAAACTGTGCCATTAAGAAAAGTTAGAGATTATGCTCTTCCCAAACAAAAACGAATTATTGAATGAAAGAACGGAAATTATGACTAAGTGTAACCATACTAAAAAATACCTCTTATACAACCATGGATGAAAACGCCATAATTTCTTAAAATTTAAAAATTGCGAGTTCAAAACTTACCTGCCACGTGAGCGTAAAAAAAAAAACAAAACAAAACAAAACAAAAAAAAAACCCCGTTAGGTGAGCATTCTTAAAAAACAAACAAACAAAAAATCGTGAACGGTAAAATTAGTTATTGCAAATCACCTGAAGACACCACTCATGGTAGAAACCTAGGTCACGTAATAACTCGTTTACAAATAGAAAATAATTTAAAAGTTCTACAATATAATTGTATTGAACACATTTTAATACAAATGTGCACTGTTCTAATTTTATTATAACCAAAATCTAAATAATTAATCAATCAATCAGTCAATCAATCAATCAATATATATATATATATATATATATATATATATATTACTTTTTCAATCTTTTTTTTAATATCGCGACTTCTTTTTTTTTTAATTTCTTTCTTTCATTCTTTCGTGAATTCATTCATTTTTTAACTTTTGCCTTCCGTTTTTTTATATTCCTCTTTCATCTTTTCTCGCTTGCTTTTGATCATGTCAATTGATGCAAATTCCTTCACTGCAATGAGCCGACCGAATTACAACCACGGGTCAAATGAAATATTAATGCGCTTTTTTTTTCTTAAATAAATTATGAAACAAAAAAACAAATCCGACCTGAAAAATACAATAATCTTCCGCTAACCTCAAAGAAAAAAATCCTTGAATGCCAATAGAAAAAGAATTAAAATATTTCTGTCAGAGAATAAAAATGAACTGTTTAAATATTTAAAAACATACGAGACAAAAGAAAGTCACAACCGCTTAAAAATTGATGGTTCGATATAACCAGCCAATGAAAAAGTATAAAATGAAATAACGAGAAGACGTATCTAAACTTTTTTTACAAAAAAAACTTTGTCTGTGTGTGTGTGTGTGTGTGTGTGTGTGTGTGTGTGTCCGTTACCTACAGACTCCGAAACGGCTGAACCGATTTTCTTGAAAATTTACACAGTTGTACTATAAGCGTCTGCGAGTGTTCTTAGCTAGGTTTTGTGTCGAGGTACTCCCGATAAATATCGAAAATCGATAATCGAAAAAATCAGGTTATAGAAGGAGTGGTCCGATTTTAATCAAATTTGATACACTCATAGACAAAAACATAAGAAACGATATTCAGAAATTTCAAGGTTACAGTTCTTACAATAGTGCAGAAAATCGATAATATATATAAATAAAAGGCAAGATGTTTGTGTGTGTCTGTTAATCTGTCTGTATGTTCTTTATACAAATCCACAATTTTTATCCGTTTCTCTCCAAACTTCGCACAAATATTCTTTAGGCTGAGTCTGAGCTCCAGGACCATGATTAGTTTTAAAGCTTTCATTACACCCGAGCAACGCCGGGCTATACTGCTAGTAATACCTAAAATGATTGAACTGAAATATTCAAAATGGCAGAATTACTAAACTAACAGAAGCAGAAATACTCGCAACAATATTTGTCATTTTACTAACAAGTTTTGTCATCCGTTTACCCAAGCTCGTTAGATAGGCTAGTTACTTTTTCCTTTTTTTGGTGGGGGGGGGGGGGCTGTTCGTCTTGTCTACAATATCTTGTGCGTATTAAAGTCTCCAAGCGTTACTTCCTCCTTATATGTGCCGAATATTTCAACTATCTCTTCCTGGTTTTAAATTTCTTCTTCTGCGTGACGTCATCGTTCGAGACATAGGCGATAAAAACTCTCCACAACTTCCTACCTTTTGTAGCTCTTAGCAATATGTTTCTCTATTGTCCGTCCTAATCGTTGGTCTGTCATAACTTTATACAAGCTAGTTATATAGGTTACTGTTTGCTATGCTCTATCTCTTTTTCCTTCACTATGTCTTGAGAGTTTCAAATTCCCCAAGGTTATTTTTTCTTATTCAGTCTGTCAGTTAATTGCCATACGTGATACACGATTGGGTAATCATGTCTTTTTCGAGCCATGACTGACTTTTCCCGTAGTAGATTTCCAATTCTTTTTGTGATAGACTTGTTGTCAGCCAAGGCTATAGAACCCAATCTTTCCTGCTATTCAACCCATAGCTAGAGGGAGAAGAGACAGATTAATACGTTTCCCAAGGGTATTTGCGCGTAAGGGAATGCAACGAATTCAACTGGAATTTGAAAAAGGCTCTCCGATTTCTCGTTCCAAGCCGATATCCACTGCAACACAACGCAAGTCCCAAATTTAGATTTCTGATTTCACTCAAAAGAATATCTGTTTCTAGGATTTATCGGTTTTAAATGTGTAACTCGCTAAGTCGCCATTTTTTTTTTTTTTTTTTTTTTTTTTGTGGGAGAAAGAGTTCAGACTCGAGGCGCATTCGAATCCGTGTTCGCCCTGGAGGCAAGTCATTTTCTTCTCGTATAGCAAAAAATGCATACATTCTGGGCTTCTTTGCCGTCTAAGATAGTTCACCACAGAATGCAATGCAATATTCCTCATTTAACAGTTTATAAAGAAACTAGCAGTATAGCCCGGCGTTGGTCGGGTGTAATGAAAGCTTTAAAACTAATCCATGATCCTGGAGCTCAGACTCTTTGGACGTTGGCACGAAAGACAGTAGTTGTTTCCAGTTAAAGCGAAACCCTAGACTGAAAGAAAAATAAATGGATGTAAGTCAAATTTTGATTTCCTAGTATCGATATCAAATCAGTTTTTCCGTCGTAAACTGAATTTTGAATGCTAAATAAGTCCTCTGAGTAAATGGTATCATGGCTGAGTCTAAGAACTACAATTATACCTACTTAGAGCCAAACCCGAAGCAAAAGCTAAAATAAAAGGGCTGAAAAAAATACAGACATACAGGTAGATAAACAGACACACACACAGACATCTTGCATTTTATATATATATATTTTATCGATTTTCTGCACTATTGTAAGAACTGCAACCTGGAAACTTCTGAATATCGTTTCTTATGTCTTTGTCTATGAGTGTATCAAATTTGATTAAAATCGGACCACTCCTTCTATAACCCGATTTTTTCGATTATCGATTTTCGATATTTATCGGGGGTACCTCGACACAAAACTTAGCTAAGAACACTCGCAGACGCTTATAGTACAACTGTGTAAATTTTCAAGAAATCGGTTCAGCCGTTTCGGAGTCTATAGGTAACGGGGACACACACACACACACATAGACAATGTTTAATTTATAAATAAGTGTAGATACTTTTGTTGTAAATTCTCAAGAACAAAAAAAATGTATAAATTCAGTTTCATCATAAGTTTAGGTTTTATTACAATTCTAACCATTGCTTTTTAAATAATAAATATTGCTGAGGAGTCGTGCTATACTGCTAGTTAAACAATAATTATAAATTAATCTTTAAATTTATTAATAGAGTTTGATACACATCTCTAGACACTGTTAAAAATTAATTCCAGTGATAAACACTATTTATTTATGAGATTATTCATCTAAAATAGCGTTTTTTTTATTTAAAACATTCTAGAAACTAATGCAGTTAGAACTGATACAATGCAATATTTATCATTTACCAATTTATAGAGAAATAAATACGAAAACAATTTTTGTTCAGAAATTTACTAAATTAATAAAATATTAAGGATGTACGCTGTGGCGCAGTGGATCGAGACAATCGGGGAACCGAGTTCGAATTCCAGTTGAATTCCTTGCATTCACTTACGCGCAAATGCCCTTGGGAAAGGTATTAATCTGTCTCTTCCTTCTAGTTATGGGTTAAATAACAGGAGAGATTGGGTTCTATAGCTCTTGGTCGGCAACCAGTCTACCGCAGAAAGCAATGGCAACCTACTGCGGGATAATCTTCTGCCCAGTCAGTCATGTCTCTTTCGAGACATGATCGCCCAATCGCGCATGGCACTTAACTGTCTGAATACAATATTTGAACCACTTATAAAGAAATGTTTTATTTGCCATTTTATAAAAATTTGAATTGATTGACAATTGTCTAATATTTAGCTAACCATTTAAACAAAGAGTATAATAAATAGTGTAAAAATGTGTTGGCTTTTAGTATTTCTTCTTTTGCTTATTTTTGTAATCATTTAACCCCACGTAAGGTGATGATGAGGCTAGGATGCAAAGGCCACAGGAAACGAAAGAGAATAAGAAGTTTTTAGTAAAGAGGTGCGAGGAAAAGACAACAATATTAGATTGTTTGTTGACAAGAATAATTTTATATTTACAACATCCTAAAAACTGATATAGTTCAAATTAATGCAAATATTTATCATTTACCAATTTATAAAGAAATAAATATGAAAACAATTTTTTTTATTCAGAAATTTACTAAATTAATAAAACATTTGGACCACTTATAAAGAAAGGTTTTATTATTTACCATTTTATAAAGTTGGAATTGATTGGCAATTATCCAATATTTTGCGAAACATTTAAATAAATTGTTAGCTTTTAGTATTTATTTTTCTGCTTATTTTTGTAATCATTTAACCCCACGTAAGGTGATGATGAGGCTAGGATGCAAGGGTCACAGGAAGTGAAAGAGAATGAGAAGTCTTTAATAAAGAGATGTGAAGAAAGGACAACAATATTAGCTTGTTTGTTTACAAAAATAATTTTTAATTTACAACATTCTAAAAACTGATACAGTTAAAATTAATGCAAATATTTATCATTTACCAATTTATAAAGAAATAAATATGAAAACAATTTTTTATTCAGAAATTTACTAAATTAATAAAATATTTGAACCACTTATAAAGAAATGTTTTATTATTTACCATTTTATAAAGGTGGAATTGATTGGCAAGATGTTATACTGCCACTGTTGTGCAGGGGGTTACATAGGAGGAAAGTTATGAGAAGGAGTGACAGAATAAAGGGGGTGTCAGGAAGCGAGTAAGAGGGGGATGAGAATCCTGCAGAAATGAGATGAGAGCATTAGGGAGAGGATACAAGTTATCTTCGGTAATGTTTTTTAAAACAAAAGCGATGTCATGGAAAAAATAATCCCTTCATATTTGTTACTTTTTTCGGGTATGGAAGTGTATGTTTGCCAATAAATGCTTTATTTATCATTTCGTTACGGACTTAGTCCTCTCCCTAACTGTAAAGTGTTATTTTGTTGAGCCCAGGTGAAGACATGTTGGCGTACGACGTCTGTCAGGAATTATTGTTTATTTTTATTTCTTTCTACTGTGCAGGTTGAAGATGATGCATTTCGTCAATCAGGAGCACTGGGTGCAGACCGTGTAAATCCACTGTCAGAAATGGCCGACATTAATTGGCTGAAGGCAGAATGCCTACCTCTTCAGGTGAGAAAATTTCTCTCTTTTTCCCTTTCTGTTTATTTTGATTTTTCTCTTCGACTTTCGATTAATCTATGGCCTCTGCTCGGATGAGCTTAAGTCACTGATGCCTCCTCAACAGGTGTTTACTCGTGCAACCAGACTGGCAACTGGGTCCCACCCATTCACAGTCAGGTTAGCCAAACGCAGACGACAATTCTACCCCTGCAGCTTCTTCTCTCGCACTTTCCGCCTGTGGAACTCGCTCCCGTATTCTTGCTTTCCTGACGGCTACAACCTCCAGAAATTTAAATGCAAAGTCAATACTCATCTACTAACCACTGGACTCTAGCTCTCTCCCCTCCCCTGTATAACCTTCCCTTTCTCTCCACCTGTGTATCTGTCATCGCACCTGCTTTCTCAGCTTTCTATTGTTCCTTTCTAACTAGTTTGTACTCCTCACTATTTTCTAATTAATCTTTTTACATTTATGTAGCCCCCTGCACATCAGTGGCGTTTCCGCCTTGCTCGGGGTGAAATGATTAAAAAAAAAAAAAATTAAAAAAAAATATTCACCTGATCTTTTTTTTTTTTTTTTACCCTCATTTCTCTAATTTCCTTCAATAGTTCTTTATTTATTCATTTTCGTCGTTTTTTTTTTCTTTTCTCATATGTTTTCCTGGTCGTTCTTTCTTAAAACATATTCAATGTCACACTTACTTGATGCATTTCCGGGGTGTGCTGCTGGAGAACGCCTCGTAATCAGAAATTAGAGAGCGGAGTTCAAATGTCACTTGGGTTAGTAACATGTACTGACACGCAAATACACTTGGGAAAGTTACGAATCCAACTCCCTCTCCAGCTAAGGGTTAAATAGTGGGATGATTGTCTGGAAAATCATAGTCATCCTGAAAAAAAAAGAAATTGTTAATGCAAAAGAAATAATGAATCTTACAATCCAGAATATTCTTCGGCTTTAAATGAACCGAAAGGGGTTGATAAGCCGTAAAAAAACAAAGCAATCAATCACCTCTCTCTTTGTTTTGCATTAACGACGTCGCTTATCATTATTTATTTATTTCCTTTCATTTTGGTTTTATTTCTGTTTGTTTTTTTTATTTTTTTTTTGTTTTTTTGTCGTTGAATGACTGTTTTCTTTCTTTCTTTCTTTCTTTCTAGTGGGTTTACTTCATTATTCACTTTTTACTATTCTCTCTTTTTCTTTCTATCTATCTTTCTTTCTTTCTTTTTTCTTTCTTTTTCTCTCGTCCTTTTTCCTTCTCTCCTTTCTTCCTTCTTTCTTTTTTTCTTTCTTCCATCATTTATTTCTTCCTTTTTCTTTCTTTCTTCCTTATTCCTTTCTTTTTTCCTTCCTTCTTTTTTCTTTTTTCCATCATTTCTTTCTTTCTTTCTTTCTTTTCTTCCTTTCTTCCTGCTTTCCTTTCTGCCTTTCTTTCTTTCTTTCTTCTTTCCTTTCTTTCTTTATCTTTCTTTTATTTTTATTTTTATTTTATGTTTCTTTCTGCTTTTTTGTCGTTGAATGACTGTTTTCTTTCTTTCTTTCTTTTTAGTGGATTTACTTTACTATTCGCTTTTTACTGTTCTTTCTTTTTCTTTCTTTCTTTCTGTCTTTTTATTCCTTTCTTTCTTTTTCTTTCTTTCTTTTTCTCTCTTTCTTTCTTTCTTTCTTTCTTCATTTCTTTCTTCCTTTTTCCTTCCTTCCTCCCTTCTTTTCTTCCTTCTTTTCTTTCTTTCTTCATTTCTTTCTTTTTCTTTCCTTCTTCCTTCATATATTTCTTCCTTTTTCTTTTCTTCCTTCGTTCCTTTGTGCTTTCCTTTCTTTGTTTCTTTGTTTCTTTATATTTTTGTCCTTTCTTTGTTTCTTTCTTTTATTTGTTTTTTTATTTTTTCCTTCTTTTCTTTCTTTTTATCTTTCATCTTTCTGTCGTTAATATTTTTCTTTCTTTCTTCCTTTCTTTCCTTTATTTCTTTCTTCTTTTTTCTTTTCTTCCCTCCTTCCTTTCTTTCTTTGACTCTTTCTTTATGTATTTCCTTATTCGTTTCTAGCTTTCATCCTTTCTTTCTTTCTTTCTTTTTCCTTTCTCTCTGTCATCATTTCTTTCTTTCCTCCTTCATTTCTTTCTTTATTTTTCTTTATTTTTGTTTCCTTTTTTCCGTTTTCTCTAATTTTCTTTCTTTTTGCTTTTTTCTTTATTCTTTCATCTTTCTTTTTTATTTATTTCTTTTTTCTTTCTTCTTTTATAATTTTTTTCTTTTTCTTCCTTTCTTCCTTCCTTTCTTGCTTTATTTTTACTTCTTCTTTCTTTTCCACATTTTTCTTTCTTCCTTTCTTTATGTTGCTTTTTCTTTCCTTTCTTTATTAACACCTTCACCTTTAGATATTAATAAGGTGAATGAGGACAAAACTGGAAGCGGCCGAAATGTGGTTCTACAGAAGGATGCTACGGATATCGTGGACTGAGCATACAAGCAACTACGAAGTGTTAGAAAGAATGGCAACAAAAAGGAGATTAATACTGAGCATCAGGAAGAGACAACTGAAGTTCCTGGGACATGCAATGAGGAAGGAGAGCCTGGAGAACCTGATACTGACTAGTCAGATAGAAGGAAGGAGAGACAGAGGAAGGCAGCGGATATCTGCAGAGTCTGATCAGGTGGATGACGGAACGGGGGTTGCCAGGAGCAACAGGAGCAAACATACTAAGAGCCACAAGGGATAGGGAGACGTGGAGATCCATGATCGCCTACGTCCTGAAGGGACAGGGCACATAGAAGAAGAAGAAGAAGAAGAAGGCATCAAGAATACATTCAAATTTGTTTTACAGCCTATCGTCCGGTTTAGACTGCCCTCCAGTCTATTGGACTGGAGTAGAGGTTTATCCCTTGTTTTCTGTTTGGAACTGGGCTTCTAACGTCAGCTTCAGCTCTGTAAAAATGAACAAAGAAGAATATTTACCTACATCACGCACCATCATTTACTGGAGGGCACAGAATCCCCAATATGTACCAACTGTCAAAAAAAATTAAGTGTCAAACAAAATACATTTAGAGTGTATAAACTTAAATACAGTGCGAAAGAAGTATTACCAAACAAGTAGTTTGAAAAAAACTATTTATAGAAACGAGACCAAGCAGGACACTCGAATTCTTAAAAGAAATCGGAATGCACTCAAAAATATGACTGGTTGAATACTATTTCACACGCACATAGATATATGTATATCTATCAACTTGATATATATTTACAAAACATAGTTCTACCAAATGTACGTTTTCAAATCTTGTATATGTAATACATATATACATATAATGTATTTAAGCTGGATTTGGCTTCAGATAACCCGTGGTGGTTGGTATACCATAAAATCTAAACAGCCAAATTAAATATATACATTTTTATAAAATACTAGCAGTATAGTCCGGCGTTGCTCGGGTGTAATGAAAGCTTTAAAACTAATCCATAGTCCTGGAGCTCAGACTCAGCCTAAAAAATATTAGTGTAAAATTTGGTGAGAATCGGATAAAAATTGTGGATTTGTATGAAGAACATACAGACAGATAAACAGACACACATACAAACATCTTGCAATTTATATATAAATATTATCGATTTTCTGCACTATTGTAAGAACTGCAACCTTGAAACTTCTGAATATCGTTTCTTATGTCTTTGTCTATGAGTGTATCAAATTTGATTAAAATCGAACCACTCCTTTTATAACCCTATTTTTTCGATTATCGATTTTCGATATTTATCGGGGGTACCTCGACACAAAACCCAGCTAAGAACACTCGCAGACGCTTATAGAACAACTATGTAAATTTTCAAGAAAATCGGTTCAGCTGTTTTGGAGTCTATAGGTAACGGACACACACACATACACACACACACACACACACACACACAAAGTTTCCTTTATAAATAAGTTTAGATGTAGGCTGGATTTGGCTTCAGATAACCCATAGTGATTGGTATGCCATAAATTCTAGACAGCCAAATTAAATATATACATTTTTATAAAATATTTTATTAATTTAAAATGTGTTAAATATATAAATTTGTTAAATAAAATTCTTGAAATTGTTCTTAACTCATTGTTCGATTTATAATAATTTAGTACGGCGTTAAATGACCCAAGATGAGTTGATAGGCCGTAAATCAAAACAAACAAACAAACAAACAAACAAACAAACAAACAAACAAACAAACAAACGAGCAGGTTGATTTGACGCCGTGTGCGTGGCAGGGCAGAGCTTAGACGTAAAACTGTGACCTGTTGGAAGTAAAAAATGGATTTCGTGCCAACACCTGCCATAGAAATAGCAATAGGCTTGCGACGTTCGGTTCCGCGGGGGGAAATGCTTACCGCTCGCTGGGTTGTCAAAGTAAGAACCTCTTTATCTATTAATTTGGGAGAAGAGGTAAACAGATCCGACGGAAAGATCTCAAACTTACGGCGTAAATACAAATCCCACAAAGAACAATCATCAAATCTGAACAGCGTGCGCGTCGAGGAAAAGACGCCACGCTTAAGGATGGTGGTGTGTTTATGTAGGT
>JBBBDQ010001016.1:3112500-3242500 GCA_037127315.1 Ascarosepion bandense | reverse complement strand
ACAAATTCAAAATTTAAAATTCAAATCTGACTCAATGATTTTGTTAGAGAAAAAAAAAAGGATTTTCTGGAATGTACACACTTTGCACACAAAACTCGAGAATAGGGTCCGTGAAAGGAATTTGATATTTATTTTTTTATAATTAAAGATTATTTAAATCTTTTTTTAGATGCTTCTTTGTTTCCTATTTGCCAAAAAACATTTCACATCGAGGTGTGAAATTTTGCGAGTTTTGTGTGCAAAGTTTGTACATTCAAGAACGTTTTTTTTATTCTTTTTTTTTCTAACAAAATCAGTGTGTCAGATTTAAATTTAAAATTTTGAATTTGTTTTGTTTAGTACAACTTTTAGCACGTCTTTTTCTGTATTTTTACATCAGCTGTTTCTTTCAAGGTTTTTTTCTTGTCAAAATAGACACCCTTAACTCTCTATACATGATCAACCATACCTGATTTCATTGTTTCTCTCTCCTTTTTATTACGTTTTTCTAATCTTACTTTATAGGCAGTGGGGCTTGTTTCACCTTTATATTCTTTGCCACAATTGCAAGGGAGAGAGTATACACAGTTTATCGTTATGTTACGTCACGTATTAAACTTCACTCGGTTGGTGTTTGTCTGTAGAATTTTCTCTTCATTTCAAATAAATCGCAGCCAGGTGATTCTCCCGGAGAGTAATACACTACGCCTCCTCGGACTTACTCTGTCCTCAGACCTCAAATAGAACCACTATATTGAATCCATATCAAAATCTACTGCTAAGAAAGTTGGGTCACTATGTCGATCCAGGATGTTTTTTCCACCTGAATCCATCCTGCATATATACAAGTCAACCATCCGTCCGTGCATGAAGTACTGCTGCCATTTATGGTCAGGTGCCCCTGCCTTTCTCCTCAGTGTTCTTGACAAGCTCCAAAGGAGAGTCTGTAATGTGATAGGTACTGATCTGGCGACTCGACTGCAGCCACTTTCCCATCGTCAAAATGTGGCCTCCCTCTGTCTCTTCTATAAATACTTTCATGGCTTCTGCTTGGATGAGCTTAAGTCACTGATGCCTCCTCAACAGGTGTTTACTCGTGCAACCAGACTGGCAACTGGGTCCCACCCATTCACAGTCAGGTTAGCCAAATGCAGACGACAATTCTACTCCTGCAGCTTCCTCTCTCGCACTTCCCGCCTGTGGAACTCACTCCCGTATTATTGCTTTCCTGACGGCTACAACCTCCAGAAATTTAAATGCAAAGTCAATACTCATCTACTAACCACTGGACTCTAGCTCTCTCCCCTCCCCTGTATAACCTTCCCTTTCTCTCCACCTATGTATCTGTCATCGAACCTGCTTTCTCAGCTTTTTATTGTTCCTTTCTAACTAGTTTGTACTCATCACTCTTTCTAATTAATCTTTTTACATTTATGTAGCCCCCTGCACATCAGTGGCGTTTCCGCCTTGCTCGGGGTGAAATGATTAAAAAAAAAAATCTTGGGATGTTTTTTTTTTTTTTTTGATAATCCTTTGACCTAAGACAAGAAAAATCTGGGTCCTCCTTTATTTAAATTACTCCAGCAAATTAACAATAGGATTATGTTCAAAATTACCTGTAGGTTAACTGGGTCGTCATATCCTAGATACGCCAGAGAGTAGATAGGCCGAAACAAAAACGGGGACAATACTTCGAAAGTTAGCGTATATAAATATGAGTTTATAAGATAATAAAATATATATTCTACAATTGATAACTGCCTTGTTTAACTGCTTCTATTAACTGCAGTATTTAATTGCCTTCCCAACAAGGCCTTTTTAATGTGGGTAATCTGGTCCAAATAGCTCGGGCAAAAATTTCTGTTTAATTTTCCCCAGACGAGACTCTACCCTTCGGCGGAGCCTCGACTGGGTTATTACTCTCCTCCCGAAGATAGAGAGTTCGACAATACGCAAGGCAGTTAACTGCTTTCGTTAACTACTCTCCGGAAATCACGCAGGTAATCATATATAACAAAATGAAGAGTCCATTCCTCGTAGGAGGGCACCATAACACTATAATCAGGACGTATTTGCCTTGAGGACAGCATATTTCTGCTTTAAACCCTGAAAAAAAAATGTAAAGTTTATATGTAACACAAAATAAAAAAACAGTTAACCTTGTCGTTATAAACCAAAATACCCCACCAAATCAAACCTAGCGATGACCAATATAGTGTACCAATTCCGCTGCTTAGTACAAGACTGTAGCTTGTCACAAATCAATTACTTATATCAGACATACTACCACCACATTAAGGAGACGTCTTAAATATCACCTGTTGAATCTTGTTAAGTGTCATACGCGATACAGGCTTAAGCGATCATGTCTAGAAAGAGACATGACTGACTGGGCAGAATATTATCCCGCAGTTAGTTGCCATTACTTTCTGCGGTAGACTGCTTGCCAGCCAAAGTTATAGAACCCAATCTGTCTAGTTATTTAACCCGTAACTGGAGGGAAGCGACGGATTAATGCTTTTCCCAAAGGTATTTGCGCGTAAGTGAATGTAATGAATTCAACTGGAATTCGAACTCGCTTTCCCGATTTCTCGATCAGAGCCGATATCCACTGCACCACAATGCACATCCGAAACACGGAGAATAGATATGCAAAATACAGCAGCCTTGAGAATGACTAAAATTATGGTCAAAACCTCGCGGAACAACAAAAACTATGGACAATATTTATATTCTTTAACGCCTAAAATACGGGAAAATGTTAGAAAAACACAATAAAAGTGTCGTGGATTCCGGATGAGGAACCGTACAAAATAATGAACAACAACAAAAACAGATATGGAGATAGAAAAGTAGGTTATATTGAACGTAATATACAAACTTGAACGCAGGTTAGTAAATCCAGGAATACTATTATTAGAATTAAATATATACAAGTTTTGAAGTGAAGTCATTGGAAATAGCATGTCCGGGGAAATTATTCTAGCTGAGTGGAGCTCAGAGCTAGTCTGGTCTCTGATTAACTTCGGTATCTGTCGGAATTTTTCGATAACACTAACGGATCTCTACTAATACTCTCCACTGTAAACTGCAACTACAGCTGAGGTCCCAGATCTTCCACTGTTCTCTCTATGGCAGGATTATATGTACACTCAGAGCAATACAAATGTAGAACTTTAACTGTGCTTTATAGACTACGCAAAGGCGTTTAACAAAGTACGCCACAAAGACTTGATAGAAACGCTCGACAACTTCGACATTTTTTGAAAAGACGTTATCGCTCGGTTCACACTCCACCCACGTCTATTGAACAGGTGAAGACGCTCATCCCTTGTTTCCTGTTTAGGATGTGGTTTCTGGTTTTCTCTTTTCCAATCTTTTCACTCTTTTCTTTTTTTCTTTTTTTTCACTTGGAGTAGATAGACTTAACTATCGCCCGGTTCACACTCCACCCACGTCTATTGAGCAGGTGAAGAGGCTCATCCCTTGTTTCCTGTTTAGGATGTGGTTTCCGGCTTTCTCTTTTCCAATCTTTTCACACTTTTCTTTTTTTATTTTTTTCAATTGGAGTAGATAGACTAAACTATCGCCCGGTTCACACTCCACCCACGTCTATTGAACAGGTGAAGACGCTCATCCCTTGTTTCCTGTTTAGAATGTGGTTTCCGGTTTTTCTCTTTTCCAATCTTTTTACTCTTATGTAGCCCCCTGCGCATCAGTGGCGTTATCGCCTTGCTCGGAGTGATATGATTAAAAAAAAAAAACACTCAGTCGAGTCCATTATTATATACAAAAAAGGGAGATCCCACAACACTCCTCTCCCTAGTTTCTTTTTTTGGGGGTAGTTAGTATTTTTTTTTTTTTTTTTTGAATCTGTGATTAATTGCTCCGTAAACTTTGGTTTTCTGCTAGTTCTAAAATCTGTATTTATTGGAGGTGTCTGACTGTCAAAAGCTTAAAAAATAGTTTGCTTAAAACATTCTTGTTGGCTGTATTCAATCAAAGCTGCTTAAAAGAAAGATTTCTGTCCAAAAACCTTGTATACAGAATTATGTTACTATTGATTTTGTGGTTCTACAGAAGGATGTTGAGGATACCATGGATGGAACACCGAACAACGAAAAGATTTTGGAGAGGACTGAAACTAGAATGAAACATACTTACAATCAGAAAAAGACATGTAATGAGGAAGAAGGGCTTGGAGAACCTAATGCCCACAGGATGGATAGAGGGGGAAAGCGAGAGACAAGGGAAAGCAACACATGACATACTTGATAGACTTGAACAGACGGGTGGCGAAGCGGAGATTGAGTGAGATAACAGGGGAAAGGTTATTAAGAACGACAAGTGATAGGGAGATATGGAAAGACATGATCAGCTACGTCCTGAAAGGAAACGGCATATAAAAGAAGAACTGATACCATGCATGACATTTGACTTAGTTTTACTGTTGGCATTTCAGTCAATTAAGTGCCATACGTGATACACGCTTAGGCGATCATGTCTCGAAAGAGACATGACTGACAGGGCAGAAGATTTTCCATCCTGCTCTTTAAACTGTAGCTAAAGGGAGAAGAGACAGATTGTATTAATAAGTAGTAATTAGTGGGGGATCATATTATTACTTAATAACAATAGAAAACTGATCCCCCACTTTTTGACCAGTAGAAGCTTTACTTATATTTCCAACTATTAACTTCATTCAGTCAATTAAAGTGCCTTACGTGATACACGCTTTGGGCGATCATGTCTTGAAAGAGACATGACTGACTGGGCAGAACATTTTCTATCCTGCTCTTTAAACTACAGCTGAAGGGAGAAGAGTCGGATTGTATTAATAAGTAGTAATTAGTTGGGCATCAGTTTATTACTTAATAACAATAGAAAACTCATCCCCCACTTTTTGCCCAGTAGAAGCTTAACATATATTTCCGACTATTATCTTCATTCAGTCAGTTAAGTGCCATACGTGATACACGCTTGGGCGATCATGTCTAGAAAGAGACATGACTGAGTGGGCAGAAGATTATCCCGCAGTAGGTTGCCATTGCTTTCTGCGGTAGACTGGTTGCCGACCAAGGCTATAGAACCCAATCTGTCCTGCTATTTAACCCATAACTGGAAGGAAGAGACGGATTAATACCTTTCCCAAGGGTATTTGCGCGTAAGTGAATACAATGGATTCAACTGGAATTCGAACTCGGCTCCCCTGTTTCTCGTTCCGAGCCGATATCCACTGTACCACAACGCACATAAATGCCAACATTGTGGTCAGATTTATTACAGTGAAGCAAAAATGAGTTTGAATGTTGTTGTGCAGCATATCTCTGCTATGTTCATTTAGTCTGTTTTAAGGTTTCCTGGAAACGTATTTATATATATTCAAAATGCGAGGAAATTAAATAGTTGAAGACAAAGATTGAAAGCGTATATAGTTAATGAGAAAGAGAAAGACATACGTATATGTGTGTGTGTGTGTGTGTGTGTGTAGAGATGTACATCAATGCATATGTACGTGCGTGTATATGTGTTTGTGTGTGTGTAAAGATGTATATCAATGCATACGTACGTGTGTGTATATGTGTGTACGCACGCACGTAATTCGACTAATAAAATAAATCTATTTTTCCTGCCGAAAAAAAAAAAATGATAATCGCCTGAAGTGGACATTTTCGGAAATTAAGTCCCTCCTTCTCACTCCTCCCGCTAATCTAATTTTTATTTTTTGCTCGTTCCTTGTCGTCCTTGTCTTCTGATCATCCGTAATTTCCTTCGTTTGTTAATTCCTTCCCGCCTCCTTTTATTCAATTTACTCGATAATCTGTTTATTAATTCTATCATTCATTCATTTATTCATTCATTCATTCATTTCATTCCTTTCCCCCAGAGCGTCTTCATTTGTTATTTCTTTCATTCACGTTTCTTCATTCACGCAAATTCATTCGCCCGTTCGTCCGTTATTCTCCATTAAAACACTCTTGCATGCATCTCTTCATTCATTCATTATTTCATTCAAACAATGTATTCTATTTCTTTTTTAAATAATTACTACTACTTTAAGGCAATAAAGCCACTAAGATACAAGGTGTTACAGGTCGTGGGAAAATTAGGAACAGAAATATTAATAACGAATGGAAAAAGGAAAGAGTAATCAGAAGAACAGTAAATAGCGATTAGCATTGCATTTAGATTTTTTGCAGATAAAAGTTGGTTGGAAAGCAAAGGGAGTTTTTCAAGCGAGAATTGCGAGAAAAGGAACACTTAACATAGAACTGGCGGCTACATCGTGCTAACTCAAAGTTAAAATTGATGAGATCAAAACACTACTGCGATTAAATTAACAAAAAAAAAAGCTCACTCAAACAATTCTTCTTCTATGTGCCGTCCTTTCAGGACGTAGGCGATCATGGCCTTCCACGTCTCCCTATCTCTGGTGGCTCTTAGCACGCTTTCTCCTGTTACCCCACCCAAACCCCGCTCTGCCATCCACTAGCTCAAACCCATAAATCTAGAATATCAATGTATAGAAACTAGCATGACCACAAAATGAGGGATCAGTTTATATATTCGTTATAATATAGATTTGATCCCCCACTTTATATCCACCTATTTTCCTCCACTGCTGTTTATAAATCTTCTTCTATGATTTCGAATTATAACAAATTTTAGTATGTAACGCCCGTCTTTTCTCCTTGAATTACAATCTTCTATGTGTCCTGTCCTTTCAGGACGTAGGCGATCATGGCCTCTATTTCTCTATATCCCTGGTTGCTCTTAGCACGCTTTCTCCTGTTACACCACACAACCCTCGTTCTATCATCCACCTGATCAGGCCCTTCGAATATGTCATCCGCTTCTTTCCCCTGTCTCTTTTTCCCTCTGTCTGGCCTGTTAGTATTAGTTTCTCCAAGCCCTCCTTCCTCATTGCATGTCCCAGGATTTTTAGCTGTCTCTTCCTAATTTCGTTTCTATCCTTTCCAAAACCTCATCATTGCTCACATGCTCAATCCATGTTATCCGCATCATCCCTCTGTAGAACCACATTATAATTGCTTCAAGTTTTTCCTTCTTCTTTGATGATATTGTCCAGCATTCACTGCCATATTGAAGAACTGACATCAATATAGAAATCCAGTACTCTCTTCTTTGTTTCTAGCGAAATTGTCCTGTTTCTTAATATTCTTCTCAGCTCCTGGAAGGCATCCTTGTGCATTTGGATCTCAGGAATATAAATGTATAGAAAATGCTGTGGTCAAAAAGTGAGGGGTCAGTTTATATATTGTAATATGGAACTGATCCCCCACATTATATCCAGTATGCTTCTGTAGAACCACATTTCAGTTGCTTCAAGTTTTTCCTTCATCTTTGATGATATTGTCCAGCATTTGCTGCCATATTGAAGAACTGACATCACATAGCAATTCAGTACTCTCTTCTTTGTTTCTAGCGAAATTGTCCGGTTTCTTAATACTCTTCTCAGCTCCAGGAATGCATCCTTGCGCTTTTTTTATCTCAGGAATATAAATGTATAGAAACTGCTGTGGTTAAAAAGTGAGGGATCAGTTTATATATGGATTGTAATATGAAACTGATACCCCACTTTATATCTAATATCCTTCTGTAGAACCACATTTCAGTTGCTTCAAGTCTCTCCTTCATCTTTGATGATATTGTCCAGCATTCACTGCCATATTGATGAACTGACAACACGTAGCAACCCAGTACTCTCTTCTTTGTTTCAAGCAAAATAACAATTACGATGAAAGTTATTACAGAAAAAGAACAGAGAGCCAAACTTACTGTTCTCTTGAAGACGGTGTGAATAGATCGAGCAATAACTGAGCAGTACTAAAAACTAGACGAGATATCCCTAAACTTGGGCTATGTAACGGGAACAGTCTAACTGCATAGATTTATTAAACGGGTCAGTCTAAATCCCCGTGTAAGGGAGCAGTACTAAAAATAAGAACTAGACGAGATATCCCTTGACATGGCCTGTGGAACAAGAACAGACGTCCTCCATAGATTAGTTAAAGGGGTCATTTCAATCCCTGCACCGAGCAGTGTGTAATTGGATTAATTAGAAACAGGGCGAGCAATAACTGAGTAGTACTAAATAAAGAACTAGACGAGGTATCCCCAGGTAAGGACTGTGTAACAAGAACAGTCTACCTACATAAATTGATGTAAGGTTGTTCGTTCAAATCCTCGTGTAGGGCAGTGTGTAATTGAATTCATTGGAAACAGGACAAGCAATAACTGAGCAGTACTAAAAAGAATGAATGAATGAGATATCCCTAGACATGGCCTGTGGAACAAGAACAGTCTTAATCAATCAAAGGGGTCAGGTCAAATCCCTTTGTCGGACAGTGTGTAATTGAATTCATTAGAAACAGGACAAGCAATAACTGAGCAGTACTAAAAAGAATGAATGAATGAGATATCCCTAGACATGGCCTGTGGAACAAGAACAGTCTTAATCAATCAAAGGGGTCAGGTCAAATCCCTTTGTCGGACAGTGTGTAATTGAATTCATTAGAAACAGGGCGAGCAATAACTGAGCAGTACTAAAAAGAATGAATGAATGAGATATCCCTAGACATGGCCTGTGGAACAAGAACAGTATTAATCAATCAAAGGGGTCAGGTCAAATCCCTTTGTCGCACAGTGTGTAATTGAATTCATTAGAAACAGGGCGTGCAATAACTGAGCAATACTAAAAAGAATGAATGAATGAGATATCCCTAGACATGGCCTGTGGAACAAGAACAGTCTTAATCAATCAAAGGGGTCAGGTCAAATCACTTTGTCGGACAATGTGTAATTGAATTCATTAGAAACAGGGCGAGCAATAACTGAGCGGTACTAAAAAGAATGAATGAATGAGATATCCCTAAACATGGCCTGTGGAACAAGAACAGTCTTAATCAATCAAAGGGGTCAGGTCAAATCCCTTTGTCGGACAGTGTGTAATTGAATTCATTAGAAACAGGGCGAGCAATAACTGAGCAATACTAAAAAGAATGAATGAATGAGATATCCCTAGACATGGGCTGCGGAACAAGGGCAGTCTTAATCAATCAAAGGGGTCAGGTCAAATCCCTTTGTCGGACAGTGTGTAATTGAATTCATTAGAAACAGGGCGAGCAGTAACTGAGCGGTACTAAAAAGAATGAATGAATGTGATATCCCTAGACATGGCCTGTGGAATAAGAACTGTCTTAATCAATCAAAGGGGTCAGGTCAAATCCCTTTGTCGGACAGTGTGTAATTGAATTCATTAGAAACAGGGCGAGCAATAACTGAGCAATACTAAAAAGAATGAATGAATGAGATATCCCTAGACATGGCCTGTGGAACAAGAACAGTCTCAATCAATCATAGGGATCAGGTCAAATCCCTTTGTCGGACAGTGTGTAATTGAATTCATTAGAAACAGGGCGAGCAATAACTGAGCAGTACTAAAAAGAATGAATGAATGAGATATCCCTAGACATGGCCTGTGGAACAAGAACAGTCTTAATCAATCAAAGGGGTCAGGTCAAATCCCTTTGTCGCACTGTGTGTAATTGAATTCATTAGAAACAGGGCGAGCAATAACTGAGCAATACTAAAACGAATGAATGAATGAGATATCCCTAGACATGGCCTGTGGAACAAGAACAGTCTTAATCAATCAAAGGGGTCAGGTCAAATCCCTTTGTCGGACAGTGTGTAATTGAATTCATTAGAAACAGGGCGAGCAATAACTGAGCAGTACTAAAAAGAATGAATGAATGAGATATCCCTAGACATGGCCTGTGGAACAAGAACAGTCTTAATCAATCAAAGGGGTCAGGTCAAATCCCTTTGTCGGACAGTGTGTAATTGAATTCATTAGAAACAGTACAAGCAATAACTGAGCAGTACTAAAAAGAATGAATGAATGAGATATCCCTAGACATGGCCTGTGGAACAAGAACAGTCTTAATCAATAAAAGGGGTCAGGTCAAATCCCTTTGTCGGACAGTGTGTAATTGAATTCATTAGAAACAGGGCGAGCAATAACTGAGCAGTACTAAAAAGAATGAATGAATGAGATATCCCTAGACATGGCCTGTGGAACAAGAACAATCTTAATCAATCAAAGGGGTCAGGTCAAATCCCTTTGTCGGACAGTGTGTAATTGAATTCATTAGAAACAGGGCGTGCAATAACTGAGCAATACTAAAAAGAATGAATGAATGAGATATCCCTAGACATGGCCTGTGGAACAAGAACAGTCTTAATCAATCAAAGGGGTCAGGTCAAATCCCTTTGTCGGACAGTGTGTAATTGAATTCATTAGAAACAGGACAAGCAATAACTGAGCAGTACTAAAAAGAATGAATGAATGAGATATCCCTAGACATGGCCTGTGGAACAAGAACAGTCTTAATCAATCAAAGGGGTCAGGTCAAATCCCTTTGTCGGACAGTGTGTAATTGAATTCATTAGAAACAGTACAAGCAATAACTGAGCAGTACTAAAAAGAATGAATGAATGAGATATCCCTAGACATGGCCTGTGGAACAAGAACAGTCTTAATCAATCAAAGGGGTCAGGTCAAATCCCTTTGTCGGACAGTGTGTAATTGAATTCATTAGAAACAGGACAAGCAATAACTGAGCAGTACTAAAAAGAATGAATGAATGAGATATCCCTAGACATGGCCTGTGGAACAAGAACAGTCTTAATCAATCAAAGGGGTCAGGTCAAATCCCTTTGTCGGACAGTGTGTAATTGAATTCATTAGAAACAGGGCGAGCAATAACTGAGCAGTACTAAAAAGAATGAATGAATGAGATATCCCTAGACATGGCCTGTGGAACAAGAACAGTATTAATCAATCAAAGGGGTCAGGTCAAATCCCTTTGTCGCACAGTGTGTAATTGAATTCATTAGAAACAGGGCGTGCAATGACTGAGCAATACTAAAAAGAATGAATGAATGAGATATCCCTAGATATGCCCTGTGGAACAAGAACAGTCTTAATCAATCAAAGGGGTCAGGTCAAATCACTTTGTCGGACAATGTGTAATTGAATTCATTAGAAACAGGGCGAGCAATAACTGAGCGGTACTAAAAAGAATGAATGAATGAGATATCCCTAAACATGGCCTGTGGAACAAGAACAGTCTTAATCAATCAAAGGGGTCAGGTCAAATCCCTTTGTCGGACAGTGTGTAATTGAATTCATTAGAAACAGGGCGAGCAATAACTGAGCAATACTAAAAAGAATGAATGAATGAGATATCCCTAGACATGGGCTGCGGAACAAGGGCAGTCTTTATCAATCAAAGGGGTCAGGTCAAATCCCTTTGTCGGACAGTGTGTAATTGAATTCATTAGAAACAGGGCGAGCAGTAACTGAGCGGTACTAAAAAGAATGAATGAATGAGATATCCCTAGACATGGCCTGTGGAATAAGAACAGTCTTAATCAATCAAAGGGGTCAGGTCAAATCCCTTTGTCGGACAGTTTGTAATTGAATTCATTAGAAACAGGGCGAGCAATAACTGAGCAATACTAAAAAGAATGAATGAATGAGATATCCCTAGACATGGCCTGTGGAACAAGAACAGTCTTAATCAATCAAAGGGGTCAGGTCACATCCCTTTGTCGGACAGTGTGTAATTGAATTCATTAGAAACAGGGCGAGCAATAACTGAGCAGTACTAAAAAGAATGAATGAATGAGATATCCCTAGACATGGCCTGTTGAACAAGAACAGTCTTAATCAATCAAAGGGGTCAGGTCACATCCCTTTGTCGGACAGTGTGTAATTGAATTCATTAGAAACAGGGCGAGCAATAACTGAGCAGTACTAAAAAGAATGAATGAATGAGATATCCCTAGACATGGCCTGTTGAACAAGAACAGTCTTAATCAATCAAAGGGGTCAGGTCAAATCCCTTTGTCGCACAGTGTGTAATTGAATTCATTAGAAACAGGGCGTGCAATAACTGAGCAATACTAAAAAGAATGAATGAATGAGATATCCCTAGACATGGCCTGTGGAACAAGAGCAGTCTAGTGCATAAATTACTCAATGGGGTCAGGTCATATCCCTGAACTTCGGCTGTGGAACAAGTCCAGTCTGCCTGCATAAATTAATTAAAGGGGTCAGTTCAAATACTTGTACCAAATAGTGTGTAATTGAATTCATTAGAAACAAGGTGAGCAATAACTAAACAATAATAAAAAAATAAGAAAGAGACAAGATATTACTTTACATAGGCAGTTGGGACACCAGTGGAATAAATATACCGGTCATTTAATGTAAGTTACTCAGGCAGATATACACCTCATGAAGGTCGGATTGTAATATAACAATCCCGCCCCACCCGAGGAAAGGCTGATACAAGCCGTGTTGTTTCCGGTCGGTGAAAAGTAACGGATGTCACTTTGACCCTATTTCCGGCAGATGCGGAAATAACTCAGAGGCAAACAGACAGGTGACTCTGAGAATTACGTAGGCGTCGCGTGGGCGTCGCGTGATCAAGACAAAGCCGGAAGAAACAAGTCCCGGTTTTGGAAGATATATAAAGACCGCGAAAGCACGGATTAGTCGCAGAGTCAGAAGAAGTGAGAGCAGAAGTAGCAGCAGAACCACAGAACACGAAGGAAGGCAGTTCACAGCTGCCCCCAATAGCATGCTGCTATTGCGGGGTACGCAACCCGTCAACCCTTGGAAGCGCGCTCTCACTCTCTGTTCACTAGGCTACACGGTCCATCGTTCATTAATAAAAATATAACTCATATTTTTATATACACCCGTGTTTGTTGTTATTGATATACAACAGGATGACACAACGACCGAAACATTGTGATAACAACAAAAATAAAAATAATAATCTGAATATAAATAATGAAAATTTTTCATTCCAGAAATTCAAACTGAAATATGTAAACCCACGTGGAAACCAGATATACACTGCGGGCCATAATTATTCGGCCACCCCAGTATTTAAAAAAAAATGGTGTATTTCATACTATTTTTTTTAGTATTTATTGCCAAGTGAATAATTGTAAATGAAAATAGAATGGTTCCTTTGTTAATATTGCACAACAACATGTGCATCTAATGAAATTAAAAATATTTAATAATTACCTATGTTGCAGTTTCATCAATAAAAGAATAAATAAAATTTAGGGTGATTCGGACGAGTTCATTTTTGCTTACTTGCCCTGTAAAATATTGTAAATGAATAATAACAGGAATTGCGTAGGATGTGCGTTGTGGTACAGTGGATATCGGCTTGGAAGAAGAAATCAGGGGGCCGAGTTCGAATTCCAGTTGAATTCCTTGTATTCACTTACACACAAATACCCCTGGAAAAGGTATTAATCCGTCACTTTCTTCCAGTTATGGGTTAAATAATAGGACGGATTGGGTACTATAGCCTTGGCTAGCAGCCAGTCTACCGCAGAAAGCAATGGCAACCTACTGCGGGATAATCTTCAGACATGATCGCCCAAGCGTGTATCACGTATGGCACTTAACTGACTGAATGAAGATAACAGGTGGAAACATAAGTAAAGTTTCTACTGGGCAAAAAGTGGGGGATCATTTTTCTATTGTTATTAAGTAATAAACCGATCCCCAACTAAATACTACATATTAATACAATCCGTCTCTTCTACTTTCAGCTTTAGTTTATGAGCAAGATAGAAAATCTTCTGCCCAGTCAGTTATGTCTCTTTCGAGACATGATCGCCCAAGCGTGTATCACGTATGGCACTTAACTGACGGTTCTAAATGTTATCTTAGACGGGATGATAGTGGAGACAAGCTCCCACTGTCTATAAAATGCTTCTGTGGCATGCATCTCAAACCGCCTCTGACAAATAAGTCCAGCTCCAAACCGGAGAATAAGCAAAGGCGTATAACTGGCGCCTTATAACCAGCTGATTCGAGCAGATGAAACTCGACAGCCGAGAAAGACAATCCATATAAAAGTAAAACTTTAAATATCAGCAGCTTTGCGATTATATCCAAACATGAAAAAGGCTGCGGAAGTAAATTCATGCATAGAACCCAAAGTAGAGCGCCGAAGGAGGTTGACTGTCAATTTTGTCAATTTTCCGTCAACTTCTCACCATGAAAAGACTAAATTTTGATCAAACAAGGTGCTACTTACAGTATTTACATTATTCGGACTATTGTCCTCCTCTTTGTTGCCATTTGTACGCCGTTTAATAATAGATCATTCTATTTGTCTATATTTCTGAGATGAGGTAGTATTTACAGTATTTACAGTATTTACATTATTCGGACTATTGTCCTCATCTTTGTTGCCATTTGAAGGACGTTTAATAATAGATCATTCTATTTGTCTATATTTCTGAGATGAGGTAGTATTTACAGTATTTACAGTATTTACATTATTCGGACTATTGTCCTCATCTTTGTTGCCATTTGAAGGACGTTTAATAATAGATCATTCTATTTGTCTATATTTCTGAGATGAGGTAGTAGTTACAGTATTTACATTATTCGGACTATTGTCCTTATTTTTGTTGCCATTTGTACGACGTTTAATAATAGATCATTCTATTTGTCTATATTTCTGAGATGAGGTAGTATTTACAGTATTTACATTATTCGGACTATTGTCCTCATCTTTGTTGCCATTTGTACGACGTTTAACAATAGATCATTCTATTTGTCTATATTTCTGAGATGAGGTAGTATTTACAGTATTTACATTATTCGGACTATTGTCCTTATTTTTGTTGCCATTTGTACGACGTTTAATAATAGATCATTCTATTTGTCTATATTTCTGAGATGAGGTAGTATTTACAGTATTTACATTATTCAGACTATTGTCCTCATCTTTGTTGCCATTCGTACGCCGTTTAATAATAGATCATTCTATTTGTCTATATTTCTGAAATGAGGTAGTATTTACAGTATTTACATTATTCGGACTATTGTCCTCATCTTTGTTGCCATTTGTACGACGTTTAATAATAGATCATTCTATTTGTCTATATTTTTATGTCAATCGTTTTCTCTAGTATTTCTTACCAGAGCTCATATTGCAATGTTTGACTAATGATTTTCTCTGGAACTCAGTTGGTTAGTTCCTGTGAATTGACACAAACGGGTTCAATACCAGGCTACAGCAGTGGTGGACAAGTAACTTGCAGGGTTAGAGGGAGATAACTCATGACTTCTAAAAAGGGCATTACTACGCAAGGGATGAAAATGGTATACCCCAGTGAGTGTAATAAAGGGTTCGGTTCTAAATTCCTAGCACCTGAAGAAGGCCGGAGCTTACAACGGCCGAAACGTCGTACAAATGGCAACAACGATAAGGACAATAGTCCGAATAATGTAAATACTGTAAATACTACCTCATCTCAGATATATAGACAAATAGAATGATCTATTATTAAACGTCGTACAAATTGCAACAAAGATGAGGACAATAGTACGAATAATGTAAATACTGTAAATACTACCTCATCTCAGATATATAGACAAATAGAATGATCTATTATTAAACGTCGTACAAATTGCAACAAAGATGAGGACAATAGTACGAATAATATAAATACTGTAAATACTACCTCATCTCAGATATATAGACAAATAGAATGATCTATTATTAAACGTCGTACAAATTGCAACAAAGATGAGGACAATAGTACGAATAATATAAATACTGTAAATACTACCTCATCTCAGATATATAGACAAATAGAATGATCTATTATTAAACGTCGTACAAATTGCAACAAAGATGAGGACAATAGTACGAATAATATAAATACTGTAAATACTACCTCATCTCAGATATATAGACAAATAGAATGATCTATTATTAAACGTCGTACAAATGGCAACAAAGATGAGGACAATAGTCCGAATAATGTAAATACTGTAAATACTACCTCATCTCAGATATATAGACAAATAGAATGATCTATTATTAAACGTCGTACAAATTGCAACAAAGATGAGGACAATAGTACGAATAATATAAATACTGTAAATACTACCTCATCTCAGATATATAGACAAATAGAATGATCTATTATTAAACGTCGTACAAATTGCAACAAAGATGAGGACAATAGTACGAATAATATAAATACTGTAAATACTACCTCATCTCAGATATATAGACAAATAGAATGATCTATTATTAAACGTCGTACAAATGGCAACAAAGATGAGGACAATAGTACGAATAATGTAAATACTGTAAATACTACCTCATCACAGAAATTTAGACAAATAGAATGATCTATTATTAAACGTCCTTCAAATGGCAACAAAGATGAGGACAATAGTCCGAATAATGTAAATACTGTAAATACTACCTCATCTCAGAAATATAGACAAATAGAATTGTCTATTATTAAATGTCGTACAAATGGCAACAAAGATGAGGACAATAGTACGAATAATGTAAATACTGTAAATACTACCTCATCTCAGAAATATAGACAAATAGAATGATCTATTATTAAACATCGTACAAATGGCAACATAGATGAGGACAATAGTCCGAATAATGTAAATACTGTAAATACTACCTCATCTCAGAAATATAGACAAATAGAATGATCTATTATTAAATGTCGTACAAATGGCAACAACGATAAGGACAATAGTCCGAATAATATAAATACTGTAAATACTACCTCATCTCAGAAATATAGACTAATACTAAGGCGCTACTTTTATCTCGCGAGATAAGTGAGTGTCTAGATGGGTGAAGAAATCATATTATTTGGAGGGCAGGCAGTATAAAGAGCCCACCCTTATTACCCGTATCTTTAAGATTGTATCGTATGTATGAGTTGCAGTTGGAATCTTGAGTGAATTTGAGTCGTATTAGACCGTTCAAAGCTAGGAGCCTCTTTGAGTCTACAACCGGTCAACATGACTGGAGAAAATTGGCAATTATTTTTTTTTTTTTTACAAATTACAAACAATTCCTCCTTCCTATTGAGCGAGGTCAAATGAGATATCAGCAGCAAGGCGTAAAAATCTCGTAAGTAATATTTTTAACGTTTTATTTTATTTCATTTTATTTTTTCTACCCTTATTGTACATTCTAGAAGTCCTTATTTATGTGTTTATTTATTTATTTTTTGTATAAGACACTTTTTTTTATTTTTCGGATATATACCGTTTTCAATATTTCCGGGAAGATTCAATTATTTCGTTTTTCATTTTGCGTCGTATATATTTCTACTTTTGCATTCACCAACATTTTTCCCGCCTTTTCATATTTTTATAATCAGCCATCTTAATTTTATTGTTCATTTGCTTGCTCTTTTCAATGAGGTTTTGCATTTTGCATATTTTATTCGTAATGTAAAAGATTTTTTTTTATTGATTTCATATCTGAAAATGCTTTTGCAAGTATTATTGTATTTTTCCGATTGTTTTTTTTTTTCATTTCATTAATCTATTATTATTTGTTTTATTTTTATACTTGCTTCTTGATATGCTGCTTTCTGGTGGGGGTGCATTTCGTTATATTTTTAATGAATTCTTTCGAGGGATTCGCACAAATGGCTTTCTCAATGAACGATTTTTTATCTTTCTTTCATTTTTTCTTTATGTCGTCATATTTTTCGTCTTTTCTTTCTTTCTACATTTATTTGTAGTTTTTCTTCGTTTTTCGTACTTCCTGCTTTTTCATTTTCATTATTTTAAATTTTATTTTTATTTATTGTTATTCTTCTTCTTTTTTGTTCCTCACTTCTTTTTATTCTTTTTTTATTTTTTTATTTTTATTTTTATTTTTATTTTTTTTCATAGACTTTTTTTCTATTTCAGAACTTTTGTTCAGGTTACCAATTTTCCTATTTGTCAATCCTTCTTTTTCTCTCTTTCTTTCTTTTTCTCTCTTTCTTTCTTTTTCTCTTTTTCTTTTTCTTTTTCTCTCTTTCTTTCTTTTTCTTTTTTTTTTCTCTCTTTCTTTTTCTCTCTTTCTTTCTTTTTTCTCTTTTTCTTTATTTTTCTCTCTTTCTTTTTCTTTCTTTTTCTCTCTTTCTTTCTTTTTCTTTTTCTTTTTCTTTTTCTCTCTTTCTTTCTTTTCTTTTCTTTTTCTTTCTTTTTCTCTCTTTCTTTCTTTTTCTTTTTCTTTTTCTTTCTTTTTCTCTCTTTCTTTCTTTTTCTTTCTTTCTTTCTTTTTCTATTTTTCTTTCTTTTTCTCTCTTTCTTTCTTTTTCTCTCGTTCTTTCTTTTTTCTCTTTTTCTTTCTTTTTCTCTCTTTCTTTTTCTTTTTCTTTTTCTTTCTTTTTCTCTCGTTCTTTCTTTTTTCTCTTTTTCTTTCTTTTTCTCTCTTTCTTTTTCTTTTTCTTTTTCTTTCTTTTTCTCTCTTTCTTTCTTTTTCTCTCTTTCTTTCTTTTTCTTTTTCTTTTTCTTTCTTTTTCTCTCTTTCTTTCTTTTTCTCTTTTTGTGTGTCTTATCTTTCATTTTTTCTTACCGTTTCTTTCTTTTACTGTCTTTTGTCTTTCTTTCTTTTTATCTTATCGCTCATTTTTCTAAACCTTTCTTTCTTTTTTCTTTCTTTCATTCTTTTTTATTTCTTTACTTTTTTCTTTTTTTCTTTCTTTTTCTCAATTTCATTCTCCGTTATTGGCTGTTTTACATCTTTCATTTCTTTCTTATCCTTTCTTTTTTTTCTCTTTTTCTTTTTTGTCTTTTCTTTATGTTTTCTTTTTTGTTTTTTCTTTCTTTTTCTCTTTCTTTCTTTTTCTCTCTTTCTTTTTTGTCTTTCTTTTCTTTCTTATCCTTTCTTTCTTTTAATCTTTTATTTCTCTATTACACTTTCTTTCTTTTTCTTTATTTCTTTCTTTTCTTGTCTTTCTTTTTTCATTTCTTTCTTATCCTTTCTTTCTTTTCTCTCTCTCTCTTTCTTTCTTTCATTCTTTCTTTTATTGTCTTCCTTTTCTTTCATTTTTTATCATCCATTCTTTCTTTTTCTCTTTTTCACTTTTTCTTTCTTTCTTTCTTTCTTTTCTGTCTTTTCCCTTTCTTTCTTTCTTTCTTTCTTTTCTTGTCTTCAATTTCTATCATTTTCTTCTAATTCTTTCTTTCATTTTCTCTTTTTCAGTTTTTTTTTCTTTCTTTTTTCTTTCTTTTTTCTTTCTTTTTAATTTCTTATCTTTTCTTTCTTTTCATTCTCTCTCTTTCATTCATTCTTTCTTTTATTGTCTTCCTTTTCTTTCATTTTTTGTCATCCATTCTTTCATTTTCTCTTTTTCACTTTTTCTCTCTTTCTTTCTTTCTTTCTTTCTTTCTTTTCTTGTCTTCCTTTTCTTGCATTTTTCTAATCCTTTCTTTGATTTTCTCTTTTTCACTCATTCTTTCTTTCTTTCTTTCTTTCTTTCTTTATTTATTTATTTATTTATTTTTCGTTTTTTCTTTTCTGTTTCTTCATTCATTTATTATTTCTGTCATCGTTACATTTACCCTCTCTTCTTTTCTTTCTTTGCTGTTTCTTTCTATTTTGCTTCTCCTTTCATTTGTTTGCGTATTTTTATCGGTCTTTTTATTTCGTTTTCGTTTTGTTTCTTTTCTTTTCCCTTTCTTTCTCTGTTTATTTTCCCTTTCTTTTTTTTTTTTCATTTACTTTCTTTTATGCCCACATCTAAACTTTCTATTTCTACTTTTTCTTTTCTTTTCATATTCTCTTTCTTTTAGTTGTTTATTTTATTCTCTCTTTCATCTCGTCTTTCTTTACATTCTTTTCTGTCTTTTATTTTTATCATTTTCCTTCTTCTCTCCTTCATCTAGACTTTCGCTTCTTTCTTTCATTGTCTTTTTATTTTATTTTTCTTCTTTTATTCAGTTTATTCCCTTTCTTTATCTAATCTACCTTTATATCTTTCTTTTTCTTTCCTTTTTTCCTTTTTTCTTTCTCTTTCTCTTTTACTTTCTTCGTCTTGTCTTTTTCTTATTCTTTATTTCTTTCCCATTATATTTTCTTTTTCTTTTTATTATTTACTTCATTCTTTCCTTCATCTACTCTTTTTCTTCATTTTCTCTTTTTCTGTCTTTCTTTTTACATTTACTTTCTTCACTCCTTCGTCGGGTCTTTCTTTCTAATCTTTCTTTCTTTCTCTTTTCATTTACTGTTTTTTTTTTTGTTTGTTTTTTTTGTTCAGGTTCTTCCCCGTTTTCATCTCACCTTTCTCTTTATTTTTTCTTTCTTTCTCGATTTCATTTTCTTTTATCTAATATTTCTCTGATTTCTTTCAATTTTCGTTTTCTTTTTATCATTTATTTTCTTTCCTACTTCGTACTTTCCAATTTTTCTTTGTTCTTTCCTTCTTCGTGTTTTCTAATCTTTCTTTTTTCTTTCTTTCTTCGTTCTTTCTTATCTTTCTTTTTCTGCCGTTCTTTTCTTAATTTTCTCTTTCATTTAATTATTCTCATTATTTTCTCTTTCTTTTAGGCTCTCTCTCCGTTCTTCCTTTTCCGATTATTCTTTTTATATTTAGTCCTTTTTTTTCTGTTTTTCTTTCTCTTTTAATTTTCTTTTTCTTTTTAACATTTACTTTAATTTGTCCTCCATCTTGTCCTTCGCCATTTTTATGGACTTAATTTTTATTTCATTCTTTTATTTTTATTTTTTTCTCTCTTTTTATGAATTATTTAACATCATTTCTTGTTTCTCTCTTCTTTTCTTCCTTCCTGCCTTTCTTTCTTTCTTTCTTTCTTTCTTCATTTCTTTCTTTCATTCTTTCTTTCTTTCTTTCTTTCTTTCTACTTTTAACAGTTCCTTCTTTCCGTATTCTTTTTCATCGCCCTTTCCTTCTTTCTTTCTTTCTCTCCGTCTTTCTTTCTTTCTTTTTTGCTTACTTTCTTTCTTTCTTTCTTTTATTCTTTCTTTCTTTCTTTCTTTCTTTCTTTCTTTCTTTCTACTTTTAACAATTCCTTCTTTCCATATTCCTTTTCATCTCCCTTTCTTTCCTTTTTTCTTTCTTCCTTAATTTCTTTCTTTCTTTCTTTTTCTTTCTCTCTTCCATATTCCTTTTCATCTCCCTTTCTTTCCTTCTTTCTTTCTTCCTTCATTTCTTTCTTTCTTTCTTTCTTTTTCTTTGTTTCTACTTTTAACAGTTCTCTCTTTCCATATTCCTTTTCATCTCCCTTTCTTTCTTTTTTTCTTTCTTTCTTTTTTTCTTTCTTTCTAATTTAATCCTATTTCTATTTTTTTTCCACTTTTTCTTATTCTAGTTTCATTCTTTCTTTATTGACACTTATTTCTTTCTCATCTACTTTTCTTCATTTCTTTTCTTCTTTTTTCTTTCTTTTTAATCTAATTTTCATTCTTCTTTTTTTCTTCTTTACTTTATCATTTTCCTCCCATTCTTTGTTTCTTTATTTCTCTCGAAATCGTTACTCCTTTCTTTATACAAACTCTACAATGTCCCGATTCTCTCCTTTTTTTTATTTCCATCTTTTCCCTGACGTCTTTTTTCTCTCAGTTTTCAGCGTCACTTTTCCCATCTACCCCGGCCCTAATGGAATGGTTTCTTGTTCCTTCGTGCCTAATGCCATACAGTTGCCAATTTCTCAAAATGCACAATTCTCTGTGAAACACCTTCTTCGCCGGTGTTTACTTTCATGCACGTTATTAATCGAACATTACTTCTTGGGACGCCATATTTAAACCCGCGTTCGACATTCGAAGCAAAATGGCTTCCTATTTCTAAAGTATATCAGAGTATCAAAAACAAAAAATAACAGCTTTAATAATAATAATAATGATAATAATAATAATAATAATAATAATAATAAGAAGAAGAAGAAGAAGAAGAAGAATGCTTAACACAATCACTGCCACTGAACACAGTACCTGTCTAATGTTTATTTTCCTATTAATATCAGAAACAATACAAATAGAAAACTTTAAAAATGCTTTTGAGCATTAAGGATACTTGTTGTCACTTTGCCTTCCACCATTCTTTTTCTATAGGCTGTATCCTTTCAGTAGGCGATCATGGCCCGCCACGCCTCTTTACCCGTTGTAGCTCTTAACAATCCCTCTGTTTTTACTATCTAAAAACCTCCTCTGCCATACATTTGCTCAAGTCTATCAAGTATGTCATGCATTTCTTTCCCCTTTCTGTTTATCCCTCTAATTGCTCCGTGAGTATTAGATTCTCTAAGCCAGCGATTCCCAAACTGGGGGAAATTTCCCCCTTGAGGGAAAATTGAAGCTACAAGGGGGGGGATAATTACACTACCTACTAAATAATAAAATCTCAAATGGATTTCCTCATGTCTGAGAGAGAGAGAGAGAGAGAGAGAGAGAGACAGACAGACAGACAGACAGACAGACAGACAGACAGAAAAACTGTTCTAGATGGATTTGTAAGTCAGGGTTTTTCTACTTTACTCACAATCAAGCCCAAAGCACGAAACTAACTGGAGATGAAATGTGACATAACTAACTAACCCTGATATTGATACACTGGTGCACAAGAAGCAGCATCACCCTTCTCCCTAATTTAATTCTGAAGTAGAAGAGCAAACAAAAGTTCTTTTATTTGTTACTAACCGCTCTCTATGGCTATACTTAGTTGTTACTAACTGCTCTCTATCCACTTTACTCTGTAACTATAAGTTTATCAGTATATTTGTACATTTGAAAAATAAATTAGTAAATAGTCACAGTGTGTTTTAACTGCTCTTTCTCTCATACACATGAAGGGGGAAATCTGGATGGTTGAACTGGGTGTAGGAGGAAAATGGCAGAAAAAAAGTTTGGAAACTACTGCTCTAAGCCCTCCATCCTTATTAAATACCCCAGAAACTTCAGCTATTTTTTTCTAATATTATGTATAAGCTTTCTTTTTCGCTTCTTTCCTCTCCAGAACTTCGTCGTTGTTTGCATGTTTGGTCTATAGTATCCTCAGTATCCTTCTGTAGAACCACATTTGGTCACTTCAAGTCTTTCTTTTATGTTTGATGAGATTGTCCAGTATTCGCTGCCATATTGAAGGACAGACATCACATAACAATCCAGTGTTATTGATGCTTGTAGAGTAGTGTGTATATGTTATGTACCGAACACGGTAAGCATGTGATCAATGCAGGCGACAATTCTACTCCATCAGCTTCTTTTCTCGATCTTCCCGCCTGTGAAACTCCCTTCTATATACTTGCTTTCCTGACGGCTATAACCTCCAGGAATTTAAATGCAATGTCAATTCCCATCTCTTATCCACTTGACTCCAATTCTTTCTACATCACCCTGTATATCTTGTTCTTTTCCTTTCTCTATCTTTGCAACTGTCTTCACACCAGTGTTCCCAGACTTCTCTTGCCCTTTCTCTGAATTTAAATGCAATGTCAATTCCCATCTCTTATCCACTTGACTCCAGTCTTTTCTACATCACCCCGTATATCTTGTTCTTTTCCTTTCTCTCTACCTTTGCAACTGTCTTCACACCAGTGTTCCCAGACTTCTCTTGCCCTTTCTCTGAATTTAAATGCAATGTCAATTCCCATCTCTTATCCACTTGACTCCAATTCTTTCTACATCACCCTGTATATCTTGTTCTTTTCCTTTCTCTATCTTTGCAACTGTCTTCACACCAGTGTTCCCAGACTTCTCTTGCCTGTTCTCTGAATTTAAATGCAATGTCAATTCCCATCTCTTATCCACTTGACTCCAGTCTTTTCTACATCACCCCATATATCTTGTTCTTTTCCTTTCTCTCTACCTTTGCAACTGTCTTCACACCAGTGTTCCCATACTTCTCTTGCCCTTTCTCTGAATTTAAATGCAATGTCAATTCCTATCTCTTATCCACTTGACTCCAGTTCTTTCTACATCACCCAGTGTATCTTGTTCTTTTCCTTTCTCTCTACCTTCGCAACTGTCTTCAACCCTATCTCTTGCCCTTTCTTATTCACCAACCCCTATAGAGGGTTCATCTTTGTTTTTACTCTTCTCTTGCCTATGTAATCCCTTGCACATCAATGGCGTTAACGCCTTGCTTGGGGTGAAATTATTTTATAAAACGTAGTTAGCGTAGTCGGAGTTGATGTTAATATTGAGTGATGTGATTTTCGTTTTTATTATTCAGATTATTATTTTTTTTTTTTTTTTTTTTTTTTTTTTTTTTTTTTTTTTTTTTTGGCTTACGGCCATATCACGTTGAACACACCGGTTCTCGCTCAATCACCGAAGTTAAGCAACGTTGAGCCTGGTCAGTACTTAGATGGGTGACCGCTTAGGAATACCAGGTGCTGTAAGCGTTTAGTGACGGATGAGCTTTGTGGTGCAGTGGATATCGGAAAGAGAAATCGGTGAGCCGAGTTCGAATTCCAGTTGAATACCTTGCATTCACTTAAACTCTGGTACCCTTGGGAAAGGTATGAATCCATCCCTTCCCTCCAGTTATGAGTTAAATAACAGGGTAGGACTTGGGGACCCTGCCCTTAAAAAACAAATCCCAATGAATCTTGATACTCGAAAAGAAAAAAGTATTACTAGACACAAAACTTATAAAAAAACAACAATAATTTGTTGAAAGAAAAAGGTATTACCAGCAATAAATAACTAAAATTTAGTTGTCAATAAATGACCCACCGATGTTGATATGCCATAAAACAAAACAACCAACCAAATGTTTATTTTTCTATTTTTATTTATTTCTAATAAATTATTAATTATCTAATTTATTTCTTTATTATCTTTATAATTAATTTTTATTAATTTATTTATTTTTATTATTTATTATTTTTATTATTAAGATTATTTATTATTATTATTATTATTTTTATTTTCATTTTATTTTTTTTATTTATTTATTTATTTATTTTTTTTTTGCATGTAAATGATTCAATGCTATTTGTGTTGTCAACGAGTATGTTACGGATATGGTTTGGTAGTGCTTAAATGAGATCAAATTAAGCTCTCTTCTTAGAGATATGCAGCGTGAGCCATTACACTACGAACATTCTATTTCACGTAAAATAATATTCATCCTCGAAAATGGCTAAAAGTATCGCCGAAAGCGCTTGGACAAACAAAACATTCGAACAATTTTCATATAATTTATGTCCTCAAAAAAAAAAATTATAAGATCACATGAAAAAATTAACCATAATAGTTTCAGCCAGTCAGTTAAGTGCCATACGTGATACACGCTTTGGGCGATCATGTCTTCAAAGAGACATGACTGACTGGGCATAAGATCCTCTATCCTGCTCTTTAAACTATAGTTGAAGGGAGAAGAGACGGATTGTATTAATAAGTAGTAATTAGTGGGGGATCAGTTTTTTACTTAATAACAATAGAAAACTGATCCCCCACTTTTTGCCCAGTAGGACCTTTACTTATGTTTCCAACTATTATCTTCATTCAGTCATTTTAGTACCATACGTGATACACGCTTTGGGCGATCATGTCTCGAAAGAGACATAACTGACTGGGCAGAAGATTTTCTATCCTATAAACTATAGCTGAAGTGAGAAAAGACGGATTGTATTAATAAGTAGTAATTAGTGGGGGATCAGTTTATTACTTAATAACAATAAAAAACTCATCCGCCACTTTTTGTCCAGTAGAAGCTTTACTTATGATTCCAACTATTATCTTCATTCAGTCAGTTAAGTGCCATACGTGATACACGCTTTGGGCGATCATGTCTCGAAAGAGACATGACTGATCGAACAGAATATTATCCCTCAGTAAGTTGCCATTGCTTTGTGCGGTAGACTGGTTACCAGTCAAGTCTATATAACCCAATCTGTTCTACTTTTTAGCCCATAACTGGAGGGAAGAGACGCATTATATATATATATATATATATATATATATATATATATATATAGTGCGTTGCAATGGATATCGGATCGGAACTAGATATCAGAGGGTCGTGCTCGATTCCAGTTGAATACGTTGCATTCCCTTATGCGCAAATACCCTCTGGAAAGAGAGAAGCTATTTATATATATAATAATAATAATAATAATAATAATAATAATAATAATAATAATTCTACTACATATATTGGTTTTATTACAACACGCTCTCCTGCAGACTTACCTGCCACCTTTCTGATCATAGTTCAATTAAACAACATTTCTTAAAAAAACATAGCCATGTGTGTAATATTAGACAGATTTTAGTCGACAACACAATAATACTCACACATATACACAGTAAAAAAACTTTCAGATATTGGAGGTCATCTACATTAAATCAAAGCAACCCACACCTAATAAAATCACATTTTAATCTGGTTACAACACATTACATTGCATTTAGACATAAAGTTATGTTGTTAACATCTTGGTCTCTCATATAGTGAGACGTCATAGAACCGCATTACTAATTTACGATCTGCGTTTGCTATTCGGTGACTGTTATCGTCGCATAGCAATGTTTTATATCAACACAAGATAATTTTGATGACGAATGTTTTTATTTTAACGTCCCTGTGACTATTGTAAAGATGGCTCATAGGAGCCGAAAGCTTAGAACCAGCGTAATAAAATAAATATCCAAATGTTAAACCATTTTGTCCATATTTTCACCTAAAATTAAAGCCAAAATACGATGTTTAGAACGGCTCATGCTTTAACATAATAGACATTCATTGTCTGTTACATTTAACAATATATGTTTAGATCATTATCTGCTGCCTCGATACACTATATATATATATATATATATATATATATATATATATAATAAAAAGAGACAAGAGGAAAAAACAATATGTATATGATTTTCAGTTTAATATATCCATCTGATGATTGCATAGCGCATGAAGCTCAGACTCGTGCCATAGACAGGAAATAATATGTAAATTTATTAATATATATATATATATATATATATATATATATATCCAGAGCTGTATTATATATATATATATATATATATATATATATACAGAGCTGTATTATATATATATATATATAATACAGCTCTGTTCATATATTGAGCACTGTTTTATTAACAACTAAATATTAATACTATACATATTTACATCCTCCTCATATGTATATTTATTAACTTATATCACTATATATATATATATATATATATATATATATATAGTGATATAAGTTAATAAATATACATATGAGTAGGATGTAAATATATATATATATATATATATATATATATATATATATAGTAAGCCAAAGCAGGTGGACATGAACATATATTTTGAGAATCATATACAATTATACTTTCTGATAAAATTATTATTACACTGAGAAATTTTATTGTGTTCGTCATACAACAGCGCTTAAATTTTATAATCGCAGGTGCTTAAACTGTTATCTAGCACAATTTACACATCTACTGCCCACCTACTTTGGGCCACCTTATATATATATATATATAAGGGACGAAGAAAATATTAACAATGTTCGAAACATTTATTCAAAACAACGCTCAATATAGAAATAGCGCTATGAGTATCTATTATCTAAACTTATTTATAAATGGAACTTTGTCAGTGTGTGTGTCCTGTGTGCGTGTGTGTCCGTTACCTATAGACTCCGAAACGGCTGAACCAATTTTCTTGAAAATTTACACAGTTGAACTATAAGCGTCTGCGAGTGTTCCTAGCTAGGTTTTGTGTCGAGGTACCCCTGATAAATATCGAAAATCGATAATCGAAAAAATCGGGTTATAGAAGGAGTGGTCCAATTTTAATCAAATTTGATACACTCATAGACAAAGACATAAGAGACGATATTCAGAGTTTCAAGGCTGCAGTTATTACAACAGTACAGAAAATCGATAATATATATATATATATATATATATATATATATATATATATATATATATATAAGGCAAGATGTTTGTGTGTGTGTGTCTGTTTATCTGTCTGTTTATCTGTCTGTATCTCATTTATACAAATCCACAATTTTTATCCTATTCTGACCAAAATTGAAACAAATAATCTTTAGGCTGAGTCTGAGCTCCAGGACGATGGATTAGTTTTAAAGCTTTCATTACACACGAGCAACGCCGGGCTATACTGCTAATAAATTATAATTTAGAACATGTTCAAATTACATTCTACTACAAAGTGTACATTTTGTTTCGACATTGAAGGGCCAATGTGTCATCAGGTAGTAAACGCTATTTTTTTTTCAATAATTCTTACCAGGCCAGAAATTTAAGGAGGAATATAAACAATATGATTGTGGGTCTGTCTGTATTCCTCAATCAAAGGTGAGAATTAGGTTGAACTATAAAATTGAACATTTAGGTCGTATGAAAGAAATTGTTGCATTATGTAATGATAAAATAATATATACTTTATAATTGTCTAACAAAGATACATACTAGAAACATATTATTCAGTTGTGTAGACATTAGTTTTTGACGGCAGGTCACATTTTAGTTTTTTTTAATTTAATTTTTTTATTACTGTATTTGTTAAAGGGGCTAAGTTTCAGGTTAGAATTTTAATTAAGTAATTATGGTATACTAAGTTGTATTGGAATTATGAAAACTAAATAGGTATTAATGCTCCCACAATAGTGTTGTAATGATTTTTTAAATCATTGTAATAACAAAACTACAATATTAAGTCCTACTCTGTATCGAACACTTATAAAAATAAATGCAACGAAGGCTTTTAATCTATCTGCTTTTCATTTCCTAATAATACATACATACATGCATATATATATATATATATATTCATTCGCATACAGGCCTGTTTTGCTGTATCACAACTTATCAGTGCGGCTAGATCAATCGTTTCCTTCAAGCCGGGATCGAAATCTGATTGATTTGTCATCAGAGGGAGATCTTACTCCTAAGCTATCGGTGCACGGCAGAGAAAGGCAGACTTCACGGCGTGTAACAACCAGTAACCGAGGGCGTTCAATTCAATAGCTGAGCCGAAATGCATTCAACTCGCTAGCTGAAGAATATAGCGTAAAGCGTAAGTTGCTATATATATATATATATATATATATATATATATACATATATACCTTCTTTCACGCTCATGGCGAGAGAAAGAGAGAGTGTCGGCTCAGTTCATCTCTTTACTACCAGTTTTGAAAGCTCTTGACACGTGTTTGATCGTTAACAGTACCTTATTACTTTACTTTTTTGCAATAATTATGTCTTCCTGTAGCGACGACTGATGCCGATTCGACTGGGTTTCAATCCTAGGTTAAAAAGCAATCGGAGTCGAATCGTACTGATGAGCTGTGATACAGCTAAACAGATCTGTCTGCGGATGACTATATATATATATATATATATAGATATATATATATATATATATATATAGGGTGTTGCAGCAAAATAGGTGTGACTCATTTCGCGCTCGCCTTGAGATGGTCGTCGCCGTTGGTGGCAGTTACATTGAAAAATAATGTAGTATGTAACTCTAAATGTTGTTAAATCAACTGTCGGGTCTCTGCATATACAAATTTGTTTTTATTTTTATTGCCTATTTCGTTTTTTCTTTCTTTCTTTTTTTTTTCTTTTTTGTCAAGTGTCGGATTTTTTTGCAACACCCTATTTTTTTTTTAAATCGTATCACCCCGAGCAAGGCGGTAACACCACTGATGTGCAGGGGGCTACGTAATAGTGAAAAGATTGGAAAAGAGAAAGCCGGAAAACACATCCTAAACAGGGAACAAGGGATGAGCCTCTTAACCTGTTCAATAGACGTGGGTGGAGTGTGAACCGGGCGATAGATAGATCTATCTACTCCAATTGAATATATATATAATGCTCATATATATATATATATATATATATATCCTCTTTATTATGATAATGACCTTTATGTATTTATTTATATATATATATATGTGTGTGTGAGTGTGTGTGTGTGTATATATATATATATATATATATATATATATATATAATGCTCACAAATATTTTGCCGTCATTTTTTGCGGTAGGGCTACACTCATTTAAAATATTGCTTATTTTATATAAGTATAATTAGTTTTTATTATTAGACGCAAGTGTGCTACTCGATTGACATTTAGGTCCCATCAGCTTACAGTCGAAATAACTAAATTCAACGACTACGTCAACTCTAACGGTTTCATTTCTCGCACTTCCCACCCGTGGAAATTTCTTCAGTTTTCTTACGTTCCTGATAGCTACAATCTTCAAAATTTTATATGATACGTCACTTGCCTTCTTCTGTGTTCTTGACGCCTCTTTTTTCCCCATTTTCTCAACCCTCCCTATTCTCAGCCATAACTATCCCGTAAAAGTTCGGTAAAAACATGATTAAATAAGCTTTCTACGTCTATGCAGGCTTTTTCTATGTGCCGTCTCTCCTTAGGACGTAGACGACATTGGCCTTCCACATCTCCCTCTTCCTTGTAACTCTAAGCACCCTTTCTTGTTACCCTTCCAAACCCTGCTCTTCCATCCGTTTGCTTAAGCCAATAAATTTAGAATATAAATATACAGAAACTAGCAAGGCCACAAAGTGATGGATCAGTTTATACATTGATTATAATATAGAACTGATCCCTCACTTTATATCCATAGAATTTCATCATCAAATTCTGATTAGGTATGAATCCACCTCTTCTCAATACTGATTAGTTATTTATATCTCTTCTACTTCTATGTACCGTGTTCCTTCAGGAAGTAGGCGATTATAGCCCTCCACATTTCCCTTGTAGCTCTTAACACCCTTTCTCTTGTTACTCCTCCCAAGCCTGGCTCCACCATCCTTTTGCTCAAGCCAATAAATGTAGAATGTAAATGTATAGAAACTACCGTGGCCGTGAGGGATTACTTTATATATTGATTATAATGTAGAATTGATCCCCCATTTTATAACCACATTATATTATTTTGTTGATCAAATTCAGATTGGATATGAATCCACCTCTTCTCAATACTGATTAGTTATTTATATCTCTTCTTTTATGGGATGTGCGTGGTGGTCCAGTGGATATCGGCTCGGAACAAGAAACCGGATAGCCGAGTTCGAATTCCAGCTGAATTCATTGCATTCACTTATGCGCAAATACCCTTGGGAAAGGTATTAATCCGTCTCTTCCTTCCAGTTATGGGTTAAATAACAAGACAGATTGGGTTCTATAGCCTTGGCTGGCAACCAGTCTACCGCAGAAAGCAATGGTAACCTACTGCGGGATAATCTTCTGCCCAGTCAGTCATGTCTCTTTCGAGACATGATCGCCCAAGCGTGTTTCACGTATGGCACTTAACTGACTGACATCTTTTATGTGCCGTGTCCCTTTAGGCCTTCCAGATCTCCCTATCCCTGGTGACTCTTAGCAGGCTTTCTCCTGTTACCCCACCCAAACCCCGCTCTGCCATCAACTAGCTCAAGTCCATAAATCTAGAATGTAAACGTATAGAAACTAGCATGGCCACAAAATAAGGTATCAGTTTATATATTAATTATAACATAGATTTGATCCCCCACTTTATATCCATATTATAATTTCATCTACTACTGTTTATAAATCTTCTTCTTCTATGTGCCCTGTCCATTCAGGACGTAGGAGATCACGGCTTTCCACATCTCCTTATCCCTGGTGTCTCTTAGCAAGCTTTCTCCTGATACCCCACCCCAACCCCGATCTGATACCCCATACTTGCTCAAGCCTATCAAGTATGTTAAGCGTTTCTTTCCCCTGTCTCTCTTTCCCTCTATCTGACCCGTGAGTATCATGTTCTCCAAGCCCCCCATCTTCATTATATGTCTCAGAAACCTCAGCTGTCTTTTCCTGATAAATAATTAAAAGAACAGAAAGGAAAAGACGAAGAAAAACACTCTTCAGATATAAAAGTTATCTCCCTTCAATGTTCTTCTTTGGGTGTTTCCAGTTAAGTGACCCATTTGACGAAAAGTAGAAATTCGATTTGACGCTTTCAAAGAAGCCGATTTCTGATCTCCGTCCCATTCACCTGACTTGAGTCCAGTTGAGAATATATTGGACATGGTAAAGAGGTCAATTCGTACACAGAATCTTGTATCTACAAATACATGGGTTCCGTGGACAGCAATCTAGCTGACATGCCTCAACATCTCTCCAGGTGACTTCGGACAACTTTTAGAATCGATGCCACATCAAATTGCCGCAAACTTCTAGACTAGAAAGCGTATTGGCCACCATTTCGTGACTACGGCTCATTAGTGTTTATATAATATATCGGCTAGCCTGATATCTCAACGTTTGTTGGCTTATTTAATGATTAATATTGTACTGAACCCGACTAGCATCGTTAAACATTACCAGACGCCGAGGCACCAAACAAGAAATATGTATATTTGTAAAAGTAAAATCATACATTATGTATGTTTGTAAAATAAAGTAATTTCCAGTGTATACATTTAATAAAATATATGACAATGGATACTTAGAGTAAAGTCTTATGTATTCACATAACAACAATTATTCTCAGTGAATTCCTTTGGTTAAAATCGTTTCCAATAGTTACAATGAAAATAGTTTTAAAATTAACCACTATATTAAAATATTTTCCAATGCATTCCTATAGTAAAAATAGTTGTCCAATGCATTCCTGTAGTTAAAATTATTTCCAATGCATTCTTATGGTAAAATCATTTTCCATTGATTTGCAATAGTATAATAATTTTTCCAATACATTTCTATAGTAAAAATCATTTTTCTAATGCATTTGTACAATAAAAATCATTTTTCAATGCATTCCTATTAGAAAAAACATTTTCCATTGCATTCCTAAGGTAAAAACCATTTTATGATATATTCCTATGGTAACATCATTTTCCTTTGCATTTCTATAATAAATTCATTTTTCAATGAATTTCTACGATAGCCTAAACTATCGCCCGGTTCACACTCCACCCACGTCTATTGAACAGGTGAAGAGGCTCATCTCTTGTTCCCTGTTTAGGATGTGGTTTTCGGCTTTCTCTTTTCCATTCTTTTTACCCTTACGTAGCCCCCTGCGCATCAGTGGCGTTATCGCCTTGCTTGGGGTGATATGATTTAAAAAAAAAAAAAAAAAAGTAAAAATCATTTTCCAATGCATTTCTCTAGTAAAAACCTTTTCCAAACACATTCCTATAGTAAAATCATTTTTCAATGATTTTCTAAGGTAAAAATCTTTTCCAATGCATTCCTATAGGAAAATTCTTTTTTAATACATTTCTATAGTAAAATCATTTTCCAATGAATTCGTATAGTAAAGTCTTTTTCAAATACATTCCTATGATAAATTAATTTTCTTTACAATTCTATAATAAATTCATTTTCCAATGCATTCTTATAGTAAAATCTTTTTCTAATACATTCCTATGATAAACTCATTTTCCTTTGCATTTCTATAATAAAATCATTTTTCAATTAATTCCTACAGTACAAATCTTTTCCTAATACGTTCCTATGATAAACTCATTTTCCTTTGCATTTCTATAATAAAATCATTTTTCAATTAATTCCTACAGTACAAATCTTTTCCAATACATTCCCATGATAAATTCATTTTTTTGCATTATTTTAATAAATTAATTTTTTAATGAATTCCCATAGTAAAATCTTTTTCTAATGCATTTCTATCGTAAAAGTCATTTTCCAGTCCATTCCGATAATAAGAAAAACATTTCTAATGTATCCCTATAGTTAAAATTGTTTTCAATCCTTTCAATAAGTAAATTCATTTTCGAAACCATTGCTATAACAAAAAATAATTTTCTAAAGCATTCCTATATTCCTATTCCTATATATTTAACAAAACAAAAACATTCCAATGCATTCCTATAGCAAAAAAAAAAAAAAAGTTTCAATATATTCTAAAATTATTTGCAATGCTTTCTTATAGTAAAAACATTTTCCAATGCTGTACTGTAATAAAAATCATTCACAATGCATTCTTATATTAAAAATCATTTTCAAAAATCCAGTTTAAAAATAATTAATAAATAATGATATGCTACGAATTCCTGCAGTAAAAATAATATTCAGTTGATTTCTGTAATAAATTAATAATTTCCAATGGATATTTTTCCTAAAATAATCTTCGATATATGTAGACTTGTATATATATATATATATATATATATATATATATATATATATATATATATATATATATTCTTTTCATTAAAATATGATTTTTTAATCAAATCACCCCAAGCAATTTGACAATGTCACTAAGACCCAATAGTCTACTGGGAGTGAAAGATAATGAAAAAAAACTTTAGAAGGAACCGGAAAGTGAGTCCTAAACCGGAAATAGTGATAAACCATTAATCCCATTCAAAAGACCGAGAAGGTTTTTATTCTAAATACCGAGGAGGTTTTTTTAAAGACCGGTGAGACTTTTATTCTAAAGACCAGAGAGGATTTTATTCAAATGATCGGGGAGGTTTTTCTTCAAAAGACCGGAGAGATTTTTATTTTAAAGACCGGGGAGGTTTTATTAAAAAAACCGGAGAGGTTTTTATTCAAAAGACCGGGGAGGCTTTTATTAAAAATACCGGGGAGGTTTTTATTCAAAATCCTGTGAAGGTTTGTATTTAAAAGACTGTGAAAGTTTTTATTCAAAAGACCGGGAAGCTTTTATTCTAAAGATCGGAGAGGATTTTTTTAAAGACCGAGGAGGTTTTTTTGTTTTTGTTTTTTTTTCAAAGGCCGGGGGGATTTTATTCAAAAGACCGGGGAGGTTATTATTCAAAAGACCGGGGAGGTTTTTATTCAAAAGACCGAGGAGGCTTTAATTCTAAAGACAAGGGAGGTTTTTATTCAAAAGAGCAAGGAGGCTTTTATTGAAAAGACAAGAGAGGTTTTTTTTTCAAAGACCCGGGTGGTTTTTATTCAAAAGACCGGGGAGGTTTTTGTTCAAAAGACCGTGGAGGTTTTTATTCAAAAGATCGAGGGGGCTTTAATTATAAAGACCGGGGAGGTTTTCTTATTATAACAATTATTTTCATCAGTAAATCGACTATTAATACATCTTTTTCTATTCTTTTTCATAATTCCTGCCGTGACGTGAAAACCAAAAAATCTACTCTTGATTTTACCAATTATAAATGGAATGTTCTCTTTTCCGGATATACAAAATTGGGCCATTATCGTCGAATGGGAAAAAATCAATCTGTCTATGTCTTTTTCGTCACATCTGGTGAGTAGTCTTTGTAATTGCACCCACATCGCTGAGATGGAACACAGTGTTGAAATGCAATCCGGACCGGGTGAGGCCGGAACCCAGCCGACCAAAGATCAAAAGGAAACGGAAGTTCGAGTACCCGCCAAAATTGACCTCAAGTCAGTTTTGGCGGGCTTTTCGTCGGCAAGGTCGAAGACGGCCGCCATCTCAACTACAACTGCTCTCAATGATGTCACATCGTCCTCGGGTTTGACAGCGCCCTCAGCAGCGACAAAATCCCAACCAACAACACCCCGACCATCAACAGCAACAACAACAACAACGTCTGTATTAGCAGCAACAACAACAACAGCAACGTTATCATCATCATCATTATCATTTACAACAACAACCACTACTACAGCTACTACTACATCTACGGCAACAGCGGTATCATCTCTCTCTGCTTCCGAGGGCACAGAAGACAAAAAGGAGGGTCAGAATGTGGAGGGCGAACCCAAAACGGAAGGACAGGAAGAACCGTTTGTTATGACACCCGCATACGAGCGCCTCGCCCGCCTGCTTGCCCGTAAGCGTGAAAACGCGACCGCTGCTGCGGCTGCTTCAGCCATGGCCTCAGGATCTGCGGAAGGTGCTGGCGAAGCGGACGGCGAAGCGCTACCCCAACAGTCCCATTGGTCGAAGCTGCGAACCACGGTCCAGATAGCCAGTGTGGTGAAACAACGTTCAAAACGTCGGTACAACCACCACAGGCAAGATTCCTTCTTGCGGAAATTTTCCACGCGGCATAACAGCAATCTAGATCCCGACTCGGACAGCGAGGACAACGAGGCAGTCACGCAAGAAATAGAAAAAGAAGTAGAGCAAAAACGCCTCTACCGTTACGTGATAAGTCCCGAGGGTACCTTTATGATGTACTGGCTTCTAATACTAACCCTCGCCGTACTCTACAACCTATGGACATGTATTGCGCGCGAGGCATTTCGGGAAATCCAGCTGGAATATACAAGTTTTTGGATATCTTTTGACGTGATTTGTGACCTCATCTACCTGGGCGACATCGCTGTGCAATTCCGCACCGGCTACTTGGAGCAAGGTCTTCTTGTCTACAACTCAAAGAAACTTTCTAATAACTACATGGCGTCCCACGATTTCAAGCTAGACGTCGCTTGTCTTTTGCCGCTCGACCTAATCCAATTGACCATCGGGTGGCATCCAATTCTTCGTTTCCCGCGTTTTCTGAAAATCTACCGGACATTTAGGTGCGTATATATGCTAGAATCAAGGACTCCCTATCCGAATTTATTTCGAGTAGCAAATCTGACACATATCCTCTTCCTCGGGGCGCACTGGTTTGCCGCCTTCTTTTACTTGATCTCCGAAGCAGAAAACTTTGTTGGGGCGTGGACCTACCCAAAACCTGTCGGTGAGTTCGCCGGGGTTACACGGAAGTACCTTTATTCTCTTTTTTGGTCAACACTGACATTAACCACAATTGGAGATTTACCACAACCTACTACGAACTGGGAGTAAGTAAATATTTTATATATATATATGTATATATAAATATAAATGTTTATTTATTTCGTTTACTGTATGTGAAATTTGTATATCTTTTTAATATTGCAAAATCAGGTAAATTTTGCCGGTTTTTCTTTCTTATATATTTTTATAATTTTTATTAATGTTTTATTGTGAAATTTGCCCTACCGTAATTATTCATGTATAATACGCATTCGTGTATAACACGCAATTGGGTATAATACACATTCGTGTATAATTAGCACTCATGTGTAATACGTACCTGTGTATAATACGAACTCGTATATAATGCGCACCTGCGTATTATACGCGAGTGCGTATTATACGCACTCGTGTATAATGCTGACTCGTGTGTAATACGTACATGTGTATAATACGCACTCTGAGTAAATGCGCACCTGTGTATAATACGCATCAGTGTATAATACACACTCGAGTATATCACGCAATAATAACTAATTTTCTTACAATTTTTATTTGTTTTTTTTTTTAATTTCTTACTTTTTTCGATCATATCTTTTGTTTGTTTTTGTTTGGTTTTGTTTATTTAATTTTTTTATGTTTTTTTTTTAATGAATCTCTAAAATCTGGAAAAACATTTCGTCTATAATACGCACTGATAATTTTTTTAGAATTCTCAGCTGGTGAATTTAGCGTAAATTTAGTCAATTTCTCAAACTGTTTATCCGATTAGTTTCGTCTGGAAACTAAGAAACAATACAATTTCCATTATTTATTGAAACACAAAACTTCCACAAATATTTTAAAACTCTTCCGTTTGAAACGAACGCAAACTTGTTTTTGCGTTATATCCACAGACTTCTTGACCAATCAAACTGAAATGGGTCTTTTCTGATCTTGATTTCATATATATGAACAGAGAAACCCGCAGGGTATCATGTAATCTGCAATATTATCGGTCCTGACCCGGTAATTCGGCCTCAGTCACTTTTCTATCGCCGTACTATAGCATTTCCTGTGCCATTTTTTAATAATTCCTTTCATGGCAATTGTTCAAATGAACGTTCCTTTAAGATACCTAGAGTGTATGATTTTCATCGCTGTACAAAACTTGAGGAGAAGTCTCATCATTTTAAAGTTGAAATGTCTACATGTAACCGTATGTTCTAACAGTTTTTCTATCGTACTTCTCGCTTGTGGAACTCTATTCCGACTTCTTGGTTCCCATTCAACTTTGATCTTCAAAAATTTAAATGCAATGTCAATCGCTATCTTCTGTCTTCTTAATTCTTGTTCTTTTATTTTTCTCTCTCCTTAATTAAGTTTTCTACTCATATTAATATAAGTCCTATGCTAATAGTTTCTTCTCTCGCTTGTGGAACTCTCTTACGGCTTCTTGATTCCCAGTCAATTTTGAGCTTCAGAAACTTAAATACAATGTCAATCGCTATCTTCTGTCTTCTTAATTCTTGTTCTTTTATTGTTCTCTCTCCTTAATTAAGTTTTCTACTCATATTAATATAAGTCCTATGCTAATAGTTTCTTCTCTTGCTTGTGGAACTCTTTTCCGACTTCTTATTTCCCAGTCAACTTTTATCTGTCAAAAATTTCAATCGTTATCTTCTGCCTTCTTAATTCTTGACTCTTTTATTGTTGTCTCTTCTTTATTATGTTTTTTATCTGATATTATTATAAGTCCTAAGCTAACCGTTTAAAGGGTAAATTTCGACGGAATCGTTCAGACAAACATTCAACAATATTATTAACTAACACGCACCCCATTCGGTTTATAATAACCAATTTCTACCAAATTCGCCACAAACATGTGACATCTTCGGATTGATGAATCGGAGAGCGGAGTTTGAATTCCAGTCGAGTTCGTTACTTTCACCGACTTGCAAATACTCTTGGGTGGAGGAAATGGTCAATCACGATTGGTTACTTCAACATGAAAGAGAAAACCCTGGATTTGAACCCGGTTTGCTTTCGGTGGCATCGGGAATCTATGTGTTTTATCAGTGGATGATGAAAGAATCAAAGATAATGAAGATATTTCAGTCAGTTGTGACATACGTGATACACACTTAGGGCGATCATGTCTTGAAAGAGACATCATTGACTGGACAGAATATTTTCTATCCTACATTTTAAACTATAGCTGAAGGAAGAAGAGACGGATTGTATTAATAAATAGTAATTAGTGGGGGATCAGTTTATTACTTAATAACAATAGAAAACTGATCCCTCCACTTTTTGTCCAGTAGAAGCTTTTCTTATGTTTCGAACGATTATCTTCATTCAGTCAGTTAAGTGCCATACGTGATATACACTATGGGCGATCATGTCTCAAAAGAGACATGACTGACTGGGCAGAAGATTATGCTGCAGTAGGTTGCCATTGCTTTCGGCGGTAGACTGGTTGCCAGCCAAGGCTATAGAACTCAATCTGTCCTGCTATTTAACTCATAACTAGGGGGGAAGAGAAGGATTAATGTCTTTCCCAAGGGTATTTGTGTGCAAGTGAATGCAAGAAATTCAACTGGAATTTGAATTCGGCACCCCGATTTGTCGTTCCGAGTCGATATCCATTGCACTATGACTTTCTCCGGTAGAATAGTAGCCAACCGAGGCCATAGAACCCAATCTGTCTTGTTATTTAACCCATAACTGGAGGGAAGAGACGGATTCGTAACTTTCTTTATGGTATTTTTACGTAAATAAACGCAACGAGTTCAACTGATGAGATGATGATGAAACGCTATCTTTTGAGATATTTCAAGACGCGGTCTTTCATTCACAGCCTGTTGTTGTATTAAACACTACGTTGTTTTGACGTGCTTAACAAATCAGGGTTGTTTATGCTCTCGGCTTAATTATTGGTCATCTTAAAAAGGAAATCAGTTTTCACTTATTCATATAAATATTTTTTTATATTATTTCATGTTTCTGTGCAGTAAATTTGACTGTGGACACATATATGTATATATATATATATCATGAATAGTGAATCGCTATTGTAAAAAATTTGGGAAACCCTGCACTAGGATATTGTTCCGTAGAATATGTTGCTGTATTGAACTTGAGGATGTGCGTTGTGGTGTATTGGATATCGGCTCGGAACGAGAAATCGGGGAGCCGAGTTCGAATTCCAGCCGAATTCATTGCATTCACTTACGCACAAATACCCTTGGGAAAGGTATTAATCCGTCTATTCCCTCCCGTTATGGGTTAAATAACAGGACAGATTGGGTTCTATAGCCTTGGTCGGCAACCAGTCTACCGCAGAAAGAAATGGCAACCTACTGCGGCATAATCTTCTGCCCAGTCAGTCATGTCTCTTTTGAGACATGATCGCCCATAGTGTATATCACGTATGGCACTTAACTGACTGAATATAATAGTTGGAATCATGATTAAATCTTCTACTGGTCATAAAGTGGGTGATCGGTTTTCTATTGTTATGAAGTAATAAACTGATCCCCCACTAATTACTACTTAATAATATAATACATCTTTTCCCCCTTTAGCTATGAATCAAATAACAGCACAGATTGGGTTCTATAGCCTTGGCTGGCAAACAGTCTACCGCAGAAAGCAATGGCAACCTATTGCGGGATAATCTTCTGCCCAGTCAGTCATGTCTCTTTCGAGACATGATCGCCCAAGCGCGTATCTCGTATGGCACTTAACTGACTGAATGAAGATATTTGGAAACATAAGTAAAGGTTCTACTGGGCAAAAAGTGGGGGATCTGTTTTCTATTGTTATTAAGTAATAAACTGATCCCCCACTAATTACTTCTTATTAATACAATGCGTCTCTTCTCCCTTTATCTATAGTTTAAAGAGCAGGATCGAAATTCTTCTGCCCAGTCAGTCATGTCTCTTTCAAGACATGATCGCTCAAGCGTGTATCACGTATGGCACTCAACTGACTGACTGAATGAGGATAGAGGGCTTGGAGAATATGATGCCCACGGAAGGGATAGAGGGGACAAAGGGAAACAACTCATGACGTACCTGATGGACTTGAACAAATGGATGGTGTAGCGGGAATTCAGAGCAACAAGGAATAGGAAGATGTGGAAAACTATGATCGCCTACACCCTGAAGGGACACGGCAAATAGAAAAAAAGGATTCAAGAAAAAACTTAATTTCGGTCATAGGCGCCCAAATAAGGCGACAAAAAAATGTAAATATTTCTTTTGAGTATAACGCGCACATCTCATGATAAGGTTTTCAAATCTGTGAAAATCTGCGTCTTATACACAAATAATTACGGTATTTATTTTTATTTTCGCATTATTTTCTCTTTTTGATTTCTGTCAATTTTTTTTTTTTTTTTTTTTTGAATTCTTATTATTTCGGTCTATTTAATCACTTGGGAGCGAGATGATTATTTTTCCTGATGTAATCCAGAAATTATATCTCGCCAACTGCTTCAAAACAATCACAGTTTTCATCACCTTCATAATCAATGAATTGTTTGCAAAATCTGTTCGATTCACTTCCAAATAAATAGTGATTCAATATTTTATATAAGATCAAAAAAAAAAAAGGAAAATGATTAAAAAAGAAAGTTCGAGAGAAATATCTCACCAGCAGTTAATATTTTCAGTTTCTTCATTATTATTTACAAAATCGATTAGAAAGTTTTTTTATTTTTCATTTTTTCTGTGATATCGAGTTAAATATTTTGGGGCAAATACTTTTTTTAAAACCTTTTCAGTCGCTCCTAATTGATTAACTTGCTAAATGTTTGCATTTAGAAACAAGTTTTTCTGTTATATATATATATATATATATATATATATATATATATATATATATATATATGTGTGTGTGTGTGTGTGTGTGTGTGTGTGTATATATATATATATATATATATATATATATTACCGGCCATAATTATAAGGCAACCCAGTGTTTAAAAAAATGATGTATTTCAAAGTATTTTTTAGTATTTATTGCCAAGTGAATAATTGTAAATGAACGGTTCTTTTGTTAATAATGCAAAATAACATGTGCATTAAATGATTTTATAAATATTTAATAATTACCTATATTGCAGTTTCATCAATGAAAGAATGAAGAAAATTTAGGGTGAATCGAACGAGTACCTCTTTGCTTCCTTAACTTGGAAAATTTTATAAATTAATAATAACAAAATAGCAATTCTATTTTCATTTAGAATAAATCACTTAAAAAACTGGGGTGGCCTCATCATTATGGCCGGTAGTGCATATACATACACACATATATATATATAGGGTTTCCCGAAGTCGCGCACTATCCAGATTTTTATAAAAAATACATATGAATATCAATTTTATTGATCATGATCATGGATGTGCGTTGTTGTGCAGTGGATATCGACTCGGAACGACAAATCGGAAAGCTGAATCCGAATTTCTTGCATTCACTTACACACAAATACCCTTGGAAAAAACATTAATCCTTCTCTTCCCTCTAGTTATGGGCTAAATAGCAAGACAGATTGGGTTTTATGGCCTTGGCTGGCAACCAGTCTACCGCAAAAAGCAATGGCAACCTACTGCGGTATAATCTGCTTCTCAGCCAGTCACGTCTCATTCGAGACATGATCACCCAAAGAGTGCACTAACGAAAGAGACATGACTGACTGGGCATGTTTCCAACTATTATCTTCATTCGGTCATTCAAGTGTCATACGTGATACAAGCTTTGGGCGATCATGTCTTAAAAGAAACATGACTTTACTGGGCAGAAGATTATCCCGCAGTAGGTTGCAATAACTTTCCTCGGTAGACATGTTGCCAGCCAAGGCTATAGAACCCAATCTGTCTTATTATTTAACCCATAACTGGAAGGAAGAGACGCATTAATACCTTTCCTAAGGGTATTTGCTCGGAAGTGAATGCAAGGGATTCAACTGAAATTCGAACTCGGCTCTTCGTTTTCTCGTTCCTAGCCGATATCTACTGCACCACAACGCACATTCAGATCGAAAGCAAATGAGTTTAAAAAATTCATCTTAACATCAAGAAATATACATAATATGCGTACATTGTTCAATGAAACACGTTTGAATAGATAGATAGATAGATAGATAGATAGATAGATAGATAGACAGATAGATAGATAGATATGAACAGACTGAGATAGATAGATAGATAGATAGATAGATAGATAGATAGATAGATAGATATGAAGAGACTGAGATAGATAGATAGATAGATAGATAGATAGATAGATAGATAGATAGATAGATAGATAGATAGATATGAACAGACTGTGACAGATAGATAGATAGATAGATAGATAGATAGATAGATAGATAGATAGATAGATACGTGTGAGTTTCTGACCCTGTGTTTCACGCTCTTGATAGTTGGGTGGGTGGGAAGAGTGTTTGAAAGAATGGAAGTTAGTTTGTTAGGAGGTGTCTATTGACCTTACATTTAAACTCCTGGAGATTGTAGCCGTCGGTGAAGCAGACTTGTGGAAGGGAATTCCACAGTCGGGAAGTGCGAGAAAAGAAACTGTTAGAGTAGAAGTTGCGGTTGCATTTTATCGGCTTCAATGTAAAAGGGTGGGATCTAGTTGCTAATCTAGTATCTCGTGCAAATTCGTATTTAGGGGGCACCAGTGATCTAAGTTTATCGGTGCAGAAGACGTGAAAGTATTTATAGAAGAGACACAGGGAAGCCACGTCACGCCGGTGAGAGAGAGACTGCAGGCGGTCTGCTAAGTCGGTATCGATCACATTACAGACCCTCCGCTGTACCTTGTCGAGAAGCCCAAGGAGAATAGCAGAGGCACCCGACCAGATATGGCAACAGTATTCAATGCAAGGGCGGATGGTAGATTTATAAATGTGCAGGATAGATTCAGACGGAAAAAAAACTCCGGGCCCTGCACAGAGAACCGACTTTCATAGCAGTGGATTTAGCAATGGATTCGATATAGTCATTCCACTTGAGGTCCGCTGAAAGTGTGAGACCAAGGAGGCGTAGTGTTTTACTCTCTGGGAGGCAAACCTGGTCCATGCTAATAGGAGGTAGGTGCGATTGTCTATGATGATTAATTGATAGTAGCTTCATTTTAGAAGAATTAAAATTTACGAGCCATTTCTTACCCAAGTCCACTACGGATTGGAGGTCTTTTCCAAGCTCGGCTGCAAGGTTAGCTTTTTCGCCCACACTAGATTTTTGATCGAGGCGAGAATAAACTGTGGTGTCATCATTGCAAGAAAGTGAAAGAACACGTAGATTAAAACCCACTGTTCAAGCATTTACTTTTATAAAGAGTGCTCAATACAGAGTAGAGCTTAATATTGTAATAGTTGTTACAACCATGCTTTTATAAACCCTTGTAACAACTATTACAATATATCACGCACTTCTGCCATTCTGAAGATGAGATTTTGATCTCGAAATATTAATGAATAATAAATAGGTAATACCCAACACCTTCTTTACCTTCCTTTATTTTACTAAACGCATTGTGTCAGCCTTCAAGACTTAACCATATACCTAATATGCACAATGCTTCAAGCAAATTACAAAACTTTACTAATATATATATATATATATATATATATATATATATGTCAATACTCATCTACTAACCACTGGACTCTAGTCCTTCCCCCACCCCGTATATCCTTTCCTTTCTCTCCCCGCTTACCACTGTCATCACACCTGCATTTTCATCTTTTTATTGCTCCTCTCTGATTGGTTTGTACTCCTCTTCTCTCTCTTCTAATTAATTCTCTTTCAGTTATGTAGCCCCCCCCCTCGCACATCAGTGGCATTTACGCCTTGCCGGGGTGAAATGATTAAAATAAAAATATATATATATATATTGAGATAATCTTTAATACAATGTTTAAGTTCTCGCCATATTTTTCTTTGTTTTGTTTGTTTTGTTTTATGGCATTTTTGTTCAAAGCAAAGGTTTTAATTTATTTGCTTCTTACCTGTTAATTTCCGATAGGCTTTATTTTTGTGCCTGGTTTTGAGTGTGTGTGTGGGGTGTGGGGTTACCGTTTTTATACCGTTCCTTTATTCAGTCTTTAATATCTTTTAGCCATGATTTGTTTCAATAACGCAAAATGCCCCTTGGCACAACGGGGTGGCTTTGCTCAAGCACATTCTATTTCCACTATCTTGTGTTGATAGTTTCTTCTGAGATTGATATGTGCGTGTGTGTTTGTCCGAGTTTGTGTGTGTGTGTATTTCTGTTTGTTTGTGACCGTGTGCGCGTACGTGTGTTAGTGCTTTTGCATGAATGTCTCTGTATGTTTCTATGTGTGTTTGTGTGTTTTTATGTTTGTGCGTCTTTTTTGTGTTCATGTGTATTTGTGTCTTTGAGTTTGTGTGTATTTGTGTGTTTTTAATTAATCTAAGCTGATATGTGCGTTGTGGTACAGTAGATATCGACTCGAAAAGACAAATCGGGGAGCCGAGTTCGAATTCCAGTTGAATTCCTTGCATTCGCTTAAGCACAAATACTCTTGAGAAAGGTATTAATCCGTTTCTTCCCCCTACTTATGGGTTAAATAACAGAACAGATTACCGTAAAAAAGCAATGGCAACCTACTCAAGGATAATCTTCTACCCACGTCAGTCATATCTGTTTCGAGACATGATCGCCCAAGCGTGTATCTCGTATGGCACTTAACTGATTGACTGATGAAAGAAATTTCGAAATAATAAATCGATAATAATTATAATAAAAATATTTATAATTGTTACTCTTTGAAATTTCATTCACCTGCTTACTTTCTGGAAGAAATATGCCTAGTCTAACATTCTCTCTCTCTCTCTCTCTCTCTATCTATCTATCTATCTATCTATCTATCTATGTATGTATCTCTCATTCTCTCTCTCCTCTTCTCTCTATCTTTCTCATTCTCTCTCCTCTTCCCTCTCTCATTCTCTCTCGTCTTCCCCTCTCACTCTCTCACTCTCTCTCTCTCTCTCTCCTTTGCCTTTCCCTCATGTCGACTGAAAGGTATATATATGTATAAGATATATATATTTTCAGTCACGCTGAAATCACGCTAGATGTCTCTCCGCCAAGCTGAATCAGACTGGACGCGTGCACATTTAGGGTGAATGAAAATAGCACCAAAAATAAATTGAATGACGACCAAATAAGTTGCGGAAAAAGTCTTTATATACAAAAAAAAAAAAAAAAAATAGAATATAAACAATCGCCAATCGTCTCTTTCCAACCCCTGTTTCTACTTAGCCGAAATAAGAACGGAATTTTCGTTCAAAATAAGCGTTTTTCTTTTTAACATTGATTCGAGTTTCTGGTTGGCAATGTCAGTTCACTCCAATCGGAGTTTTCAAGTTTGTCATGATTCAAAAATGTGTTTATTCGCTTCTCACCGAAGCTTTACGGAAACTGCCGAAGGTTGATCTTTGTGTGTGGTGGGTAGCGGCGGCAGTAATTCGTTTTCTCTTTCTTAGCTCAACGCAACAACTCGTCTTCGGCCCCCGGGGATCTTTTTTTATATTTATCTCTACTTCACTGGTGTAGGGGATGACGAACACTGGGTTGTTCCTGCAAATCTACTTTCTGACCCTTGCGACCAATGAAATAATTCTTGCCCTTAGCTCTTGAGGCGGAGCCAGTCCTTTCCTTTGGTTTAACCAATGAAACAGCACTATTTCTATGACATCACTTCTTTCCGTCTTTTCTTTCTTTGACGTCAACAATTTAGCCTTTTATGTATCGTAATTTTAATTCAACTTATCTCGCACAGCCATCAAATCTGATCCCTTGCACTTGTCAAAGCCTAGAAACACAAAATCTTCTTTTTCTGCGTTGGTGGCAATCTACGGCCATGTTTTGGGCTTTCCATTGTTTGAGGAAATACAACAATAGAATTTTCATTTTTTTTTTTCATCATTTTCTAGCTAGTTATTAGCTGTGTCGTTTGAGAATTTCCGCTTGTCAATAATGCGATGACCTTCGTCTGACCCGGCTGGTTAAAGTCTGTGAAACCAAGATAGATAGATAGATAGATAGATAGATAGCTAGATAGATAGATAGATAGATAGATAGATAGATAATAAACAGAGAATTAGATAGATAGATAGATAGATAGATAGATAGATAGATAGATAGATAGATAGATATTAACAGAAAAGTAGATAGATAGATAGATAGATAGATATGAACAGACCGAATTAGATAGATAGATAGATAGATAGATAGATAGATAGATAGATAGATAGATAGAACAGACCGAATTAGATAGATAGATAGATAGATAGATAGATAGATAGATAGATAGATAGATAGATAGATAGATAGATAGATATAGAAGTTTCCATGGTTGCAGAAATTAGTTATTTCATTAAGTTAGTTCAATAAGTCAGTTTCTGAGAAATTATATTTTATGGGCCTTTTCTTGTATGCAAAGAAAATATATTTCATATAAAGATTTACATGTTCTAGCTTTAGCTAATATTTTTCATTTAACTGTAGAGGTTTTATTTGCATCTTTCAATTGCCAATAGTATTTAGAGAGAGAAGTAGAGTTACTATATGCTTTATTATTGAAAGATAAGTTATACTGGCAAAATAGAGACTTAAAATTAGTTTTAGTACATCCGATATAATACTTGGTAATATTAGGATTTTCATTAGTAGTGATAATAGCTTGATATACAACGGAATCTGCTAGAACGTGTAAATATTTACATGAAATATGTTTCTTTCGCTTACAAGAAAAAAATCCATATAATGAAATTCCCCAAAACTGACTTATTGAATCAATGTAATGAAATAACCAATTTCTGCCACCATAGAATGTTCCATACACTTAGATATATGCGAAATTATCTCAAATTTATTTTAATATTTTCACTTTTTGCTCATTTCATAACTTTAAAAATTTAGCTTACTGAACTGGCAATTTTTAATTTATATATATTATTTATATATATTTATTTAATTTATTTAATTATATATGTATATATTAATTACTTAGTTTTTGGTCATAATAAAATTATACCAGTGCGCAGTTGTATTAAAAGGGATTTAATACAATTAAATTGTAGAACTTTTGAATATTCTTCATTTGTAAACGAGTTATTACACGACCTAAGTCTCTAATATGTGGTTTCTTCAAAAATTCCCCTTTACGTGGGCGTTCAAAAAAATTCCCGTTAATTGATCGTTCTTAAAAAACGTTTAAATCAGTTATTGCAAATCGCCTGACGACACCACATGGTAGAAACATATCTGACATAATATATCGTTTACAAATATATATATATATATATATATATATATATATATATATATATCTGTAAAAATATACTCAGTTATGATCTGAGATTAAGGACAGGATGGTTAAATAAAATAAAGACAAGAGGAAAACTGTATTTTAAATCGCCTAGGCATTTCGTCCTGTGGTGGCCTTTATCAAGGCAAAAAGAAAAAATTAATATTCTGTTAATCTTTTGAAATGATTTGTGAGTGTCTTTGTGGTTGCCAAAACTGTTTGTTTATAGATACGTAATTTAGAATAAAGCTCATTTCGTCTTTTGCCTTGATAAAGTCCATCACAGGACAAAACGCGTAGGCGATTTAAAATACAGTTTTCCTCTTGTCTTTAATGTATATATTTATTTAACCATATATATATATATATATATATATAAAGGATTGTTGATTATTAGCTTGGATGATACATATTTCACCGCTTTGATGTTCTTAACGCGGCTCCTCAGATCCAAATCGTACAACAGTAGGAAATCGAAATATCACCCCCCACCAAAACCCCTCCAAAAAATTTCTTCTCTTTTATTTGATTCTCCGTAGACGCCCACATGTCCATATTAGGACGGACATTTGTGATGTTCATATACGAAAAGGATCTCGTTTATTAATGAGAACATTTTCGAAAGAACATCAAAGCAGTGAAATATGTATCATCCAAGCTAATAATCAAAAATCCTTTATAAAATATTACTCTGTTAAATTAAATAAATGAATTTCTCTCGAGTTCGTCTCTTTTGGAATTTACCCGGATTACATAACAAGTGTACTATGTTATATATATATATATATATATATATATATATATAAGGATTAAAATACTTCGTTTAATAAAAATGCATCAGAATTTTATTTAAACATATATATTTTATTTAACCATATATATATATATATATATATATATATATATATATATATATAAGGATTAGAATACTTCATTTAATAAAAAAATGCATCAGAATTTTATTTAAACATATATATTTTATTTAACCATATATATATATATATATATATATATAAGGATTAGAATACTTCGTTTAATAAAAAAATGCATCAGAATTTTATTTAAACATATATATTTTATTTAACCATATATATATATATATATATATATATATATATATATATATATATAAGGATTAGAATACTTCGTTTAATAAAAAAATGCATCAGAATTTTATTTAAACATATATATTTTATTTAACCATATATATATATATATATATATATATATATATATATATATATATATAATAAGGATTAAATTATTCGTTTAATAAAAAAAAATGCATCAGAATTTTTTAATTGATTTGACTACTTTATTTTTAATAATTTTTTATTTTTTAAGTTTTTATTAAATTAAATTAAATATTTAGACTTTGATTTCAGTTCTAAATATACTGATGCTGTTTCTTTTTATTTCTTTTCTTTATATCTGTACTCATATCGCAAGGAGCCTTTTTAGTTTTATTAGCTTCGTTCTTAATTTTCAGTTATTCTGTTTTGTGTTGTCTTTTTGCTCTGTTCGTTTTTTTTCCCATTTTTGTTGTTTTAACGTTTCATTTATTCATATTCCTCATTTTCCTTTTTAATAATATATCACATCAGTCCCCATGGTAAATGAAGCAATCAGTAAAGAAAATATATCTGCAAATGATGCAACCATTACAGACGATTCTATTAATTACTGATATTCTCCTATAATAGAGTATGAAATATATATATATCAAATGGCCTTCCTATTATGGGATAGATACATTATCCATAGTCAAAACTCCGTCCCATAATTGTTGTTATGTTTTGTTTACAAAATTTATATGAATACCAGCAGTATAGCTCGGCGTTGCTTGGGTGTAATGAAAGCTTTAAAACTAATCCATGGTCCTGGAGCTCAGACTCAGCCTAAAGAATATTTGAAATAATAAAATAATTGCGACAATTTATCAATCGCACCCAATTTTTATATATATATATATATATATATATATATATATATATATATATATACTAGCAGTATAGCCCGGCGTTTCTCGTGTGTAATGAAAGCTTTAAAACTAATCCATGGTCCTGGAGCTCAGACTCAGCCTAAAGAATATTGAAATAATAAAAGAATTGCAACAATTTACCAATCGCACCTAATATATATATATATATATACTACCAGAGTATAGCCCGGCGTTGCTCGGGTGTAATGAAAGCTTTAAAACTAATCTATGGTCCTGGTGCTCAAACTCTTTGGACGTTGGCACGAATAACATAGGTTGTTAAGACTAAAAACTACATATCTACAAAAACCAAAATAAAGGGACGAAAACCTGGTTTTCATCAGACCCGATAGGATATCCAGTATCGGAGTCAAATAAGTCATTCAACGATAAACTAACCATGAAAACTTCTCGTACCCATCGAGAGTAAAATTGGAGAAAATGAGCCATATTGATGGCTGAATATCGGTTTTTGATCAGATTCGATAGAATATTGGGGGCATCGATTTCCGATATCGGGGAAAAGGAGTCGTCTGAGAAGATCTACTAATGTTTGAGACTAAAAGCTATAATTTTACCAAGTTAGAGGAAAGTTTACAGTAAGAACCACGATAAAAGGGACGAAATCCTGAATTGATAAGACCTGATCGGATATCGGGATGTCGATTTCCGATATCGGTGAAAATCGGAAAAAATAAATAGCCCATGACCTGACCGGAAGCCTAAAAAATATTTGTGTGAAGTTTGATGAGAATCGGATATAATTATGGATTTGTATAAAGGTCATACAGACCGACAGACACACTTACACACACACACACACACACACACACACTAACATCTTGCCTTTTATATATATAGACTATATAAATTATTACGTGACAGATGTAATATTACTTACAACCTCTATCCCATAAATTTTGTAATATTTATTGTACTACGTTTATATGAAACTGGTATAATTATTATGCGACAGATATATTAATTACCACATCTGTCGCATAATTTTTGCTAAATTTAGTGTAGGAAATTAATGTGTAAATAGTGTAATTATTATGCGAAAAATGTATTGATAATTGTTACATCTCTGTTCCACAACTACTGTTATATTTCCCTGCTCCAAATATATTTTAGTAGTATAATTATTATGCGAGAGACGTATTATTAATTACCAACTCCGTCTCAAAATTGTTGTTATATATTGTTTTTGAAATTATTAGCCACCCCAGTTTTTTTTGTTTTTTTTAAAATGAAGTATTTCATATTATTTTTAGTATTTATTGCCAAGTGGATAATTCTAAATGAAAATAGAATGGTTCTTTTGTTATTATGACTTTGCAAAATTTTACTAGTTAAATAGCGACAATTTACCCATCGCACCTTGTAGATTTTATATATATATATATATATATATATATATATATATATATATATATACACTATCGGCCATAATTATTAGGCCACAGCAGATATTTAAAAGAAATGATGTATCTCATACTATTTTTAGTATAATAAATACTAAAAATAGTATGAGATACATAGCGGATAATTCTAAATGAAAATAGAATGGTTCTTTTGTTATTGTTACTTTGCAAAATTTTACAAGGCGAATGGCGACAATTTACCCATCGCAACCTGTAGATTTGCTATATATATATATATATATATATATTGTGTAGTGATACTTTGAATTTATAAACCATTGTAACAACCATTATAATATAATGCTCTACGTTGTATCGAGCACTCTTTAAAAAAGTAAATGCAAGCACAGTAGGTAAAAACAACCTACGTGTTCTACAACTTTGCTACAATGTATATATATATATATATATATATATACTACCAGCCATAATTATTAGGCCACCCCAGTGTTTTAAAGAAATTATGTATTTCATACTATTTTTAGTATTTATTGCCAAGTGGATAATTCTAAATGAAAATAGAATTTGTTATTTTGTTATTATTACTTTGCAAAATTTTACAAGGTAAGGAAACAAAGATGAACTCGTCCGAATCACCCTAAATTTTCTTCATTCTTTGATTAATGAAACTGCAATATAGGCAATTATTAAATATTTATAAATTTATTTGATGCAAATGTTATTCTGCAATATTAACAAAATAACCATTCTATTTTCATATACAATTATTCACTTGGCAATAAATACGAAAAAATAGTATGAAATACATCACTTTTTAAAACACTGGGGTGGCCTAATAATTATGGCCGGTAGTGTGTTTATATATGCAATGGAACAAATATTATGGGATATAGATAGTATCGTTTTAATCAATTCGATATTTCATTCTTATTAATTGTAATAATTAGTTATAAAAAAATGATTACCGAAATTTTACTTTTTGCCATATTATTCATTACAGATATTATTTGTCTTGGTATGTTTTAACCGGTCGATTCGTCGGCCTTCTTCAGATGAACAGTAACAGTAAAAGTAACAATAAAATGTCATTAGGTTTCTAAAGATGGCTAGTAAACAGAAGATATCTGTTATCTTAAGAAAGAAAAATCTTTGGTTTTGTTTCGTATATTATCGCCTATGACCCAAAGTTCAAGTTCAGACTTCCGGCGTGTAGTTTTTCAAAGTAGTAAATACATCTTCTTTAGTTGACATTGGTCTCTTCAATAAAAGGATTGACCTATACACCAACAGATTAACAAAGAAAGCTAGAAAGTCGTTAACTTCGGCAATAAGTACATATTAAAGAGAATTCTTTAAATATGTCACGATAGATCCAATCCCAAGACATGAATTTAATACAAACACGAAAGAATTGCATATCTATCGATCGTGTTTAGAAAAAAAGTGGTAATAATTTGAGGGTTGACATGAACGGAATCAATAATGCGATGGAATTAAACTAGCAATAAATAATAATACAGGGTGTCCATAAAGTCTGTATACACTTTAAAAAATTCATAACTTTATTTGTATTTGTGAGAGAAATAATCTGTAAAAATTTGTTATAAAGTTTAATGTACATAGTTTTTTTTAATAACTCTTTAACACAAAATTTGGAACAATTTTTAGATAAGTAAAAAAAATTATGAATTGTTGACACCTAGGGTTAAACATACATATATATATATATATATATACAGGATGTCCATAAAGTTTGTGTGCACTTTAAAAATTTCATAACTTTACTTGTATTTATGATAGAAATAATCTGTAAAAACCGTTATAAAGTTTGACGTATTTAAATTTAAGTATAGTTATCGACTAATTATTTACCACAAAATTAGCAACAATCTTTTAAATAAGTAAGCAGATATATCGGAAGCGGTTGACCATTTTATTGGCCTCCACGTTCGCCAGATTTGACTGCATTAGATTTTTGTATGAAGACATGTGAAAACAATTGTGTATGCTACCAAACCTAGTTCGTTAGAAGATTTGAAAGCTAAAATAACTAATGTGATTTCAAGCATTACTGTAAATCAGTTGGCAAATATTTTCCATGAACTGCAAAATCGTCTTACCCTTTGTATTGCTGATGATGGAGGACATGTGGAAACTTAAATAAAATTTCAATAAAACCTTAAAAATATAGATTTACTTCTTTCTAATCCTTTTAACAAATTATTTCTATCAAAATATATACAAATAAAGTTATTAATTTTTTAAGTGCACGCAAACTTCCTGGACACCCGGAATAACTAATAATCAGTCAGTTAATTGCCATACGTGATACACGCTTTGGGCGATCATGTCTTGAAAGAGACATGACTGACTGGGCAGAAGATTTTCTATCCTGCTCTTTAAACTATAGCTGAAGGGAGAAGAGACGGATTGTATTAATAAGTAGTAATTAATGGGGGATCAGTTTATTACTTAATAACAATAGAAGACTGATCCCCCACTTTTTGCGCAGTAGAAGCTTTACTTATGTTTCCAACTATTATCTTCATTCAGTCAGTTAAGTGCCATACGTGGGCGATAATGTCTCGAAGGAGACATGACTGACTGGGCAGAAGACTATCCTGCAGTAGGTTGCCATTACTTTCTACGGTAGACTGGTTGCTATAGAACCCAACCTGTCCTGTTATTTAACCCATAACTGGAGGGAAGAGACGGATTAATACCTTTCCAACGCGTATTTGAGCGCAAGTGAATGTAAGGAATTCAACTCGAAATACTTCTTCTAAAAATAAAACTGCTAACAAGAACAAATATTCTGTTTAACATTCTGAATAGTATACCACTGCTGAAATATTTGGCTGTCCCAAAAGTTCGTAAACACTTGCAAAAAATTGAATTTTTACTCGCTAAGTAATCTAAGGTTACCAAAAAACACTTGCAAAAAACTGAAATTTTACTCGCAAAAACAACAAAAATTATTGCTCAAAATAAAGAGCATCATTTTCCAAGACTATCTGCAAGCTTTCGGTTCTGGTCAAAGCACCATTCAGCCGTCTTCGAATCCAAGAATTCTTGACACGCTTCCTTGACTTCATCAAACGAGTCGAAACAGCGGCTCTTCAGAAAGTGTTGCATTGAGCGGAAAAGGCCGTAATCTGATGGAGCACAGTCAGGACTGTAGGCTTGATGTGGCAGAACCTCAACGCCGTCCAGCTCTTCAAACTTGTCTTTGGTCTTCCTGGCGGTGTGTGGCTTGGCATTGTCCTGCTGCATCAAAGCGCGCTTTCGGTTGATTAGAGCCGGGTACTTTTGCTTCAACTTTTCATAGACCTGCTCAAGTTGCTGACAGTAAAGAACCAATTCACAATACACGATTCCTTCAAAGTTCTACCAAACGCACAACATGACTTTCTTGCCGAATCGATCTTGTTTTGGAACCGACGGTGTCTCTTGCCCATCTCTCTGAACGCATCGCTTGTTTCGATTGTGCTGTACCAGATAGACCCATTTCGAAAGTGTTTACGAACTTTTGGGACAACCTAATATTATAAGACATATTTTGGATGAATAATGGTTGTGGTACAGTTGATATCGGCTCGGAACGAGAAACCGGGGAGCCGAGTTCGAATTCCAGTTGAATCCATTGTATTCACTTTCGCGCAAATACCCTTGGGAAAGGTATTAATCCGTCTCTTCCTTCCAGTTATGGGTTAAATAGTAGGACAGATTGGGTTCTATAGCCTTGGTCGGCAACCAGTCTACCGCAGAAAGCAATGGCAACCTTCTGCAGGATAATCTCCTGCCCGGTCAGTCATGTCTCTTTCGAGACATGATCACCCAAGCGTGTATCACGTATGGCACTTAAATGACTGAATGGTGAGATATTTTAATCGATTTAGTTTTATTTCTTGAATTCAGTTATCGTTTATTTCGTTTCTAGTTTTTAGTCAAATCCGTTTTTGCACCATTTTCGTCATTTTTTCTTTTTTTTTTTTAGATTTAATCTTTTCTTGTGTTATTTTTCTTCATTTTCCGCCTTTTTAACCGTTTTTCTTGTGCGTTTTTTTTTCTGGTACACCTTGTTAATCTTCGAGCACAGGCAGGATGTTTGATTTGTGGCCACCTCCAATTATTTCTTCTCCATCCTTCAATTTTGCATACGCCATTTTAAAAATATTTCACTCAGTTTTAACTTCAGCACGGCCGTTGTTGTCGCTATCAACACTTTTACAATTTACGCCTGATATTTTTTCAAGTATTGCTTTAACTTCATCCATTTGAATGTTAACTATAACGAAAGAAGTTATAACGAAATTCAGTCTAGAACAACCGATTTTTGACGCCATGTTTTCTGATAAATGACTTATTGTGTTCGATAAGAACCGTTGACCGTTCTGATGTTAAGCCGACCTAACTTTGTGACAAAATATTTATTTAATTTGATTTTTTCGATTTCATATTTCTGTTTAATTTTGAATGCTTTATATTAATTCTAAACTTGCCTCATTTGCTCAAATAATCCTGTATTAATACTGTGAATTGCTGCGTACAAGCTGATGTTTTATGCTTAAAAAATCATTTAAAAGTAAACATTTTATAAGTGCTTCCAGCCGGGCTTAAAATAGTAAAAATTATCTCAAAATTAAATCAACACGTTGGTGCTTCATGGTTAAGTGACAGTTAACAACGGTTATCAAATAACACACATGCATCTACTTATATATATATATATATACAAATCAAAAACCTAGTACATATATTGGTTTTACTACAACCACGCTCTCCCGTAGACTTACATGTCATCTTTCTGATCAGAGTACTATTAAACAACATTTCTCTGAAAAACATAAACATGTAGGTAATATCAGACAGATTTTGGTCAACAATACGGTGATACTTACTCATACACACAGTAAGAGGAACCTGCAGATATTGGAGGCCGTGTACATCAAATCAAAACAACCAACACTCAATAAAATCAACTTTAAAACAGGAAATAGCATATTACAATGCATTTGACTACATGGTTTTGTTGTCATTTCGCGCTATCCCGCGGTGTGACGTCATAAAACCGCATCGCAAACTTAAGAACTGCGTTTATTATTTTTGGTAACTATTGCCGTTGCCAAGCGGAGTTTTATGTCAACACAAAATAAAATCGTCGGTGATGGTGGATTTTATAATATTTCAGTTTGAACGACCTCTCTGAAGATGGCCCATGTGAGCCGAAAGCTTAGAAGAAAACCAATAAATAATTATCCAAATGTTGGAGAATTTTTGTCTTTATTTTCAACTGAAATTAAAGCAAAAATACGACGTTTAGAACGGTTCATGATTAAACATAATAGACATTCATTGTCTCTTATATTTAACAGCATATGTTTAGAAAATTACTTGCTGCCTCGATATACTAAATATATATATATATATATATATATACTAAGGTGAAAAAGGGACAATCAGTAATTTACTGTTTCTTACCGTTTATTTCGAATGTGTTAGTAGGGATTAATTTTTTTTAAATAATTATAAAATACTTTGATCTTCTTAATAAGAACATAAACATTTTGATGGGAAATGTTCGTTTTTATTAAGTTTGGGGATTTTTTTTCTTCATACTATGCTGTTTTTTAGCGATTTAGTGGAGGTACCTCTGGCCACTGGCGCATGATACATCACACGCTAACGGTCTGCCACCTTCTACCGAGCGTCCATAGCTCAGAGATAGAATCGCTGACTAACGCCAATTCGGTCAAGTTTCAATCCTGAGTTAAAAGCAATCGGAGTCTAACCGTACTGATGAGCTGTGATACAGCAAAACAGATCTGTCTGCCGATGACTATATACATATATATATATATATATATATATTTACGCTCTCACACCCTGATTGAGCACTCTGGAAGAGTGGTAGACTTTGTAAACAGTAGCTACTCCGGCATTTACGCACCGCTCATTCAATAATGAATTGGAGCACTCTAGCTATTGGGCGTGTTTATACGCGCTAAAAAGCCTGCCTTCTTCTGCCGGACGCTCGTGGCCTAGGGGTAGAATCAACGACTGACGCCGATTCGGTCACTTTTCAATCCTGGGTTAGGAAGCGAACGGAGTCTAAGCCGTACTGATGAGCTGTAATGAGCGAAACAGATTTGTCTGCGGATGACTATAGTATATATATATATATATATATATATATATATATATATGCAATTTGTTATATATATTATATTATTTATATATTGTATATGCCTGGTATTTATTTGAAAGCGCTCAATATCAGCGATAGAGCTGACATATTCATATAGATAAGAGCGTGAAACCCAGGGTCACAATCTCACACCTATATATATATATATATATATTAACCAGCTCAAAACTTACTTTGACATTAAACTCAGTTTTCAGGCAAAAACTCGTAATTCTGTTTTTTTTTTTTATCATCATTTCACCCCAAGCAAGGCACTGCCACTGGTGCACAGGGGGGGGGTTACAGAAGTGGAGAGTGTTGAGAAAGAGAGACAAGTTACAGGGGGTGTCAGCAAATGGGTAAGAGAAGGATGAGATCCTTGCTGTGAAGAGAGCTACATAAGAGTAGAGTGAACAGGGAAGAGGATATGATACAAGGGTTGTCAGGGAAAGGAAGCGAGTTAAATAGATGGTGATGGCAATTGACATTGCATTTAAATTCTTGGAGATTACAGCTATCAGGGAAGCAAGTACACGGAAGGGAATTCCATAGACGGGAAGTGCGAGAAAAGAAGCTATTAGTGTAGAAGTTGCGGTTACATTTGATTGGTTTCGCTGTAAAAGAGTGGGACCTAGCCGCCACTCTAGTAGCTCGAGTAAATTTATGCAGAAGGAGCACCGGGGAGCTAAGCTTATCGGAGCAGAAGCCGTGAAAGTATTTGCAGAAAAGACAAAGGGAAGTCACATTATGTCGGCGAGAAAGTGATTGGCGCTGAGCTACTAGATCCGGATCGAACACGTTACAGATTCCCCGTTGGATTTTGTCAAGAACCCCGAGGTGAATAGCAAGAGCACCCGACCAGCAGTATTCAATGCACGAGCGGATGGTAGATTTATGTTTTTTTTTTGTTTTTTTTGTTTGTTTTTTTAATCATTTCACCCCGAGCAAGGCGGAAACGCCACTGATGTGCAGGGAGCTACATAAATGTAACAAGATTAATTAGAAAAGAGTGAGGAGTACAAACTAGTTAGAAAGGAACAATAGAAAGCTGAGAAAGCAGGTGCGATGACAGATACATAGGTGGAGAGAAAGGGAAGGTTATACAGGGGTGGGGAGAGAGCTAGAGTCCAGTGGTTAGTAGATGAGTATTGACTTTGCATTTAAATTTCTGGAGGTTGTAGCCGTCAGGAAAGCAAGAATACGGGAGCGAGTTCCACAGACGGGAAGTGCGAGAGAGGAAGCTGCAGGAGTAGAATTGTCGTCTGCATTTGGCTAACCTGACTGTGAATGGGTGGGACCCAGTTGCCAGTCTGGTTGCACGAGTAATGTGCAGGATGGATTCAGACGGGAAAAAAATTCGTGGCTCTACACAGTTAACCGACGTTTCTAACAGCACATTTAGCTATGGATTCAATGAAGTCCTTCCACTTCAGGTCGGCTGAGTTATGCCGAGAAGGCGCAGTGTTTTGCTTTCAGGGAGGCTAGCCTGATCCATGCTGATGTGAAGTAGGTGCGATTGTCTTTTGACAGCACTTTGATCTCGGTGAATCGAAACTGTTCAGCGTGTTCTTACTAAACTTTTAGATCTTGTAAATGGTAAATTCGGACGTGCGTCGCAGTGTAGGATGTGCGTTGTGGTTCAGTGGATATCGACTAGGAACTTCAACGCGGGCATCCGAGTTCGAATTCCAGCTGAATTCCTTGCATTCACTTACGCGCAAATACCCTTGGGAAAGGTATTAATCCGTCTCTTTTCTTCAGTTATGGGTTAAATAATAGGACAGATTGGGTTCTATAGCCTTGGCTGGCAACCAGTCTACCGCAGAAAGCAATGGCAACCTACTGCAGGATAATCTTCTGCTCAGTCGATCATGTCTCGAAAGAGACAAGATCGACCAGAGTGTGTATCATGTATGACACTTAACTGACTGAATGAAAGATAATAGTTGGAAACAAAAGTAAAGCTTCTACTGAACAAAAAACGGGGGATCTGTTTTCTATTGTTATTAAGTAATAAACTGATCACCCCTAATTACTACTTATCAATACAATCCATCTCTTCTCCCTTCAGCTATAGTTTAAAGAGCAGGATAGAAAATATTCTGCCCAGTCAGTCATGTCTCTTTCGAGACATGATAGCCCAAAGCGTGTGTCACGTATGGCACTTCTTCTTTTTCTTCTATGTGCCCTGTCCCTTCAGGACGTAGGCGATCATGGATCTCCACGTCTCCCTATCCCTTGTGGCTCTTAGTATGTTTGCCCCTGTTGCTCCTGGCAACCCCCGTTCCGTCATCCACCTGATCAGACCCTGCAAATATGTTATCCGCTGCCTTCCTCTGTCTCTCCTTCCTTCTATCTGTCCAGTCAGTATCAGGTTCTCCAGGCTCTCCTTCCTCACTGCATGTCCCAGGAACTTCAGTTGTCTCTTCCTGATGCTCAGCATCATGGCACTTAACTGACTGAATGAAGATAATAGTCGGAAACATAAGTAAAGCTTCTACTGGGCAAAAAGTGGGGGATCAGTTTTATATTGTTATTAAGTAATAAACTGATCCCCCACTAATTACTACTTATTAATACAATTCGTCTCTTCTCCCTACAGCTATAGTTTAAAGAGCAGGATAGAAAATCTTCTGCCCAGTCAGTCATGTCTCTTTCGAGACATGATCGCCCAAAGCGTGTATCACGTATGGCACTTAACTGACTGAATGAAGATAATAGTCGGAAACATAAGTAAAGCTTCTACTGAGCAAAAAGTGGGGTATCAGTTTTCTATTGTCATTAAGTAATAAACTGATCCCCCATTAATTACTACTTATTAATACAATCCGTCTCTTCCCCATTCAGCTATAGTTTAAAGAGCAGCATAGAAATCTACAGGTTGTGATGGATAAATTGTCGCTATTTGTCTTGTAATGTTTTGTAAAGTAATAATAACAAAAGAACTATTTAAACAGTTAAAATTATACACTTGGCAATAAATACTAAAAACAGAATAAAATATATATATCATCTCTTTTAAAAAACTGGGGTGACCTAATAATTATGCCAGGCAATGTTTCCTTCATCTTCGTTGCCACATTCACAACATTTCGGCCGTTGTACGCTACGACCTTCTTCAGGTGATTGTAATTTCGAATTGAACCCTTTATTTCGTTAGATTGGTCTCTTCCAGGCGTCTCTCTATCAGTTATCTCCCTTTAACTCAACTCTCGAAGTTCACCTCTGCTGTCGCCAGGTATTGAACTCACAACTCTTTGGGTCAAGTCATTGGAAGAAACTTGACCCAAAGAAGATCACTGAGAATCTGAAATATCTAAGTTTGTTCAGTTAGTTTCCTCGTTAGGGTTTGGTGTTAGATTGATTCATTAATTCCTTTTCTAAAGCTAATGAACCCTCTACAGCCATGGTTCCCAACCCCGAGGTAAATTACTCCAGTAAGGTAATGAGCCCATATTTTGGAGGTAATAGATGTTTGGTTTGGGAACTTCAGGGACATATTGCTTCATTTTGTGGGAAGTTGGAACTATGGACCAGACGTATTGGGAAAAGAATTTTTGCACAATTATCTGCATTTGATGCCTTCCTTGATAAAGTTAATTCTGAAGACATCCTCAACCACATGAAGACAGACATCAGCGATCACCTAAATGGCCTCTTGGAAAACTTACGTAAGTACCTTCCAAACTTGAATAATTCCAAGAATGGATGGGCAAAAAATCGATATCTTGTGAATGAAGATATCATTCCTGATGAGGGCTATCCAGCAAAAGAAGAATTTCTCACACTCAGGATGAACAATGCATGGAAGCTTTTGTTTGAGACCAAGTCTGGTCTAGACACCTTTTGATCTCTCGTCTGCAGGATATACCAACACTAGCCTCTAGAGTAGTACAAATTCTCATAGGATTTTCAACAACTTATCTAAGTGAACAATCTTTTTCTACTGTCCTTGGAATGTAAACCAAGAAACGTAGCAGACTCAACGTGGCAAACAATGCCCCAATAGCCCTTTCAGTCACAAAGCCAAGAATAAATAAACTGGCACAGGAAGAATCACAGCTAGGTTACAGCTACTATACCTCTGATTATTATAGATTGGTACTATTGTATTGAATAATTTCCATTAACTTTGTCTGCTTTTGATGTATGAAAATATAATTACTTCTTTTCCTATATTACGGGTATTTGTTCATTGGGGTAATGGATAAAAGTGAAATTGTATTTTGGGATAATCGCAGAAAAAGATTGGGAACCTATGCTCTACAGGTTACTCAAAGCCAGAAACAGGAATATAAATCTAATGCAACTATAGAATAATTAGTAAGACTTGTATCACTAGACCATTATTATTAGTTCCAATTCTTTATCTGCAAATGCCCTTGGGAAAGATATGAATCCACTTCTTCTCCCCTGATATGGATTAATTAGTAAGACTTGTATCACTAGACCATTATTATTAGTTCCAATTCTTTATCTGCAAATGCCCTTGGGAAAGATATGAATCCACTTCTTCTCCCCTGATATGGGTTAATTAGTAAGACTTGTATCACTAGACCATTATTATTAGTTCCAATTCTTTATCTGCAAATGCCCTTGGGAAAGATATGAATCCACTTCTTCTCCCCTGATATGGATTAATTAGTAAGACTTGTATCACTAGACCATTATTATTAGTTCCAATTCTTTATCTGCAAATGCCCTTGGGAAAGATATGAATCCACCTCTTCTCCCCTGATATGGGTTAATTAGTAAGACTTGTATCACTAGACCATTATTATTAGTTCCAATTCTTTATCTGCAAATACCCTTGGGAAAGATATGAATCCACTTCTTCTCCCCTGATATGGGTTAATTAGTAAGACTTGTATCACTAGACCATTATTATTAGTTCCAATTCTTTATCTGCAAATGCCCTTGGGAAAGATATGAATCCACCTCTTCTCCCCTGATATGGGTTAATTAGTAAGACTTGTATCACTAGACCATTATTATTAGTTCCAATTCTTTATCTGCAAATACCCTTGGGAATGATATGAACCCACCTCTTCTCCCCTGATATGGGTTAATTAGTAAGACTTGTATCACTAGACCATTATTATTAGTTCCAATTCTTTATCTGCAAATACCCTTGGGAATGATATGAACCCACCTCTTCTCCCCTGATATGGGTTAATTAGTAAGACTTGTATCACTAGACCATTATTATTAGTTCCAATTCTTTATCTGCAAATACCCTTGGGAATGATATGAACCCACCTCTTCTCCCCTGATATGGGTTAATTAGTAAGACTTGTATCACTAGACCATTATTATTAGTTCCAATTCTTTATCTGCAAATGCCCTTGGGAAAGATATGAATCCACCTCTTCTCCCCTGATATGGGTTAATTAGTAAGACTTGTATCACTAGACCATTATTATTAGTTCCAATTCTTTATCTGCAAATACCCTTGGGAAAGATATGAATCCACTTCTTCTCCCCTGATATGGGTTAATTAGTAAGACTTGTATCACTAGACCATTATTATTAGTTCCAATTCTTTATCTGCAAATGCCCTTGGGAAAGATATGAATCCACCTCTTCTCCCCTGATATGGGTTAGTTAGTAAGACTTGTATCACTAGACCATTATTATTAGTTCCAATTCTTTATCTGCAAATACCCTTGGGAAAGATATGAATCCACTTCTTCTCCCCTGATATGGGTTAATTAGTAAGACTTGTATCACTAGACCATTATTATTAGTTCCAATTCGTTATCTGCAAATACCCTTGGGAATGATATGAACCCCCCTCTTCTCCCCTGATATGGGTTAATTAGTAAGACTTGTATCACTAAACCATTATTATTACCAAAAAAAGAAGTTCTTACAGTTGTGGATTCTTGTTTAAAACCACACAAAATAATAATAACAAAAACGGATATGAAGAGATAAAATGTACGTTATATTGAACAAAAAATATACATAACCTGGAACACGGGTTAGTCCATTCAGGGATACTAGGAATACTGTTAGTAGGAATCAATATACAGGGTGTCTCAAAAAATATTTCTTTCAGATTTATTTACATTCTCTGGAATATAACTGTATGGAAACTACCATGGCTAAAATGTGAGGTATCAGTTTATATATAGATTGTAATAAAGAATTGATCCCCCACTTTATATCCACATAATAATTTCTTGTCTATTGATAAGCCACAGAAAACGAATGAATCAGTCAATGAAATACTGATTAGCTACACAGGAATATCTTTTAGATTTATTTACATTCTCTGGAATATAAATGTATGAAAGTACCCTGGATAAAAAGTGAGGGATCAGTTTATATATAGATTGTAATAAAGAATTGATCCCCCACTTTACATTCATATAATAATTTCTTGTCTATTGATATGCCATAGAAAACGAATGAATCAATCAATCAAATACTGATTAGCTACACATGCATGTCTTTTAGATTTATTTACATTCTCTGGAATATAAATGTATAGAAACTACAGTGGACACAAAGTGAGGGTTCAGTTTATATATTGACTGTAATATAGAATTGATCCCTCACTTTATGTACACATAATACTTTCTTTGTCTATTGATGTCTTTTAGATTTATTTACATTCTCTAGAATATAAATGTATGAAACTACCCTGGATAAAAAGTGAGTGATCAGTTTATATATAGAGTGTAATAAAGAATTGATCCCCCACTTTACATTCATATAATAATTTCTTGTCTATTGATAAGCCATAGAAAACGAATGAATCCATCAATGAAATACTGATTAGCTACACAGGAATGTCTTTTAAATTTATTTACATTCTCTGGAATATAAATGTATGAAAACTGCCATGGCTAAAAAGTGATGGATTAGTTTACAGAGAGATTGTAATAAAGAATTGATCCCCCACTTTATCTACACATAGTACTTCTCGGCAATATAAATGTATAGAACCTACCGTACCCACAAAATGGGGGATCATTCTATATATAGATTGTAATATAAAATTGATCCCCACTGATATACGCATTGTTATGTTTTGTTTATCAAATGTTGATTAATTATGAATGCTCTCAAGGAATGGGGGTAATAAGTGAAAATTGTGTCGTTAAATCATTTTCATCTTCTAAAAACAAATTCTTAAACTCTAAATATATTTTCTGGTTTTAAATAAGCTGAAAAGGGTTGATAAGTCATAAAAAACAATCAATCAAATACCGATTAGCTCCACAGGCATGTTTTCTAGATTTATTTTCCTTCTCTGGAATATAAATGTATAGAAACTACAGTGGCCACAAAGTGAGGGATCAGTTCACATATTGATTGTAATATAGAATTGGTCCCCCACTTTATATACACGTAATAATTTCTTGTATATTGATAAGCCATAGAAAACGAATGAATCAATGAATCAATGAAATACGGATTAGCTACACATGCATGTCTTAAATTTATTTACATTATTTGGGATATAAATGTATGAAAACTACCGTGGCTAAAATGTAGGGGGTCAGTTTATATATAGATTGTAATAAAGAATTGAACCCCCACTTTATATACACCTAATACTTTCTTGTCTATTGATAAGCCATAGAAAACGAATGAATCAATGAATCAATGAAATACGGATTAGCTACACAGGAATGTCTTAAATTTATTTACATTATTTGGGATATAAATGTATGAAAACTACCGTGGCTAAAATGTAGGGGGTCAGTTTATATATAGATTGTAATAAAGAATTGAACCCCCACTTTATATACACCTAATACTTTCTTGTCTATTGATAAGCCATAGAAAACGAATGAATCAATGAAATACTGATTAGCTTCGCGGGTATGCTTTCTAGATTTATTTTCATTCTTTGGAATATAAATGTATAGAAACTACAGTGGCCACAAAGTGAGGGATCAGTTCATATATTGATTGTAATATAGAATTGGTCTCCCACTTTATATACACGTAATAATTTCTTGTCTATTGATAAGCCATAGAAAACGAATGAATGAATGAATCAATGAAATACGGATTAGCTACACATGCATGTCTTAAATTTATTTACATTATTTGGGATATAAATGTATGAAAACTACCGTGGCTAAAATGTAGGGGGTCAGTTTATATATAGATTGTAATAAAGAATTGAACCCCCACTTTATATACACCTAATACTTTCTTGTCTATTGATAAGCCATAGAAAACGAATGAATCAATGAAATACTGATTAGCTTCGCGGGTATGCTTTCTCGATTTATTTTCATTCTTTGGAATATAAATGGATAGAAACTACAATGGCCCAAAGTGAGGGATCAGTTCATATATTGATTGTAATCTAGAATCGATCTCAATTTTTTATATCCATGTTACAATTTCTTATATATTTCTGAAATTCCGGTTAGATATGAAGCCGTTTCTTCTCCCCTCAGCTATGGGTTAATTAGTAAGACTTGTTTATCGCAACCATTATTTTCTCCAGAAAATCTTTTTCAATCTGAAAATATTTTCTAGCTTTACACAACCTGCAAAAGGCTGATAAGCCGTAAAACTCGAATCAATCAATATGTCTTTCTTTATTTTGTTTTAATCGTTTCACTCCAAGCAAGGCGGTACCGCCACTGATGTGCAGGGGGCTACATAAGAGTAAAGATTTAAACAGAAGGAGAGTGAAAAGAAAGACGAACCAGTTACAGGGGGTGTCAAAGAATGGACAAGAGAAAGATGGGAAGACAGGAGTGAAGACAGTTGCGAAGTTAGAGAGAAAGAAAAAGAACAAGATAGACAGAGTGATGTAGAAAGAACTGGAGTCAAGTGGATAAGAGATGGGAATTAGACAGGAGGAGAGTGAAGAGAAAGACGAACCAGTTACAGAGGGTGTCAGAGAAGGGGCAAGAGAAAGATGGGAAGACAGGAGTGAAGACAGTTGCGAAGTTAGAGAGAAAGGAAACGAACAAGATATACTGGGTGATGTAGAAAGGTTAAAAAGGATAAAAGATGGATAAGAGATGGGAATTGACATTGCATTCAAATTTCTGGAGGTTTTAGCCTTCAGGAAAGCAAGTATATAGAAGGGAGTTCCACAGGTGGGAAGTGCGAGAAAAGTAGCTGTCGGAGTAGAATTGTCAGCTGCATTTGGTTGATCTAACTGTAAATCGGTGGGACCGTGTAGTCAGTCTGGTTGCACGAGTAAATTCTTGTTACTGGGGCATCGGTGACTTACGTTCGTCGGAAGAGAAGCCATGAAAATATTTGTAGAATAGACAGAGAGAAGCCACACCCCACCGATGAGAAAGTGGCTGGCAAGTCGGGACCTATCACATTACAGATTCACCTTTGGAGCTGGTCGAAAGCACTGTGATGAACAGCAGCAGCGCCTGACCATATATGACAGCAGTATTCTATGCACGGACGGATAGTTGATTTGTATATGTGCAAGATGGATTCAGGCGTAAAATCTTCCAGGCCTGACAGAGTGACCCAACCTTCCTAGCAGTGGAATTATCTTTTGACTTAATGTAATGATTCCACTTGAAATTCAAACGCTTTCTTTCTTTCAATGAAAGCAAATTCTGGCCCATCTTTTCTGTCTTTTCTCGTGGTCTAAACAGAATAGTCGGCTATTTACTGGCAGGGTATAACGCACGAGTCGCTTGAGTAACGAAGAGACACGCATGGCAAGCGAGAGTCGATATACGTCTACCTTTGCCACTAAGTCAGCGATCAGTTACCCCGATGCTTAAAGAGTATACAAAACATCACATCAGAGTAATGTACAATATCATCCATTTTTTAAAAATAACCGTGTCATGTACAATATCACCCATTTTCAAAAAAATAACCGAGTCATGTACAATATCACCCGTTTTCAAAGAAATAACCGAATCATGTACAATATCACCCATTTTCAAAAAGATAATTGAGTCATGTACAATATCACCTATTTTCAAAAAAATAGCCGGGTTATGTACAATATCACCCATTTTCAAAAAAATAACCGCGTCATGTACGATATCACCCATTTTCAAAAAGATAAGTGAATCATGTACAATATCACCCATTTTCAAAAAAATAGCCGAGTCATGTACAATATCACCCATTTTCAAAAAAATAACCGCGTCATGTACGATATCAACCATTTTCAAAAAGATAACTGAGTCATGTACAATATCACCCATTTTCAAAAAAATAGCCGAGTCATGTACAATATCACCCATTTTCAAAAAAATAGCCGGGTTATGTACAATATCACCCATTTTCAAAAAAATAACCGCGTCATGTACGATATCACCCATTTTCAAAAAGATAACTGAGTCATGTACAATATCACCCATTTTCAAAAAAATAGCCGAGTCATGTACAATATCACCCATTTTCAAAAAAATAGCCGGGTTATGTACAATATCACCCATTTTCAAAAAAATAACTGAGTCATGTATAATATCACCCATTTTCAAAAAAATAACCGAGTCATGTACAATATCACCCATTTTCAAAAAAATAGCCGAGTCATGTACAATATCACCCATTTTCAAAAAAATAACCGCGTCATGTACGATATCAACCATTTTCAAAAAGATAACTGAGTCATGTACAATATCACCCATTTTCAAAAAAATAGCCGAGTCTTGTACAATATCACCCATTTTCGAAAAATTAGCCGGGTTATGTACAATATCACCCATTTTCAAAAAAATAACCGCGTCATGTACGATATCAACCATTTTCAAAAAGATAAGTGAATCATGTACAATATCACCCATTTTCAAAAAAATAGCCGGGTTATGTACAATATCACCCATTTTCAAAAAAATAACCGCTTCATGTACGATATCAACCATTTTCAAAAAGATAAGTGAATCATGTACAATATCACCCATTTTCAAAAAAATAGCCGAGTCATGTACAATATCACCCATTTTCAAAAAAATAACCGCGTCATGTACGATATCAACCATTTTCAAAAAGATAACTGAGTCATGTACAATATCACCCATTTTCAAAAAAATAGCCGGGTTATGTACAATATCACCCATTTTCAAAAAAATAACTGTGTCATGTACAATATCACCCATTTTCAAAAAAATAACCGAGTCATGTACAATATCACCCATTTTCAAAAAAATAGCCGAGTCATGTACAATATCACCCATTTTCAAAAAAATAACCGCGTCATGTACGATATCAACCATTTTCAAAAAGATAACTGAGTCATGTACAATATCACCCATTTTCAAAAAAATAGCCGAGTCATGTACAATATCACCCATTTTCAAAAAAATAACCGCGTCATGTACAATATCACCCATTTTCAAAAAAATAACCGCGTCATGTACGATATCACCCATTTTCAAAAAGATAACTGAGTCATGTACAATATCACCCATTTTCAAAAAAAAAACCGAGTCATGTACAATATCACCCATTTTCAAAAAAATAGCCGGGTTATGTACAATATCACCCATTTTCAAAAAAATAACCGAGTCATGTACAATATCACCCATTTTGAAAAACATAATTGAGTCATGTACAATATCTCCGATTTTCAAAAAATAACCGAGTCATGTGCAATATCACCTATTTTCAAAAAGATAACCGAGTCATGTACAATATCACCCATTTTCAAAAAAATAACCGCGTCACGTACAATATCACCCATTTTCAAAAAAAATAACCGAGTCATGTACAATATCACCCGTTTTCAAAGAAATAACCGAATCATGTACAATATCACCCATTTTCAAAAAGATAATTGAGTCATGTACAATATCACCTATTTTCAAAAAAATAGCCGGGTTATGTACAATATCACCCATTTTCAAAAAAATAACCGCGTCATGTACGATATCACCCATTTTCAAAAAGATAAGTGAATCATGTACAATATCACCCATTTTCAAAAAAATAGCCGAGTCATGTACAATATCACCCATTTTCAAAAAAATAACCGCGTCATGTACGATATCAACCATTTTCAAAAAGATAACTGAGTCATGTACAATATCACCCATTTTCAAAAAAATAGCCGAGTCATGTACAATATCACCCATTTTCAAAAAAATAGCCGGGTTATGTACAATATCACCCATTTTCAAAAAAATAACCGCGTCATGTACGATATCACCCATTTTCAAAAAGATAACTGAGTCATGTACAATATCACCCATTTTCAAAAAAATAGCCGAGTCATGTACAATATCACCCATTTTCAAAAAAATAGCCGGGTTATGTACAATATCACCCATTTTCAAAAAAATAACTGAGTCATGTATAATATCACCCATTTTCAAAAAAATAACCGAGTCATGTACAATATCACCCATTTTCAAAAAAATAGCCGAGTCATGTACAATATCACCCATTTTCAAAAAAATAACCGCGTCATGTACGATATCAACCATTTTCAAAAAGATAACTGAGTCATGTACAATATCACCCATTTTCAAAAAAATAGCCGAGTCTTGTACAATATCACCCATTTTCGAAAAATTAGCCGGGTTATGTACAATATCACCCATTTTCAAAAAAATAACCGCGTCATGTACGATATCAACCATTTTCAAAAAGATAAGTGAATCATGTACAATATCACCCATTTTCAAAAAAATAACCGGGCAATTCATTTTGCTTCATACGATATCAACCATTTTCAAAAAGATAAGTGAATCATGTACAATATCACCCATTTTCAAAAAAATAGCCGAGTCATGTACAATATCACCCATTTTCAAAAAAATAACCGCGTCATGTACGATATCAACCATTTTCAAAAAGATAACTGAGTCATGTACAATATCACCCATTTTCAAAAAAATAGCCGGGTTATGTACAATATCACCCATTTTCAAAAAAATAACTGTGTCATGTACAATATCACCCATTTTCAAAAAAATAACCGAGTCATGTACAATATCACCCATTTTCAAAAAAATAGCCGAGTCATGTACAATATCACCCATTTTCAAAAAAATAACCGCGTCATGTACGATATCAACCATTTTCAAAAAGATAACTGAGTCATGTACAATATCACCCATTTTCAAAAAAATAGCCGAGTCATGTACAATATCACCCATTTTCAAAAAAATAACCGCGTCATGTACAATATCACCCATTTTCAAAAAAATAACCGCGTCATGTACGATATCACCCATTTTCAAAAAGATAACTGAGTCATGTACAATATCACCCATTTTCAAAAAAAAAACCGAGTCATGTACAATATCACCCATTTTCAAAAAAATAGCCGGGTTATGTACAATATCACCCATTTTCAAAAAAATAACCGAGTCATGTACAATATCACCCATTTTGAAAAACATAATTGAGTCATGTACAATATCTCCGATTTTCAAAAAATAACCGAGTCATGTGCAATATCACCCATTTTCAAAAAGATAACCGAGTCATGTACAATATCACCCATTTTCAAAAAAATAACCGCGTCACGTACAATATCACCCATTTTCAAAAAAAATAACCGAGTCATGTACGATATCACCCATTTTGAAAAATATATATATACTATGAGGCCCGTGAACTAACAGAGAGAAAAAAATCATAGATCTGCTCGGAGTGGACTAAATTTCCACAAATCCCGGATGTCATTTCGGCAAATAAAACTCTAGATTTCATGATTTTTAATTACTACTTCCTAATATCCCAGCATTCTTTTCTCACGTACTAGCTTCAGAACGCCTACTTTAAGAATAAAAACCCGTAGATGTGTAGCTTTTACACTTAGATTTTATTTGTCTGTATTTTTCTCATGAGGTACTCTAATTATTTACATCATTGTTCAGACTGTTGTCATCTTTATTGACATACAGTACTGTATAAAAGTATTAGGACAATAACCATTTTATCTTTTATGAGGCATCAAAATAAAGTTTAAAATCACTCCTGTCCTAACACTTTTGCACACTACCGGTAACGTGCAAAAGTATTAGGACAGGGGTGATTTTCCTAAAAGCTTCACTGAAATTCAAATACAGGGTTGAAAAGCCGAGTAAATTGCTAATAAATATTGATTATTTAAAACCAGGTGTAAAAGAAATGTATTAAAAAGAAGTTATATTTAATTTTTCCTATTTTCTATTAAACAAGTTATTTTGAAACTACTCATTATTCTATTATCCTTGGATATGACTGACTTTTTTCTTATTCCCCCCTCTTGAATTGATAAATCTAATGTTACTTCGCAAGACACACTTTGGGAACAAATACAAGCTGCTTGGCAGGAGATACCATGAGATAAATTGAAGAAGCTTGTGATGTCAATGCCTGACAGAATGACAGCTGTGATCAAAGCAAAATTTACTAAATATTAAATTTATTTTGTAACAAGTATTTTTCTTGTTAAGCATTTGTTGCGTGAATCAAATAAAATGACTTTAATTAAATTGTCTATTTTCCTGTCAATATGCCTCATAAAAGATAAAATAGTTCTTGTCCTAATACTTTTGCACAGTACTGTATATATACTAGGTGCGATTGGTAAATTGTCGCAATTATTTTGATGCCTCATAAAAGATAAAATAGTTCTTGTCCTAATACTTTTGCACAGTCCTGTATATATACTAGGTGCGATTGGTAAATTGTCGCAATTATTTTGATGCCTCATAAAAGATAAAATAGTTCTTGTCCTAATACTTTTGCACAGTCCTGTATATATACTAGGTGCGATTGGTAAATTGTCGCAATTATTTTGATGCCTCATAAAAGATAAAATAGTTCTTGTCCTAATACTTTTGCACAGTCCTGTATATATACTAGGTGCGATTGGTAAATTGTCGCAATTATTTTGATGCCTCATAAAAGATAAAATAGTTCTTGTCCTAATACTTTTGCACAGTCCTGTATATATACTAGGTGCGATTGGTAAATTGTCGCAATTATTTTGATGCCTCATAAAAGATAAAATAGTTCTTGTCCTAATACTTTTGCACAGTCCTGTATATATACTAGGTGCGATTGGTAAATTGTCGCAATTATTTTGATGCCTCATAAAAGATAAAATAGTTCTTGTCCTAATACTTTTGCACAGTCCTGTATATATACTAGGTGCGATTGGTAAATTGTCGCAATTATTTTGATGCCTCATAAAAGATAAAATAGTTCTTGTCCTAATACTTTTGCACAGTACTGTATTCATGGCGCGATTAGAATTTTTTCCTCGATCTATGTGTCTCCATTTAACTCAAATAAGTTTTCTTTTGTTCACATCTGCTGTAGCCAGATATTGAACGCACAACTCTTTGGGTCAATCCCTGGATCCAACCAACGATTCTATCTACTGGATCATGTGTCATTGACTAAGACAAAAGAACTTGGAGAGTTAACTTAAATGGAGATACTGAAACATCTGGAAGCGGCATGACTCATAGAACGAGAACAATCTATCCTAGTGAACGAAATAAAGAGTTTAGTTCAAATTCCTAATCATCTGAAGATGCACAGAGAGTTCAATGGCCGAAATCCTTGTGAATATTGAAACAGAGATGAGAACACCTGCCCGAACAATGTAAATGGTGCATATAATTGCTCCCTACCTATCAGCTTAGGTAGAAAATCAACTTGTACGCCGGAATTTTCACTAATAACCTTTTTTGGAGATCCTGCTACTGCTTAGTTTGAAATGTTATTTTGAATTCTTAAAGCTTTATATTTTCTGTTTCATTTCCGGTTCATATTTTCTAACAGCTTTCTTGCCACAAATTTTCAGTTTCGCGTTTTTGTCTAATCGAATCAATTTCTTTCGTAATTTTCATTGCTGTTTGCTGTTGTTGCATTTTATCAAAAACTTCTGTATTATGATACTCTTAACTTTTTGCTAATAATTTGTTTTTTTACATATTTTTCACTTTTTTTTATTTTTGTCTATCAAATTTATTTGCAATGAAATGAGATGGAATTATTCGCCGGGCACTTGATTGATTCATTACGTACATTTCTAAGGAAAAATCAAATATCTTTCTTCTAAAACACTCATAAAAATCAAAACCAAAACTCGTCTATTTCTTACAAAATCATATATAACTAGGTACATCTTTGAAGTACTAAAACTAAAAAGCACTCAGAGGTCACATACCTCCGCCAACGCCACTGACGATAAAAACTAGGTGAAAATCATAAATAAATGATAACATTTATTTTGTGATTGCATTTATAGTTATATTTGCTAATACAATTATTACATTGACAATTAAATATATATACAGGGTAGTCCAAAAGTAAGTGGACAGTAAATGATAACATTTATTTTGAGATTAAATATACAATTATATTTACTAATACAATTATTACATTGACAATTAAATATATATATTGTGTGGTCAAAAGTAAGTGGACAGGAAATGTTTGTTTGTTTGTTTTTTAGGCTTAACGGCCTATCAATCCTTATGGGATCATTTTAAGGTCATAACCAGTGATTTTGGGTAAGGTTATTTTTATTTTTACAGCGTTTTTCTTTTCACGATTCATTGGGATTTGTTTTTAAGAGCAGGGTCCCCAAGTCCTACCCTTGTTATTTAACCCATAACTGGAGGGAATGGATGGATTAATACCTTTCCCAAGGGTACCAGTGCTTAAGTGAGTGCAGGGTATTCAACTGGAATTCGAACTCGGCTCACCGATTTCTCTTTCCGAGCCGATATCCACTGCACCACAAAGCTCATCCGTCACTAAACGCTTACAGCACCTGGTATTCCTAAGCGGTCACCCATCTAAGTACTGACCAGGCTCAACGTTGCTTAACTTCGGTGATTGAGCGAGAACCGTTGTATTCAACGTGATAGGCCGTAAGCCGGACAGGAAATGGTAACATTTATTTTGAGATTACATGTACAATTATATTTAGTAATAAAATTATTAAATTGAAAATTAATTTTTAATGTGTACCGCAGTACAAAAGGGGTTAAATTTTATCAACGCAGGTGCTCAAACTGTTGCCCATCACAATTTACCCCTCACGCTTTGATAAACAATTTTGCAGAAGTTTCTTTGCGTAGTGATCTCTTGAAATACATCTGTGATGTAACTTTTAGAATCTTGGTTTTCGACCATAAACTTTGTCCTTGAATACTCTCCAGAAAAAGAAATCCATTGGGGTTAAGTCAGGTGAACGTATTGGCCAATTAATTTCTCAGAGTGTTCTCGACAGGCTCCAAAGGAAAATCTAGCAGCTCGATTCCAGACACATTCTCACCCGCGGGATGTGGCTTCCCTCTTTCTATTCTACAAATATTTTCATGATTTCTGATTTGACGAACTTAAGTCACTGGTGCCCCCGCCACAAGAATTTACTCGTGCAACCAGACTGGCAATTAGGTCCCACCCATTTACAGTTAGATCAACCAAATGCAGCTGACAATTCTACTCCGTTGCTCTTTTTCTCGCACTTCCTGCCTGTGGAACTCCCTTCCATATTCTTGCTTTCCTGACAGCTACAACCCCCAGAAATTTAACTGCAATGTCAATTCCCATCTCTTATCCACTTAACTTCAGCCCTTTCCACAACACCCCGTGTATCTTGTTCTTTTACTTTCTTTCTACCTTCGCAACTGTCTTCACGCCTGTGTTCCCATCCTTCTCTTGCCCTTTCTATGACACCCCCTGTAACTGGTTCGCCTTTCTTTTCACTCTCCTCCTGTATAAACGTTTACTATTATGTAGCCCCCAGCGCATCAGTGGTGGTACTGCCTTGCTTGTGGTGAAACGATTTTAAAAAACGTTTCATCAAGACGAACAGGCTCATCACTTGTTCCTTGTTTAGGATGTGGTTTCCGGCTTTTTCTTTTCCAATCTTTTCACTCTTCTTTTTTTTCTTTTTTTTTTCAGTTGAAGTAGATAGACTAAACTATCGCCCGGTTCACACTCCACCCACGTCTATTGAACAGGTGAAGAGGCTCATCCCTTGTTCCTTGTTTAGGATGTGGTTTCCGGCTTTCACTTTGCCAATTTTTTCACTCTATTTTTTTCTTTTTTTTTTTCAATTGGAGTAGATAGACTGAACTATCGTCCGGTTCACACTCCTCCTCCGTCTATTGAACAGGTGTAGGGGCTCGTCCCTTGTTCCCTGTTTAGGCTGTGGTTTCCGGCTTTCTCTTTTCCAATCTTTTCACTTTCTTTTTTGTTTATTTTTTTTTTATTAGTGTAGAGAGACTGAACTATCGCCCGGTTCACACTCCACCCACGTCTATTCAACAGGTGTAGAGGCTCATCTCTTGTTCCCTGTTTAGGCTGTGGTTTCCGGCTTTCTCTTTTCCAATCTTTTCACTTTCTTTTTTGTTTATTTTTTTTTATTAGTGTAGATAGACTAAACTATCGCCAGGTTCACACTCCACCCACGTCTATTGAACAGGTGTAGAGGCTCATCCCTTGTTTCCTGTTTAGGATGTGGTTTCCGGTTTTCTCTTTTCCAATCTATTCACTCTTACGTAGCCCCCTGCACACCAGTGGCCTTACCGCCTTGCTTGGGGTGATATGATGAAAAAAAAAAACAAATAGGACTCAATGGAATCTCTTACTACAACTTTTTAAACATTATTATTATTATTATTATTATTATTATTATTATTATATAAATGCATCCTCGTAACAAATACATTAAATTTATTCAAATTGAAACAAATGTTTTACTATACTTCTGGCGTCCCTTCGTCCACTATCTGCAATATTGTATAGATTAGCGTTTCCTACCCTTTTCTTCTTTAGTTTTAATTAAAGTCAGTTAAAACATTAAAAAAATCAGTATACCTTTTATTCTGAAAAAGTTAATGGCTTATGTTTAATGGATGCTAATTTTTAAAAACATTTCTTTTAATATTTTTCGTTATTTTGACGAGCGGACCACTCAATTTAAGTAGTACCATTTACCTTAATTTGTTTTCTTATTAACGGTAAAAAAATAAATCATAATACACATGTTATTCACAGATTTCTTTGCTTGTTAAACATTTTATGAACTGAAGGTTTACGGCTTTATGACGTTGAAACATCGGTTCCCGTACGTTCACCGAAGTTAAGCAACGGCGAACCTGGTCAAGTACCTAGATGGGTGACTCTCTGGGAATATCAGGTTCTATAAGCTTAGATGTATATATGTAATTAATTGATCGCAGACAGGCCGAGATTTGTCGTCAATATCCCTGGATCCTGGATCGACATAGTGACCCAACCTTCTTAGCAGTAGATCTGGCTATGGATTCAATATATTGGTTCCATTTGAGGTCTGAGAACAGGGTAAGGCCGAGGAGGCGTAGTGTATTACTCTCCGGGAGAATCGCTTGGTCCATGCTTGTGGGAGGCAGGAGAGGTTGCCTGTAATGGTTGACAGACAACAGCTTGGTCTTAGATGAATTGAAGCTGACAAGCCACTTCTTGCCCCAGTTCACCACAGAGTGTAGATCCCGTTCAAGGACAGCAGCGAGATTATGTCCGTCCGCTACGACAGGTTTCTTACTGGTGCGGGAGTATACTGTAGTGTCATCTGCGTAGATGCCTACTTGGGACTTGATCTCATCTGGGAGGTCGTTGATGAAAATAAGGAAGAGCGTCGGGCCTAAGAGAGAGCCCTGTGGGACACCAGCATTCGTGCTGTAGGACGAAGAGGCACGCCCATTCAGAACGACCTTCATTTTGCGGTTATTTAAGAAAGATTGGATTAGATCAAGCAGGCGACCGGTAATACCATAAGCTCGTAGTTTGCATAGGAGGCCAGAGTGCCAAACCCTGTCGAAAGCCTTGGAGATGTCCAGAGCAACCGCGCGAGCTTCGTCAGACTCATCAAGGGCCTGTAGCATGTACTCCGTTACGGTTGTTAGCAGGTCGGCCGTGGACCTGGCAAAGCGGAATCCATATTGCCTGTCGGAGAACAGTTTGTGGGCGGTGAGATGATGAGCTATTTCAGCATTGATTATAGCCTCGAATACTTTCCCGAATATCGGTAGAAGACTGATAGGGTGATAGTTGGATGGCTCCGAGGGTTCACCACAATTCTTAAATACAGGAACGACTGAAGAGAACTTTCAGCATGCAGGAAAGCAGGAAGCAGAAAGGCAGTAGTTAAATATTTTAGAGAGGACAGGGGAAAGTTCAGGAGCACACCTCTTAAGGACTATCACCGGGATTCCATCGTCTCCACACGCCTTATGGGGGTCGAGTTTTGAAATTACTCTGGATACTACTGTCGGGGTAATATATACGTCGTGCAGTTTGGCCTCAGTTCTAATAGGGAAGTCGGGTGGGTGTACTCCGGACGACTCGAATGTGGAGTTGGATGAGAATCTGTGGGCAAAGCACTCAGCTTTGTCCGCAGATGACGTGAGAACCTCAAATCCATGGATTAAAGGAGGTATTGAGGATTTTCTATTGTTGGGCACTCGTTTACAAATCCTCCAATAGTCCTTGGAGCCGAACTTGCGGTCAGCTATGTGCTGTCGCATTCTCTCAGCAAACAACTGTTTGGCGTCATTTAGGGTTCTCTTGCATTCATTGCGAGCAGATGTGAACAGGCGCCTATTGTGATCAGTTGACTGTCTCCGGAATAGACGGAAGTAATGGTTCCTGTGGGCAATGGCGGCTAAGCAGGGTTTTTACAGCCTTTTGTTATCGGTCAAACTGTCAACACCTAATAAAGATATGTTTCCGGCCAGACATCTGACTTGTAACTGAGTTTCAATCCCTGGGAATATTTTTATACTGGTTAATTCTTTTCATGAGACGTGTATCAGTATACCTCTCCGTATATCTAACTACTAAATTGTGTTATTACTTACCAGCAACCAAATAGTGTCACATTAATACAAACAGAAAAACTAAACACGTCTACAATGTGCGAACCGTGTTTGGAAAACAGAAATATTCTAACTGACATACACTACCGGCCAGAATTATCAGTTCACCCCAGTTTTTTTAAAAGAAATGATGCATTTCATACCATTTTTAGTATTTATTGACAAATGAAAATTCAATGGCTCTTTTGCTTTGCCAAATGTTACAAGGCAAGGAAGCAGAGATGAACTCGTCCGAATCACCCTAAATTTTCTTCATTCTTTCCTTGATGAAACAGGTAATTATTAAATATTTATAAATTTATTTGATGCACATGTTATTGTGCAGTATTAGCAAAATAACCATTCTATTTTCGTTTACAATTATTTAGTTTAGTTGCTTGTTTTACCAGCATATCTACCCTTTTGGGTCATTTAATGCTGAAGAATTTGTTTGGTTTTTGTTTACTGCTTGTTGATCTTTTGTGAGTCTATTGTTGTCGAGATATAAGCGGAGGTGTTGTGATTTGATGTGTGATGGTTATATGCTATCTTCTTTTGAAACTATATTTTGTTATATAATTTTGTTGTTTTTAGAAATTGTAAAAGGTCATTTGTGACAGCTTTGTTGAAGATGTCTTTCAAATTGTTTTCTTGATAGTACATTAATCGCATTTGTTCAAGATCTGTCCCTTGGCAATAAATACTGAAAAATAGTATGAAATACATCAATTTTTTAAAAACTGACCCTACTATAGTGTGAAGTTGACAAAATAAAAAACAAACAACGCGCATGCGAGAAATTAAAACACAAAATGGCGGCACTTTGCCCATCGCACCTTGTATATTATATTATTATTTTTAGATATATAAATATACATACAATACATATCATAAGTAGTTACATATATTATTATATATATACATATTTATATTACACACGCACGCATATACTGATAAATATACATGTTATCTTACGTCTATAGTACGACTCGCAGTTTCATGCACTATGCAATCATCAGGTGCATATTATGAACTGATGGTTGCATAGCACATGATATTTCGAGTCTTGCTATAGACGTAGGAATATATATATATATATATATATATATATATATATATATATAATCCTGTATAGCTCTGTTATATCACATTGAGCACTTTTCTATTAACACCAGAAAAATATATATTTATATGTGTGCATGTACCTGCGTACCTATATATATATATATATATATATATATATATATATATATATAGCCTTTGTGATTTCACTCGCCCTATCTACTCAGTCGATTAAAAATTTAATTGGGCGATTAAAAATGTATTGCTTTACTCGCCAGCGGACGATTAAAAATCTCACAATGAAACGTGTCCCTTCAAATACAGAAGACAGAAATCTGATTCCTTTCACAACCAAAAGAGTGCCATCGAAGATTCACAAATAATTTAGAATAACCTACTATGACATTATTGAACTCTTTTGTCTTATGCATGGCGCCTGATCTCGCTTTTATCGTCGCGGTCAGTGTAAACATTCATTTAACTAACGCTTCCAGAGTAGAGCCAAAATGTTTCTGTCGCCCAGATTAAAGACGCCCACAGATCTTTAGGAACTCATTTGGAAAAGTATTATCTTTGACTCAAGATTCATGTTTGCATAAGGCGGCTATTAAGAGAATGAAGTCAGTCGATTAAAACGATTTTAAAGCGAGTAAATTTTCCTTAGCTCTCGACCGCCGGTCTAGTAATTTCTTTTTCAAAACTCAAAGACTATATATATATATATTATTTATTTGCACAAAATTACAAAGTGTGGCACAAGGCCTAAAAAGGGGGGATTGGTAGAGGGTTCATTTCATTAACTATCTTATACCTAGCTAAACATTTTCACGACCCTATCACTCATTAACTATTTTCACATTCACCACAAGAACCCATCCATCATCTCCCAATGCTTCACACACCAAATTACCACTTATAAGGAGCACCTAAACCGGGAAAATGAACCCATGACATAAAAATTTGCTACTATATCCAACTAGCAGTATATACCGGCGTTGCTCGGGTGTCATGAAAGGTTTAAAACTAATCCATGGTCCTGGAGATCAGACTCTTTGGACGTTGGCACGAAAGACTAAAAAGCAATAGTTGTTTCCAGTTAAAGCGAAACTGTAGAGTGAAAGAAAAATGAATGGATGTATGTCAAATTTTGATTTCCTGGTATCGATATCAAATAAGTTTTTTTCGTCGTAAACTGAAATTCGAAGGCTAAATAAGTCCTCTGAGTAAATGGTATCATGGCTGAGACTAAGAACTACAATTATACCTACTTAGAGCCAAACCCGAAGCAAAAACTAAAATAAAGTGGCTGAAAAACTACAGACATACAGGCAGATAAACAGACACACACACAAACATCTTGCCTATTATATATATATATATATATATATATATTATCGATTTTCTGCACTATTGTAAGAACTGCAACCGTACACTACCGGCCATAATTATTAGGCCACCCCAGTTTTTTTAAAAGAAATGATGTATTTATTGCCAAGTGAATAATTCTAAATGAAAATAGAATGTTTTTTTTCTTATTATTACTTTGCAAAATTTTACAATGCAATTAGCGACAATTTACCCATTGCACCACGTATATATATATATATATATATATATATATATATATATATATATATACACTACTGGCCATAATTATTAGGCCACCCCAGTTTTTTAAAAGAAATTATGTATTTCATACTATTTTTAGTATTTATTGCCAAGTTCATAATTCTAGATGAAAATGGTTCTTTTGTTATTATTACTTTGCAAAATTTTACAAGGCAAATAGCGACAATTTACCATTACTGAATGAACGATGCGTAAATGCTAGAGTAGCTACTGTATTTCAAAGTCTACCATTCTTCCAGAGTGCTCGATCTGGTTTTATATATATATATATATATATATATATATATATATATATATATATATATAAGAAAAAAGTGCATGAAGCCGTGAACGTTTTGTTTAATATGTAGATTCATTGTTGATATTGTAATTACTATGACTTGCTTTTTGTATGATATATTAACTGTATATAATGGTATTTGTGTTGCTACACGTGTTTCGAGTCGAAACTGGACTCTCTTCAGGCGAATAAACTTGTGACTTTATACATTGAGATTCGTTTGTTTTTCTGAAAAACTAAAATATCGTGTAGATATAGATAAGTGGTGAGCAGGTCAGAAAGTTTATATGTGCTTTAATTTTCACGTTCCAGTGAACGCTAAGCAATTTGTCAACCGTTATATTTGAAGCAGAAAAAAATTTACAGCAATTTTTAGCAACACTGACTTGCGGTTATTTTGTGTTACCATAACGCACACCCTTGAAGATGATCTCGAAAAGAGATTGAAAGTACTTGCGTACATTGAGAAATGAATTATGATAACATTTCCGACATCTTTCAGTTAAAATAGACGAAAGATTATCCGTGTGTATGAACGGATTTTATTAAAAATAAGCAAACACAATGTTTGCAATTTATTTAATCTGACACACATGAAGATGAAGATATATATATATATATATATATATATATATATAATCAGGAAACAAAATATAATATTACCAATGGATTTTTAAAAATATCTAACTTTTGTTTCCTGATTACAATACTCTGTTAAGTTTAACAATAAATTTTAACATTGAGTTCTGTCTCTATTGGAATTTACCTTACCAAATTACAAAGATTCTACTTTATACATATATATATATATATATATATATATATATATATATAGAGAGAGAGAGAGAGAGAGAGAGAGAGAAAGAGAGAGAGATGCTAGTAGTATAGCCCGACGTTTCTCGGGTGTAATGAAAGCTTTATAACTAATCCTGGTCCTGGAGCACAGACTCAGCTTAAAGAATATTTGTGTGAAGTTTGGTGAGAATCGGATAAAAAATGTGGATTTGTATAAAGGACATACAGACAGATAAACAGACACACACACACAAACATCTTGCCTTTTACATATATATGTTATCGATTTTCTGCACTATTGTAAGAACTGCAAACTTGAAACTTCTGAATATCGTTTCTTATGTCTTTGTCTATGAGTGCATCAAATTTTATTAAAATCGGACCACTCGTTCTATAACACGATTTTTTCAATTATTGATTTTCGATATTTATTGGGGGTATCTCGACGCAAAACCTAGCTAAGAACACTCGCAGACGCTTACAGTACAACTGTGTAAATTTTTAAGAAAATCGGTTCAGCCGTTTCGGAGTCTATAGGTAACGGACACAAACACACACACACACACACACACACACACACACACACAGACAAAGTTCCATTTATAAATAAGTTTAGACAATATAAAATATAATTAAATATTTAATGAAAAATGAAATGAGTGGAGGGGATGAAATATTCAAAACGAACTAAAATACAAGAAAATTTTTTTAAATGAAAATGTTAGTAAGTTAGTATGACAATTTGTTTTGTTTTTTTTGTGTGTGTGTGTGTGTGACATGTTTTGTTCTTTAGAACGTCACCGAAATAAAGGGATGTTTACGTTAATGTAACTACGTAAGCCCATAACGACGAAGACGCTGAGAGATTGAACGTTTAAATTTAATTTTTTAAAATACCTACTCAGGTAAATAATCTAGCCAAATTTTTTCTCATTTATAATTTTATCATTTTTGTTATTAAGTCGTTTTCAAGAATTACGAGTTATTAGTCTGTTTTTCAAAATGTTTTTGGTAATCTCTTGTGTTTTTTTTAGTTTGTTGGAATCCATTTTAAGTAACTTACAGGTGACGTCATTTACAATGGACAGACTGAACTTATACGTGCTTTTTTTAATATACACTGTTCAATTTACAATCTCTGATCGAAAAAGATATTATATGTTTGCTTTTATTGTATACCAAAGGCTTCCGAAGTTATTCTTTCTTTCTTTTTTCTTTATTTATTCATTCTTAACTGGATTCATATTTACATTTTCTATATCGGTTACTTTCTTTTTATTTTATTTTATTTTATTTTATTTTATTTTATTTTATTCCATTTCTTTTTAATTACTAATCGCTTTTCCATCTATATAATTTGTTTAAGTTTCTTTCTCCTTCATTTTTTTTTCATTCCAACTGTCTCTTCATTTTATGTTTTGTTTCTTTATTTTAAATTTTCCTCTCTTTTTTATTCCCCTCCATTTTTTATTACAAATTTCTTCATTTTCCCTTCCTACTGACTTTTCTTCTTCCTTTTAGCTATTTCATTTCTTTTTTTTTTTATCTAATTCTTTTTTCATTCATTCTGTTTCTTCCATTTGCTTTTTATCTCCCATTGTTTTATTCAATCCTTCATTCATTTGTCTTTCTTTCTCCTTACTTTGTCATTCCTTTTGTCTTTTCATTCAACAGTTTAGCTTCCTTTCCCATTTCTTTTTCATTTCTACTCTCTTTCCTTCTACCTTCTTAACTTCCTTTCTTTCTTTCTCATTCCTTTTTCATTCTTACTGTCTTTTCTTTTTACTTTATAGCTTTTCATTCTTTTTTCATTCTTTCTTTCTTTATTTCTCATTTAATTCTCTTCGTATTTTCCTTCTACATTTTAGCTTTCTTTTTTCTTTCAACATTCGTTCTTTTTCCCATTCCTTTTGTCATTCCTACCGTCTTTATCATTCAAACATCCTTTCTCATTCGTTCTTCATTCCTTCAAGCTTCTGAGATTCCTTTCGTCTATTCTCGTTCATTTTTCATTCCTACAGTCTTTCGCTCTAATGTTTATATATCTCTTTTACTTTCTTTCTTCTTCATTTTTCCTTCCTACAGTCTTTTCTTCTTCATTTTAGCTATTTTTCTTACTTTCTTTCTTTCTTTCTTTCTTTCTTTCTCAATCCATTTTTTTTCATACTGTCTTTTTCGGCTGCTTTTAAGCTTTCATTCGTTCTTTCAATCATTCATTCTTTCTTTCTTTTTTCTTTCTTTTTTCTATCTAATTCCGTTATTTTTCATACCGTCTTTTCATTCAACCATTTTTTTCTCACCCCTCATTCATTCTGTCTCTTTTCCTTCCACCTACTGAATTTCCTGTTTTCATTCCATCACATTCTTTTTTCATTCTTGCATTTTCTTCATCCACCTTTGAGCTTTCACTCATTCATTCTTGCTTTATTTCTTCCCCGTTCATTTTTTCATTTTTATTTACCTTTCTTTTTCATTCCTGCTGTCTTTCTTTCTACCTTCTTTCTGTCTTTCTTTCTTTCTCATTCCTTTATCATTCTTTCTGTCTTTTCTTTAAGCTTTCATTCTTTCTTTTATTCATCCTTCTTTCTCATTCTTACTGTCTTTTCATTCACACTTTTAGCCATCTTTCTTTCACATTTCTTTTCATTCCTACGCTTCCATCTATCTACTTAAATTCCTTCCTTTCTTTCTTTCTCATTATTTTTTCATTCTCGCTGTTTTTCTTTATACTTTAGAGCTTTCATTCTTTTTATTATTTTTTAAATTCCTACTGTCTTTTCATTCAAATTTTTCTCGTTTCTTTTTCATTCCTATTCTCTTTCCTTCTACCATCTTAGCTTCACTTTTTTCTTTTTTTTTCGTTCCTTTTTCATTCCTACTGTCTTTTCCATCTACATTTAACTTTCTTTATTTCTTTCATTGATTCTTTTTCATTCTTTTTCATTTCTTTGTCATTCCTACTGACTTTTCATTCATCCTTTCTTTCTCATTCCTTTTTCAGTCCGACTGTTTTCCTCCTACCTTTAGTTTTTATTGTTTTTTTCATTCATTCTTTTTCATTTCTTTGTCATTCCTACTGACTTTTCATTCATCCTTTCTTTCTCATTCCTTTTTCAGTCCGACTGTTTTCCTCCTACCTTTAGTTTTTATTGTTTTTTCATTCATTCTTTTTCATTTCTTTGTCATTCCTACTGACTTTTCATTCATCCTTTCTTTCTCATTCCTTTTTCAGTCCGACTGTTTTCCTTCTACTTTCTTAGCTTCAGTTTCTTTCTCGTCTCTCTTTCATTCTTCTATTTTTTATTTCTTTATCTTTCTTTCATTCTTTTTTCATTCATACTGTCTTTTACTGCTACTTTCCTTCTTTCTTCTCAAATCACCCCTAATTCTGCTTCTTCTTTCTTTCTTTTCTTCTGTGTTGTTATTTGTTCTGTCTCTCTTTTAATTTTCCTTTTTCCTTTTTTTTTCTTTTTCTTCTCACTTCTCTCTAATTTTGCTTTGCCTTCATTCTCGTCCTTGTCCTCTTTATAATTAACCGACTGTCAGTTTCAAACAATCATCATGAATTATTTATTATTCGTGTTGTAGTATTTGTTTCTGACGTCAGAACGTTCTTCCATAGCGACTGACTAAAATAGCCTCGAACGATTCCCGACATCTACCGAGGATGTTTGTGTATGAGACGCGTCTATAAGATCAAAACTGAAGACAGATAGTAAATGGTCGACCCTAGGCACGGAACCACAAAAAAATAAAATAAAATAAAAAATAAAAATGCTGCCACGATTTAAACATCATTGAGTCTATAGTCTTCATAAGTTGCATTCAAAAATATGAAATTTTTGTTTTTAGACTTCTTATCCTACAGAAATGTGTGTTGTGGTACAGTGGATATCGACACGGAACGACAAATCGGGGTGCCGAGTTCGAATTCCAGCTGAATTCATTGCATTCACTTACGCGCAAATATCCTTGGAAAAGGTATTAATCCGTCTCTTCTCTCCATTTATGGGTCAAATAACAGGACAGATTAGGTTCTATAGCCTTGGCTGGCAACCAGTCTACCGCAGAAAGCAATGCGGGATAATCTTCTGCCCAGTCAGTCATGTCTCTTTCGAGACATAATCGCCCAAAGCGTGTTTCACGTATGACACTTAACTGACTGAATGAAGATAATAGTTGGAAACATAAGTAATGCTTCTACAGGGAAAAAAGTGGGGGATCAGTTTCCTATTGTTATTAAGTAATAAATTGATCCCCCACTAATTACTACTTATTAATACAATCCGTTTCTTCTCCCTTCGGCTATAGTTTAAAGAGTAGGATAAAAAATCTTCTGCACAGTCGGCCATGTCTCTTTTGAGACATGATCGCCCAAAGCGTGTATCACGTATGACACTTAACTGACTGAATGAAGATGATAGTTGGAAATATGAGTAAAGATTATACTGGGTAAAAAATGGGGGATCAGTTTTCTATTGTTATTAAGTAATAAACTGATCCCCTACTAATTACTACTTATTAATAAAATTAGTCACTTCTCCCTTTAGCTATAGTTTAAAGAGCAGGATAGAAAAATCTTCTGCCCAGTCAGTCATGTCTCTTTCGAGACATGACCGCCCAAATCTTTGTAGCATGTATGGCACTTAACTAACTGAAAGTGCTTTAAAAATGATGATCAGTGGGTGAAAGGTCAGGCGAATATGGAGGACGTGGTAAACTCTCCTATCCAAAGTCTGTGAGTTTTTGCAACGTCTTTCTTGCAACATGCGACCGCGCATTATTGTGCAGCAGAATTGGACCACATCAGTTCATTAATGCAGGTTTCATTTTTCTGCAGGCCTGCATGCATTTTAGAAAATTGCCTGCTATAAATATCTGCATTAATGCTCTGATTGGCTTCCAAAGAATTGTAGAGGATAACATCAATAGCAGACCACCAGACAGTCATCATAATCTTTTTCCGATGCAACTTCGTCATCTGAAAATGTTTGGAGGACTAATCACGATCAAACGACTGACCTGATCGTTTAAGATTATCATAAAGGATTCACTTTTCATCACAAGTGACTATTCAGTCAAGAAAGGAATCATTAATGTTACGCAGAAAGAGCATCGAACACACTTCAAAACTCCTATTTATTTATTTATTTTCATTGAGATTGCTGTGGGATCTCCCCTTGTATATGATAATAAACTCGACTTGAGTATACATATACTTCTTCCATAGAGAGATCCGTCAGAGTTATCTACTAGTCACATCGGAGTGGATTCCTTTAGAACCCTCCCCTGGTTAAGGTAAGCTCCTTCTTGTGTACCTAGTTATGTGAATGATTGCGTTTCCCGGCCTGATCCCGGCACTGTCTCTTTTGTTATTATCCAGTTCGAGATTCCCAGTTCCACTTTATTTTGTCCCGTTTGATCTAGTCTGGGTCAGTATTATATTTTCCCCTGTCCAACTTATTTTCTCCTATCCACTCCCTGTAGAAAGGGAGCCTCTTGATTCGGCCCTATGGTCAGAATACATCGGCCTCTTTGTTTTGAAGAGAAGGTGTCAAGCTAACTTCATATCTTTATTTTGTATTTTGAGTTGTAACATTTTCTGTTTTGGGAATTATTGTCATCCCCCTCCCTCTTATGCGATTTCATGTGAGTTTTATCGATATTTTGTATTTTATAAAATTGTTTCTATATGCACTTGGGGTGTTTTTAGGTCCCCGGATTGTCTTGCGAAATTTTGATACATGGCAGATTGAGTGTTGATGGACAAGTCTTTGTGGTGATTGAGAAAAATTGTAACGGATGCTTGGGTCATGAAACGGAATAGCTAGGTACTGTAGACCATCCTGAGTTTTGTTCCCCTCCCCAAATCGGCCTTGTGCCACAATTATATACTCATAATAAATAAAGAGTTATCAGAGAGTACCGGAACTGATACGTAAGTTACCGAGAGATACCGAAGTTACCCAGAGACTACCGCATCAGAAGTTAGAATAGCTCTGAGCTCCACTCAGCTAGAATAATATACACGGATATACTATTTCCAACGACTTCACTTCAAGACTTGGATATATTTATTTCTCACTAATAGTATTACTGGATGTATTAGCCTGCGTTCAAGTTTGTATATTACGTTCAATACAACCAACTTTTCTATCTCCATATCTGTTTTTGTTGTTCATTATTTTGTGCGGTTTCTCACTCGGAATCCACAACAGAGATCAGAAGGACCCGATTTTTAGATCTTTTTCACCTTGCCAATTCCCTGCAAATGGCGTGAGACTGTTGAAGTGCTAACCACCAAAAGTTCGAGACAATTCTCTGATACTTTGACGTTGGTTTTTTGCTCAACAACTGCTTGCAATTGTTTGTTGTCAAGACTACATGACCGTCTCCTACCTTCATCAACTTCAAGGCTCTCATCACCAGTACGGAATTTCTGAAACCCCCTTTGTACTGTCCAGTCACTTGTGGACCCACATACTATGTCGATATTGGCAGAAGTTTGGGAAGAACTGTACCTAAGTTTGAACTCCTGCAAGAATATTAAACGAAGATCATGCTTTGCCAGGTTCATAATTAAAGGCTTCTATACTTTAACAAGATTTCTATCTGAAAAAAAGTTACAAATTATTGAAGAACAGTCATTAATTATTGTCGACCAAAATTCACCTAATATATACCGTGAATATGATGTTAAAATGACCTTTCAGAATATAACACTTCGAGTGGCCATTATTTTTGTAACGACTTAATAATTTGTGGTTTTATATCTCTTACATTCCATAGCAAATTCTATCAAATTTAATATTCTAAAAATCTAAAATTATTTGTCTGTGTGCGTGTCTGTGTGCGTGTCTGTGTATGTGTCCGTTACCTATAGACTCCGAAACGGCTGAACCGATTTTCTAGAAATTTTGCACAGTTGTACTATAAGTGCCTGCGAGTGTTCTTAGCTAGGTTTTGTGTCGAGGTACCCCCAATAAATATCGAAAATCGATAATCGAAAAAATCAGGTTATAGAAAGAGTGGTCCGATTTTAATCAAATTTGATACACTCATAGACAAAGACATAAGAAAGGATATTCAGAAGTTTCAAAGTTGCAGTTTTTACAATAGTGCAGAAAATCGATAATATATATATAAAAGGCTAGATGTGTGTGGGTATGTGTGTGTGTTTATCTGCCTGTATGTCTGTATTTTTTTCAGCCCTTTTATTTTAGTTATTGCTTCGGGTTTGGCTCTAAGTAGGTATAATTGTAGTTCTTAGTCTCAGCTATGATACCATTTACTCAGAGGACTTATTTAGCCTTCAAAATTCAGTTTACGACGGAAAAAACTTATTTGCTATCGATACCAGGAAATCAAAATTTGACTTACATTCATTCATTTTTCTTTCAGTATACGGTTTCGCTTTAACTGGAAACAACTATTGCTTTTTAGTATTTCGTGCCAACTTCCAAAGAGTCTGAGATCCAGGACCATGGATTAGTTTTAAAGCTTTCATTACACCCGAGCAACGCCGGGCGATACTGCTAGTATATATATATATATATATATATATATATATATATATATATATATATATATTGGGTGCGATTCGTAAATTGTCACAATTATTTTATTATTTCAAATATTCTTTAGGCTGAGTCTGAGCTCCAGGACCATGGATTAGTTTTAAAGCTTTCATTACACCCGAGCAACGCCAGGCTATACTACTAGTTAATATATCAATGGAAGCAAATGAAAGAATAGCTGATCCTTCTACCAAAATGTTTAAAGAATTGTCTGACTTGTCTCTTGGAATAAAGGCTAGAATTAAATGGCAGCCAGTTCATGATATTTATTATTTTATTTGTTGATACTCTTCAGGAAGAGGTCCTCTACGATTTCCTATCCGGTGTTGCTTCATTTACCCTTTCTCTTTGCCCTTGTTTTGCTATCCATTCGTCCAAATTCGTTAAGTAGTTTACTCACAGTTGTCCCCTGCTTCTCAATGCTTTCAATATATCCTGTAACTATATTTTCTAATTATTACAAGGTCTGCTGTTAAGAAAGTTGGTTCACTGTGTGGTGCTAGACAATTTTTCTTGTTGAAATCTATCCTAGATATATACGAGTCTTCCATTCGTCTATCCTTTGAATATTGTTGCCAAATCTGGTCTGGTAAGTTTGCTGTATATTAAGAGATTCTTGATATAATCCATAAAAAATATGAAATGTTATTAGTTCTAAACTGGCTCCTCAGCTTCAATCACTTTTTGACTGCCCTAATGTAGCTTCCCTGGGCCTTTTCTATAAATATTTTCATGGTAATTGTTCTGATGATCTTTCCTCTATGGTAGCTAGAATTTATGAATTTAAGCCCAGTATACTTCTGTCACTTTCCCACCACCGTAATGTAGCTTCCCTGTGCCTTTTCTATAAATATTTTCATGGTAATTGTTCTGATGATCTTTCCTCTATGGTACCTAGAATTTATGAATTTAAGCCCAGTATACTTCTGTCACTTTCCCACCACCGTAATGTAGCTTCCCTGTGCCTTTTCTATAAATATTTTTCATGGTAATTGTTCTGATGATCTTTCCTCTATGGTACCTAGACTTTATGAATTTAAGCCCAGTATACTTCTGTCACTTTCCCACCACCGTAATGTAGCTTCCCTGTGCCTTTTCTATAAATATTTTCATGGTAATTGTTCTGATGATCTTTCCTCTATGGTACCTAGACTTTATGAATTTAAGCCCAGTATACTTGTGTCACTTTCCCACCACCGTAATGTAGCTTCCCTGTGCCTTTTCTATAAATATTTTCATGGTAATTGTTCTGATGATCTTTCCTCTATGGTACATAGACTTTATGAATTTAAGCCCAGTATACTTCTGTCACTTTCTCACCACCGTAATGTAGCTTCCCTGTGCCTTTTCTATAAATATTTTCATGACAATTGTTCTGATGATCTTTCCTATATGGTACCTAGACTTTATGAATTTAAGCCCAGTATACTTCCGTCACTTTACCACCACCGTAATGTAGCTTCCCTGTCCCTTTTCTATAAATATTTTCATGGTAATTGTTCTGATGATCTTTCCTCTGTGGTACCTAGACTTTATGAATTTAAGCCCAGTATACTTCTGTCACTTTCCCACCACCGTAATGTAGCTTCCCTGTGCCTTTTCTATAAATATTTTCATGGTAATTGTTCTGATGATCTTTCCTCTATGGTACCTAGACTTTATGAATTTAAGCCCAGTATACTTGTGTCACTTTCCCACCACCGTAATGTAGCTTCCCTGTGCCTTTTCTATAAATATTTTCATGGTAATTGTTCTGATGATCTTTCCTATATGGTACCTAGACTTTATGAATTTAAGCCCAGTATACATCTGTCACTTTCCCACCACCGTAATGTCGCGTCCCTGTGCCTTTTCTATAAATATTTTCATGGTAATTATTCTGATGGTCTTTCCTCTATGGTACCTTGACTTTATGAATTTAAGCCCAGTATACTTCTGTCACTTTCCCACCACCGTAATGTAGCTTCCCTGTGCCTTTTCTATAAATATTTTCATGGTAATTATTCTGATGGTCTTTCCTCTATGGTACCTAGACTTTATGAATTTAAGCCCAGTATACTTCTGTCACTTTCCCACCACCGTAATGTCTCGTCCCTGTGCCTTTTCAATAAATATTTTCATGGTAATTATTCTGATGGTCTTTCCTCTATGGTACCTAGACTTTATGAATTTAAGCCCAGTATACTTCTGTCACTTTCCCACCATCGTAATATAGCTTCCCTGTGCCTTTTCTATAAATATTTTCATGGTAATTGTTCTGATGATCTTTCCTCTATGGTACCTAGATTTTATGAATTTAAGCCCAGTATACTTCTGTCACTTTCCCACCACCGTAATGTAGCTTCCCTGTGCCTTTTCTATAAATATTTTCATGGTAATTGTTCTGATGATCTTTCCTCTATGGTACCTAGACTTTATGAATTTAAGCCCAGTATACTTCTGTCACTTTCCCACCACCGTAATGTAGCTTCCCTGTGCCTTTTCTATGAATATTTTCATGGTAATTGTTCTGATGATCTTTCCTCTATAGTACCTAGACTTTATGAATTTAAGCCAAGTATACTTCTGTCACTTTCCCACCATCGTAATATAGCTTCCCTGTGCCTTTTCTATAAATATTTTCATGGTAATTGTTCTGATGATCTTTCCTCTATGGTACCTAGACTTTATGAATTTAAGCCCAGTATACTTCTGTCACTTTCCCACCACCGTAATGTAGATTCCCTGTGCCTTTTCTATAAATATTTTCATGGTAATTGTTCTGATGATCTTTCCTCTATGGTACCTAGACTTTATGAATTTAAGCCCAGTATACTTCTGTCACTTTCCCACCACCGTAATGTAGCTTCCCTGTGCCTTTTCTATAAATATTTTCATGGTAATTGTTCTGATGATCTTTCCTATATGGTACCTAGACTTTATGAATTTAAGCCCAGTATACTTCCGTCACTTTACCACCACCGTAATGTAGCTTCCCTGTCCCTTTTCTATAAATATTTTCATGGTAATTGTTCTGATGATCTTTCCTCTGTGGTACCTAGACTTTGCGGAATTTAAGCCCAGTATACTTCTGTCACTTTCCCCACCACCGTAATGTAGCTTCCCTGTGCCTTTTCTATAAATATTTTCATGGTAATTGTTCTGATGATCTTTCCTCTATGGTACCTAGACTTTATAATTGCTCAGTATACTTGTGTCACTTTCCCACCACCGTAATGTAGCTTCCCTGTGCTCTTTCATAAATATTTTCATGGTAATGGCTTCCTGATGATCTTTCCTATATGGTACCTAGACTTTATGAATTTAAGCCCAGTATATGATCTGTCACTTTCCCACCACCGTAATGTCGCGTGTCCCTGTGCCTTTTCTATAAATATTTTCATGGTAATTATTCTGATGGTCTTTCCTCTATGGTACCTTGACTTTATGAATTTAAGCCCAGTATACTTCTGTCACTTTCCCACCACCGTAATGTAGCTTCCCTGTGCCTTTTCTATAAATATTTTCTGCTATAATTATTCTGATGGTCTTTTCCTCTATGGTACCTAGACTTTATGAATTTAAGCTCCAGGTATACTTCTGTCACTTTCCACCACCGTAATGTCGCGTCCCTGTGCCTTTTCAATAAATATTTTCATGGTAATTATTCTGATGGTCTTTTCCTCTATGGTACCTAGACTTTATGAATTTAAGCCCAGTATACTTCTGTCACTTTCCTACCATCGTAATATAGCTTCTGTGCCTTTTCTATAACATTTTCATGGTAATTGTTCTGATGATCTTTCCTCTATGGTACCTAGACTTAAGTGAATTTAAGCCCAGTATACTTCTGTCACTTTCCCACCACCGTAATGTAGCTTCCCTGTGCCTTTTCTATAAATATTTTCATGGTAATTGTTCTGATGATCTTTTCCTCTATGGTACCTAGACTTTATGAATTTAAGCCTGTATACTTCTGTCACTTTCCCACCACCAATGTAGCTTCCCTGTGCCTTTTCTATGAATATTTTCATGGTAATTGTTCTGATGATCTTTCCTCTATAGTACCTAGATTTTATGAATTTAAGCCAAGTATACTTCTGTCACTTTCCCACCATCACCACAGCTTCCCTCTGTGCCTTTTCTATAAATATTTTCATGGTAATTGTTCTGATGATCTTTCCTCTATGGTACCTAGACTTTATGAATTTAAGCCCAGTATACATCTGTCACTTCCCCCACCACTGCAATGTCGCGTCCCTGTGCCTTTTCTATAAATATTTTTCAGTGCAATTATTCTGATGGTCTTTCCTCTATGGTACCTAGACTTTATGAATTTAAGCCCAGTATACTTCTGTCACTTTCCCACCACCGTAATGTAGCTTTCCTGTGCCTTTTCTATAAATATTTTCATGGTAATTATTCTGATGGTCTTTCCTCTATGGTACCTAGACTTTATGAATTTAAGCCCAGTATACTTCTGTCACTTTCCCACCACCGTAATGTCGCGTCCCTGTGCCTTTTCAATAAATATTTTCATGGTAATTATTCTGATGGTCTTTCCTCTATGGTACTCAGACTTATGAATTTAAGCCCAGTATACTTCTGTCACTTTCCCACCATCGTACATAGCTTCCTGTGCCTTTTCTATAAATATTTTCATGGTAATTGTTCTGATGATCTTTCCTCTATGGTACCTAGATTTATGAATTTAAGCCATACTTCTGTCACTTTCCCACCATCGTAATATAGTTCTCCTGTGCCTTTTCTATAAATATTTTCATGGTAATTGTTCTGATGATCTTTCCTCTATGGTACCTAGACTTTATGAATTTAAGCCCAGTATACTTCTGTCACTTTCCCACCACCGTAATGTAGCTTCCCTGTGCCTTTTTCTATAACATTTTCATGAATGTTCTGATGATCTTTCCTCTATAGTACCTAGACTTTATGAATTTAAGCCCAGTATACTTCTGTCACTTCTCCCACCACCGTAATGTAGCTTCTGTGCCTTTCAGTAAATATTTTTTCATGGTAATTGTTCTGATGATCTTTCCTCTATGGTACTCAGACTTTATGAATTTAAGCCCAGTATACTTCTCTGTCACTTTCCCACCACCGTAATGTAGCTTCCCTGTGCCTTTTCTATAAATATTTTCATGGTAATTATTCTGATGATCTTTCCTCTATGGTACCTAGAATTTACACAAATTTAGAGCCCAGTATACTTCTGTCACTTTCCCACCACCGTAATGTAGATTCCCTGTGCCTTTTCTATAAATATTTTCATGGTAATTGTTCTGATGATCTTTCCTATATGGTACCTAGACTTTATGAATTTAAGCCCAGTATACTTGTGTCACATTCCCACCACCGTAATGTAGCTTCCCTGTGCCTTTTCTATAAATATTTTCATGGTAATTGTTCTGATGATCTTTCATCTATGGTACCTAGACTTTATGAATTTAAGCCCAGTATACTTCTGTCACTTTCCCACCACCGTAATTTAGCTTCCCTGTGCCTTTTCTATAAATATTTTCATGGTAATTGTTCTGATGATCTTTCCTATATGGTACCTAGACTTTATGAATTTAAGCCCAGTATACTTCTGGCACTTTCCCACCACCGTAATGTAGCTTCCCTGTGCCTTTTCTATAAATATTTTCATGGTAATTGTTCTGATGATCTTTCATCTATGGTACCTAGACTTTATGAATTTAAGCCCAGTATACTTCTGTCACTTTCCCACCACCTTAATGTAGCTTCCCTGTGCCTTTTCTATAAATATTTTCATGGTAATTGTTCTGATGATCTTTCCTCTATGGTACCTAGACTTTATGAATTTAAGCCCAGTATACTTCTGTCACTTTCCCACCACCGTAATGTAGCTTCCCTGTGCCTTTTCTATAAATGTTTTCATGGTAATTGTTCTGATGATCTTTCATCTATGGTACCTAGACTTTATGAATTTAAGCCCAGTATACTTCTGTCACTTTCCCACCACCTTATTGTAGCTTCCCTGTGCCTTTTCTAAAAATATTTTCATGGTAATTGTTCTAATGATCTTTCATCTATGATACCTAGACTTTATGAATTTAAGCCCAGTATACTTCTGTCACTTTCCCACCACCTTAATGTAGCTTCCCTGTGCCTTTTCTATAAATATTTTCATGGTAATTGTTCTGATGATCTTTCCTCTATGGTACCTAGACTTTATGAATTTAAGCCCAGTATACTTGTGTCACTTTCCCACCACCGTAATGTAGCTTCCCTGTGCCTTTTCTATAAATATTTTCATGGTAATTGTTCTGATGATCTTTCATCTATGGTACCTAGACTTTATGAATTTAAGCCCAGTATACTTCTGTCACTTTCCCACCACCTTATTGTAGCTTCCCTGTGCCTTTTCTATAAATATTTTCATGGTAATTGTTCTGATGATCTTTCCTCTATGGTACCTAGATTTTATGAATTTAAGCCCAGTATACTTCTGTCACTTTCCCACCACCGTAATGTAGCTTCCCTGTGCCTTTTCTAAAAATATTTTCATGGTAATTGTTCTGATGATCTTTCCTCTATGGTACCTAGACTTTATGAATTTAAGCCCAGTATACTTCTGTCACTTTCACACCACCTTATTGTAGCTTCCCTGTGCCTTTTCTATAAATATTTTCATGGTAATTGTTCTGATGATCTTTCATCTATGGTACCTAGACTTTATGAATTTAAGCCCAGTATACTTCTGTCACTTTCCCACCACCTTATTGTAGCTTCCCTGTGCCTTTTCTATAAATATTTTCATGGTAATTGTTCTGATGATCTTTCCTCTATGGTACCTAGACTTTATGAATTTAAGCCCAGTATACTTCTGTCACTTTCCCACCACCGTAATGTAGCTTCCCTGTGCCTTTTCTAAAAATATTTTCATGGTAATTGTTCTGATGATCTTTCCTCTATGGTACCTAGACTTTATGAATTTAAGCCCAGTATACTTCTGTCACTTTCCCACCACCTTATTGTAGCTTCCCTGTGCCTTTTCTATAAATATTTTCATGGTAATTGTTCTGATGATCTTTCCTCTATGGTACCTAGACTTTATGAATTTAAGCCCAGTATACTTCTGTCACTTTCCCACCACCGTAATGTAGCTTCCCTGTGCCTTTTCTATAAATATTTTCATGGTAATTGTTCTGATGATCTTTCCTCTATGGTACCTAGACTTTATGAATTTAAGCCCAGTATACTTCTGTCACTTTCCCACCACCTTATTGTAGCTTCCCTGTGCCTTTTCTATAAATATTTTCATGGTAATTGTTCTGATGATCTTTCCTCTATGGTACCTAGACTTTATGAATTTAAGCCCAGTATACTTCTGTCACTTTCCCACCACCTTATTGTAGCTTCCCTGTGCCTTTTCTATAAATATTTTCATGGTAATTGTTCTGATGATCTTTCCTCTATGGTAGCTAGACTTTATGAATTTAAGCCCAGTATACTTCTGTCACTTTCCCACCACCGTAATGTAGCTTCCCTGTGCCTTTTCTAAAAATATTTTCATGGTAATTGTTGTGATGATCTTTCCTATATGGTACCTAGACTTTATGAATTTAAGCCCAGTAAACTTCTGTCACTTTCCCACCACCGTAATGTAGATTCCCTGCGCCTTTTCTATAAATATATTCATGGTAATTGTTCTGATGATCTTTCCTCTATGGTAGCTAGACTTTATGAATTTAAGCCCAGTATACTTCAGTCAAATTCCCACCACCGTAATGTAGCTTCCCCGGGCCTTTTCTAAAAATATTTTCATGGTAATTGTTCTGATGATCTTTCATCTATGGTACCTAGACTTTATGAATTTAAGCCCAGTATACTTCTGTCACTTTCCCACCACTTGAATGTAGCTTCCCTATGCCTTTTCTATAAATATTTTCATGGTAATTGTTCTGATGATCTTTCCTCTATGGTAGCTAGACTTTATGAATTTAAGCCCAGTATACATCTGTCACTTTCCCACCACCTTAATGTAGCTTCCCTGTGCCTTTTCTATAAATATTTTCATAGTAATTGTTCTGATGATCTTTCATCTATGGTACCTAGACTTTATGAATTTAAGCCCAGTATACTTCTGTCACTTTCCCACCACCGTAATGTAGCTTCCCCGGGCCTTTTCTAAAAATATTTTCATGGTAATTGTTCTGATGATCTTTCATCTATGGTACCTAGACTTTATGAATTTAAGCCCAGTATACTTCTGTCACTTTCCCACCACCTTAATGTAGCTTCCCTGTGCCTTTTCTATAAATATTTTCATGGTAATTGTTCTGATGATCTTTCCTCTATGGTAGCTAGACTTTATGAATTTAAGCCCAGTATACTTCTGTCACTTTCCCACCACCTTAATGTAGCTTCCCTGTGCCTTTTCTATAAATATTCTCATGGTAATTGTTCTGATGATCTTTCCTCTATGGTACCCAGACTTTATGAATTTAAGCCCAGTATACTTGTGTCACTTTCCCACCACCGTAATATAGCTTCCCTGTGCCTTTTCTATAAATATTTTCATGGTAATTGTTCTGATGATCTTTCCTTTATGGTACCCAGACTTTATGAATTTAAGCCCAGTATACTTGTGTCACTTTCCCACCACCGTAATGTAGCTTCCCTGTGCCTTTTCTATAAATATTTTCATGGTAATTATTCTGATGATCTTTCCTTTATGGTACCCAGACTTTATGAATTTAAGCCCAGTATACTTGTGTCACTTTCCCACCACCGTAATATAGCTTCCCTGTGCCTTTTCTATAAATATTTTCATGGTAATTGTTCTGATGATCTTTCCTTTATGGTACCCAGACTTTATGAATTTAAGCCCAGTATACTTGTGTCACTTTCCCACCACCGTAATATAGCTTCCCTGTGCCTTTTCTATAAATATTTTCATGGTAATTGTTCTGATGATCTTTCCTTTATGGTACCCAGACTTTATGAATTTAAGCCCAGTATACTTGTGTCACTTTCCCACCACCGTAATGTAGCTTACCTGTGTCTTTTCAAATATATTTTCATGGTAATTGTTCTGATAAACTTTACTCTATGGTACTATAGCCATTATGAATTTAGGCCCAATACTAGATTGGCAACAACATCTCATTCGAAATCTATATTTTTCAATAAATGTCTATTTATTTTGCATGTATATTTCTTTAAAAGTTTATTCTTGTACTTACATAGTGTTTTGACCCCACTTTTGGGGGGTTAACTATTTGCCCATAGCTAGGACCCTAACAGATGCTACCACTCCGGGTCAGGGTGAACCTGGGAACAGCAGCAATTAAGAGGTGGTTCCATACTCCTCACAACCTCCCAATCAGAGGCCTTGCTGCCGAATGCAATTTACCGTCATGCCCAGGAGCATCTATCTTGTTGTCGAATGCAGTGTTATAATATAACGACCCGAGATTAGGCTATCTTCTTCTGCTTCTGCTTCTATGTGCCATGTTCCTTCAGGGCGTAGGCGATCATTGCCTTCCACTTCTCCTTATTCCTGGTGACTCTTAGCACGTTTTCTCCTGTTACCCCAACCAAACACCGCTCTGCCATCCACCTGCTCAGACCCTTCAAGTATGTTATCCGCTGCTTTCCTCTGTCTCTCTTTCCCTCTATCTGACCTGTGAGTATCAGATTCATCCAGCCTTCCTTTTTCATCACGTGTCCCAAGAACTTCAGCTATCTTTTCCTGGTGCTCATTATTAATTTCTTTTTGTTTCCATCCTTTCTAAAACCTCATCATTTCTCACATGCTAAATCCGCAGCATCCTTCTGTAAAACCACATTTCTGCTTCTTCAAGTTTTTCCATCATCTTCGATGATATTATCCGGTATTCACTACCATATTGAAGAACAAACATCACATAGCAATCCAGTACACACTTCTTTGTTTCAAGCGAAATTTTCCCGTCTCTTAATACTCTGCTCAGTTTCAGCAATGCATCCCTAGCCGTGCCAATTTGCCTTCGGATCTCAGTGTCGCTCTCCCCGTCTTCCGTTAGAACACTTCCCAAGTACTGAAATTTTTGTACTTGTTTGCTTTTAGTATCCCCAAACTGTAATTGGCATTTTGAGATCCTCTGTTTGCTGATGACCATACATTCAGTTTTCTTGTAGTCCGTTCTTTCGACTTTTTTCATCTACCTTTTTAGGGGGGTCTTGTAGTTTTCTTTCTGTGTCTGCTATCAGCACTGTATCATCTGCGTATCTTATGTTGTTCAGATTGTACCGCCAGTTACGAATACTGGGATAATTTCTAGGATCCTCAGAATAGTCTCGCTGTAAAAGTTGAATAGATCCGGCGAAAAGACACATCCTTGCCTTACGCGCCTTTCTATCTTTGTATATCTGCTGAATTCGTTTCCTGTCCCTATGCAGGCGGTTTGCTGCCAGTGGAGGTTCTTAATTACCCTTATGTCTTTCCCAAATATGTCGAGGTTGTTGAGCATTTCTATCAAGTCTTCGTGGCGTACTTTGACTTTAGCAAGATCATAAATAGGTCACTGAAGGAAGAACGGAATGGATTACAGAAAAAGGACAGGGATGGTATAGCGTCAAAAGGTTCTTAGAAGAACAAAAGACAAGAAGTTGTGGAGAACCATGATCTGTCACGTTTTGAAGGAACATAGTATATTATGGTAAGAAACGTGAATGAATGGCAGAACAGGAAAAAATGGTAGACAATCGAAAGTTAAAGTATAAAATATGAGGAAGTTGTGGAGAACCATGATCATTCACGTCTTGAAATGACATCGCACATAAAAGACAAATGGAATATATAGCAAAAGGGGAACAAAAAAGGATGGTAAAGAGACAAAACTTATTTAGAGCAACAAAATATAAGAAGTTGTGGAGAGCCATGATCACCAATCTAAATGAATAGAAAGTGGATAGTTGGCAAAAGCGGATCAAAGAACGGTGGCAAATAAACAAACTTACTTAGATGGGAAGTTGTGGAGAGCCGTGATGTCACGTTTTGGAGGAATATGGTACATAAAGCTAGAAAAGGTGAATGGATGGCAGAACAGGAAAAAAGAATGGTAAAGGGTCGAAAGTTAGAGTATAAAATACCGGGAAATTGTGGAGAGCCATGATCATCCACGTTCTGAAATGACATCGCACATAAAAGAGAAATTGAATGTATAGCAATAAAGGAACAAAAAATGATGGTAAATAGACAAAGCTTATTTAAAGCAACAAAAGATTAGAAGTTGTGGAGAGCCATGATCACTAATCTAAATGAATAGAAAGATGGCAAAAGCGGATCAAAGAACGGTGGCAAATAAACAATACTTACTTAAATAGGAAGTTGTGGAGAACCGTGATCTCTGCCGTTCGTAATGATGTAGCACTGGATATCAATGATCTCTCGTCATCTTTCTGGCCGGATGTTCGGAGTCGGAAAAAAACTGCGCCAAATATCGTTTTTCGGTGGACTGCGAAACCCGACCGCCATTTTTCCGTGACTTTACAATTATGTATCATGACAGATAAACGTAACGTTTTCAGAAGTCATCCAATATATTTGGCTGGGAACAGTAATTGCAAAATGCTTTAATGTAGTCCGGATATTCAATCAGGCGCCTTGTCTGTCCGTAAGAACCTTTACTCAGTCGAGCGAAAAAGAAAATGTCTGTACATTTCGTTTCACAGGCTTTTGTCTTTTCACAAGTTCATATAATCGGTTAGCACGACATTCTGCGCATGCGGACTTACACGTACGTACAGGGGCGCGCGCACACACACACACACACACACACACACACACATACACGCACACAAACAGACACAAACACACACATGCAAAGAATAAACATCAGCAAAAAATCAATAAAAAACCGAAAAAATTATTTTTTAATTTAATCTAAACTTATTTATAATTGGAACTTTGTGTGTGTGTGTGTATGTGTGTGTGTGTGTCTCTGTGTGTGTGTATGTGTGTGTGCGTCTGTGTGTCTGTGTCCGTTACCTATAAACTCCGAAACGGCTGAACCGATTTTCTTGAAAATTTACACAGTTTTACCATGTCTGCGAGTGTTCTTAGCTAGGTTTTGTGTCGAGGTACCCCGATAAATATCAAAAATCGATAATCCAAAAATTCGGGTTATAGAGGGAATGGTCCGATTTTAATCAAATTTCATAAACTCATAGACAAAGACATAAGAAACGATATTCAGAAGTTTCAAAGTTGCAGTTTTTACAATAGTGCAGAAAATCGATAATATATATATATTTATAAAGCAAGATGTTTGTGTGTGTGTCTGTTTATCTGCCTGTATGTCTGTATTTTTTCAGCCCTTTTATTTTAGTTTTTGCTTCGGGTTTGGCTCTAAGTAGGTATAATTGTAGTTCTTAGTCTCAGCCATGATACCATTTACTCAGAGGACTTATTTAGCCTTCAAAATTCAGTTTACGACGAAAAAACTTATTTGATATCGATACCAGGAAATCAAAATTTGACTTAAATCCATTCATTTTTCTTTCAGTCTACGGTTTCGCTTTTTAGAGTCTTTCGTGCCAACGTCCAAAGAGTCTGAGATCCAGGATCATGGATTAGTTTTAAAGCTTTCATTCCACCCGAGCAACGCCGGGCTATACTGCTAGTATATATATATATATATATATATATATATATATATATATATATATATATATATGTGTGTGTGTGTGTGTGTGTGTGTGTGTGTGTGTGTGTGTGTGTGTGCGATTGGTAAATTGTCGCAATTATTTTATTAGGTGCGAATGATAAATTGTCGCAATTATTTTATTATTTCAAATATTCTTTAGGCTGAGTCTGAGCTCCAGGACCATGGATTAGTTTTAAAGCTTTCATTACACCCGAGCAACGCCGCGCTATCCTGCTAGTTTTGACAATAAAAGGGTGGGACATTTTTCTGATATTTGCTGACATCTACTGACGACGTCGACAAGACTCCAGTGTAGAGGAGGTGAATATAATATAAATCAGTTATGTAAAAAAAAATCATATTTTAAATTTGACAAAAAAAAATTTTGGCAAGCAGTTTTTTTCTGTCGTTAAGTACTCGATATCGAGAGAAAGATAAAACGTCGGTGAAAAAATTCCTGAGGAGTAAGAACATCATGGTGGTGTCTTCTTCGAGGTTGACATGACTCTGCTCAGTTAAGTAACAATCTTCTTCCTACGCCCATAGCTCAGAGGTAGAATCGCCGACTGACGCCATTTTGGTCGGGTTTCAATCCTGAGTAATAAAAGCAATCGGAGTCTAACCGTACTGATGAGCTGTGATACGGCGAAACAGATCTGTCTGCGGATGACAATATATATATATATAGTCATCCGCAGACAGATCTGTATCACAGCTCATCAGTACGTTTAGACATCCAATTGCTTTTTACCCAGAATTTTTTACCCGACCGAATTGGCGTCAGTCGGCGATTCTACCTCTGAGCTATGGGCGCTCGGTAGAAAGAGGCAGATTTTTAGCGTGTATATTATCATTATACACACCCAATAGCCGAGAGTGTTCTAATTCATTGCTGAATGAACGATGCGTTAATGCTAGAGTAGCTACTCTTTTTCAAAGTCTACCATTCTTCCAGAGTGCTCAATCAGACATATATAAATATATATATCTTTAAACGAGTTATTTCACTACCTTGATTTCCACCATGAATGGTTTTTTCAGGCGATTTTTAATAACCCTTTAAATAATACTGGATCATTAGATTTTTAATAATACTTTCTCCTTGGGCTTCTTGACAAAATACAAAGGAGGATCTGTAACGTGGTTGATACTGACTTGGCAAATCGGCTGCAACCACTCTCTCACCGGCGTGATGTGGCTTCCCTGTGCCTCTTCTACAAGTATTTTCATGGCTTCTTCTCCGATGAGCTTAGATCACTGGTGCCGCCTAAGCACGAATTTACACGAGATACTAGATTAGCAACTAGGTCCCACCCTTTTACAGTTAAACAAATAAGATGTAACCGTAACAGCTTCTTTTCTCGCGCTTCCCGCCTGTGGAACTCCCTTCCACAAGTCTGCTTTCCCGACAGCTACAATCTCCAGGTGTTTAAATGTAGGGTCAATAGACACCTCCTATCACACTAACTCCCAATTATTCTCAGAACACTCTCATCTACCCAACCCTCATTCTCTGTATCCTTACCCGCCTATCACCCACCCTCTGACATTTCCTATATTTAATCATCCTTTCTCCACTCTATGTAGCCCCCTGCGCAGTAGTGGCAGTGACATGCCTTGCTCGGGGTGAAACGCTTATAAAAAAAATACTTTCAATATATATATATATATATATATATATATATATATATATATATATATATATATATTGAAATTAATAAAGTAAGCTTCATGCTTACAGGCATTTGTAGATGTTAACAAAAGATGGAATAAAAAATAAGGAACACAAAACGATCGACCGGTTTCAATTCCGTACTTCATCAAGGTATTATTGGGACTTATTTTAATCTAATATTCACATTAAAAATGTAAAAGATGAAAATGAATTATGGCAGATGGTAAGGGGGAGAAAAATATTGAGATGGTCACAGACAGGCACTAAATGGTGATGATATGGAGTCAAAGTATACATTCATTTTTGTCTACCAAGAGACGGGGTTTTGATTTTTATGTATATTGACTCCAGTGGCTGTAGATGAAATGCAGAGTGGGAACCAGACAACACAGTGAACTATTCGACAGTGAAGCCATTCACACAATTTCTGCTGCTTATGAGGTGCTCAGCAATGGCTGACCCGGAAGTGTTCACAATTTGACCCACCGGAACAGCCGTATTGAGAATTTTTTATTCCATCTTTTGTTAACATCTACAAATGCCTGAAGTATGAAGCTTACTTTATTAATTTCCATTGTAAACTTTTGTCCCAGTAAAGTAATAATTTGTTTATATATATATATATATATATATATATATATATATATATATAGGGGAGTTTTCTAATTTGCTTGAAGCATTGTGTATATAAAGGTATATGGATAGTTATTTGAAGGCTATCACAATGCCTTTAGTAAAATAAAGGAATGTAAAGCAGGTGTTGGGTATTACCTATTTATTATTCATTAATATTTCGAGATGAGAATCTCATCTTCAGAATGATAGGAGAGCTTGGTTTCACGTCCGCTGGTGGACCGTGCCTTTAACATGCAATAACACACTTACAGGCACACATACACACACACTACAATTAACGACAACAGTAGCAGCGAAAGAGAATCATTCGTTTAAAGGTCATCGACGTACACTACCGGCCATAATTATTAGGCCACCCCAGTTTTTTTAAAAGAAATGATGTATTTATTGCCAAGTGGATAATTCTAAATGAAAATAGAATGTTTTTTTTTCTTATTATTACTTTGCAAAATTTTACAATGCAATTAGCGACAATTTACCCATCGCACCACGTACACACACACACACACACACACACACACACACACACATATATATATATATATATATATATATATATATATATACACTACTGGCCATAATTATTAGGCCACCCCAGTTTTTTAAAAGAAATTATGTATTTCATACTATTTTTAGTATTTATTGCCAAGTTCATAATTCTAGATGAAAATGGTTCTTTTGTTATTATTACTTTGCAAAATTTTACAAGGCAAATAGCGACAATTTACCATTACTGAATGAACGATGCGTAAATGCTAGAGTAGCTACTGTATTTCAAAGTCTACCATTCTTCCAGAGTGCTCGATCTGGTTTTATATATATATATATATATATATATATATATAAGAAAAAAGTGCATGAAGCCGTGAACGTTTTGTTTAATATGTAGATTCATTGTTGATATTGTAATTACTATGACTTGCTTTTTGTATGATATATTAACTGTATATAATGGTATTTGTGTTGCTACACGTGTTTCGAGTCGAAACTGGACTCTCTTCAGGCGAATAAACTTGTGACTTTATACATTGAGATTCGTTTGTTTTTCTGAAAAACTAAAATATCGTGTAGATATAGATAAGTGGTGAGCAGGTCAGAAAGTTTATATGTGCTTTAATTTTCACGTTCCAGTGAACGCTAAGCAATTTGTCAACCGTTATATTTGAAGCAGAAAAAAATTTACAGCAATTTTTAGCAACACTGACTTGCGGTTATTTTGTGTTACCATAACGCACACCCTTGAAGATGATCTCGAAAAGAGATTGAAAGTACTTGCGTACATTGAGAAATGAATTATGATAATATTTCCGACATCTTTAAGTTAAAATAGACGAAATATTATCCGTGTGTATGAACGGATTTTATTAAACACAATGTTTGCAATTTATTTAATCTGACACACATGAAGATGAAGATATATATATATATATATATATATATATATATATATATATATATATATATATCAGGAAACAAAATATAATATTTCCGATATCTTTAAGTTAAAATAGACGAAATATTATCCGTGTGTATGAACGGATTTTATTAAACACAATGTTTGCAATTTATTTAATCTGACACACATGAAGATGAAGATATATATATATATATATATATATATATATATAAAATCAGGAAACAAAATATAATATTTCCGACATCTTTAAGTTAAAATAGACGAAATATTATCCGTGTGTATGAACGGATTTTATTAAACACAATGTTTGCAATTTATTTAATCTGACACACATGAAGATGAAGATATATATATATATATATATATATATATATATATATATATATATATATATATATATATATATATCAGGAAACAAAATATAATATTTCCGACATCTTTAAGTTAAAATAGACGAAATATTATCCGTGTGTATGAACGGATTTTATTAAACACAATGTTTGCAATTTATTTAATCTGACACACATGAAGATGAAGATATATATATATATATATATATATATATATATATATATATATATATATATATATATATAGATCAGGAAACAAAATATAATATTTCCGACATCTTTAAGTTAAAATAGACGAAATATTATCCGTGTGTATGAACGGATTTTATTAAACACAATGTTTGCAATTTATTTAATCTGACACACATGAAGATGAAGATATATATATATATATATATATATATAAAATCAGGAAACAAAATATAATATTTCCGACATCTTTAAGTTAAAATAGACGAAATATTATCCGTGTGTATGAACGGATTTTATTAAACACAATGTTTGCAATTTATTTAATCTGACACACATGAAGATGAAGATATATATATATATATATATATATATATATATATATATATATATATATATATATATAAAATCAGGAAACAAAATATAATATTTCCGACATCTTTAAGTTAAAATAGACGAAATATTATCCGTGTGTATGAACGGATTTTATTAAACACAATGTTTGCAATTTATTTAATCTGACACACATGAAGATGAAGATATATATATATATATATATATATATATATATATATATAAAATCAGGAAACAAAATATAATATTACCAATGGATTTGTAAAAATATCTAACTTTTGTTTCCTGATTACAATACTCTGTTAAGTTTAACAATAAATTTTAACATTGAGTTCTGTCTCTATTGGAATTTACCTTACCAAATTACAAAGATTCTACTTTATATATATATATATATATATATATATATATATATATATATAGAGAGAGAGAGAGAGAGAGAGAGAGAGAGAGAGAGAGAGATGCTAGTAGTATAGCCCGACGTTTCTCGGGTGTAATGAAAGCTTTATAACTAATCCATGGTCCTGGAGCACAGTCTCAGCCTGAAGAATATTTGTGTGAAGTTTGGTGAGAATCGGATAAAAAAATGTGGATTTGTATAAAGGACATACAGACAGATAAACAGACACACACACAAACATCTTGCCTTTTACATATATATGTTATCGATTTTCTGCACTATTGTAAGAACTGCAAACTTGAAACTTCTGAATATCGTTTCTTATGTCTTTGTCTATGAGTGTATCAAATCTGATTAAAATCGGATCACTTCTTTTATAACCCGATTTTTTCGATTATCGATTTACGATATTTATCGGGGGTACCTCGACACAAAACCTAGCTAAGAACACTCGCAGACACTTATAGTACAACTGTGTAAATTTTCATGAAAATCGGTTCAGTCTATAGGTAACGGACACACACACACACAGACACATACACAAACAAAATTCCATTTATAAATAAGTTCATATATATATATATATATATATATATATATATATATATATATATTAATGCAACATGGACAGCACCCTTTCAGTCAAACATCTTTCGGCCTATGAGGAAAAGTTAATTTATTTTATATAAATATGCATACATCTCACAATTCACTGTTGATGTTAATGAAATCGTGTTCAATGTAGAATAACAGTTATAGATTAATAATAAATGTACATTGTGAGGAACAATGTATATTCATAATTAATATATATATATATATATATATATATATATATATATATATATATATATGGTGTATGAGTTTACAATTGCAGTTATATCAAAGTCTTTCTTACTCGAAAGCCGATAGTTGTGATAGTTGTGATAATGTTTTCTTGTGACTCATTCAAGTTAGACAAGCCGACTCTCATCTTTTGCAATAAAAGCGTCCATTTTTGTTCCTTTTTCTGTTGAATTATCTATTTTTTATTCGTTCATTCATTCACAAACGACTTCGTTTTTTTTTTTCATGCTCTATTTTTTTTCTTTTCATTTATTTCTATTCCGCGTTTTTTCATTCTTGGCGTCTTTTTTTTTTTTTTGCTGTATTTTCATGTCGTCTGGTTGTTTCTATTCTTCCTTCTATGTGTCAGTTTTTCTTCCTTTGAGGGTAAGGATACCGAGAATGAAGGTTGGGTAGATGAGAGTGTTCTGAGGATAATTGGGAGTTAGTGTGATAGGAGGTGTCTATTGACACTACATTTAAACACCTGGAGATTGTAGCTGTCGGGAAAGCAGACTTGTGGAAGGGAATTCCACAGGTGGGAAGCGCGAGAAAAGAAGCTGTTGGAGTAGAATTTACGGTTACATCTTATCTGTTTAACTGTAAAAGGGTGGGACCTAGTTGCTAATCTAGTATCTCGTGCAAATTCGTGCTTAGGCGATCTAAGTTCAACGGAGCAGAAGCCATGAAAGTACTTGTAGAAGAGGCACAGGGAAGCCACATCACGCCGGTGAGAGAGTGGTTGCAGCCGGTCTGCCAAGTCAGTATCAACCACGTTACAGATCCTCCTTTGTATTTTGTCAAGAAGCCCAAGGAGACCAGCAGGGGCACCCGACCAGATATGGCAGCAGTATTCAATACACGGGCGGATGGTAGATTTGTATATGTGCAGGATAGATTCAGGTGGGAGAAACTTCCGGGCCCTGCACACAGCCGACTTTCATAGCGGCAGATTATATATATATATATATATATATATATATATAATATTAACTATAGTAATCACAATACTATTAGCAACAGAACTAACTCTGCCAAAACTAGTATTAATTAAGGTACAATTTAAATCGTCTTGAACAACCCACCGAGGAGAAAGAATCACTTTATTATTATACAAAAAGAAGGAAAACAGAACAATTAAGCGAAAGGCTAATTCAGTAGGCAATTTTTCATATGCTTGCATTTATGTAGGATTTCGGATTTAGAATTAAGTAAATCCCGTGCGGATTCAAATAATGCAATAGCAAGTTTCCCCCCACCCACCCAATTTACCCTGACGAGCCGTACGGTGAAACCTAGGTAGGTTTGTTGGCTCTTGCTTAGATTTTGTCTTTATATATATATATATATATATATATATATATATATATATAGTTTTATTATTATTATGTTGTAATTTTTCATCATATTTCGATTTCTGCTATGGTCGCACTACCAACCAAGTATGCGGGAAAACCTAAGGCAAATAGTGGCGTGTTGTTATGACTCCAATTTTTTTCTATCTGCCCTAACATCCCTATCGCTACAAAGATAAAGTTTTCCTTTGTGTTTGGGCTGTACTTAATAAGACAATTTTTTGTATATCTCTTAAGCTGGGGTTTCCAGGGATTCTTTCAATGTGTTGTTTTGTTCCATTTTTTATCATTCCAAGTGCACCTACTATCACTGGCACAACTCTTGTTTTCAATTTCCACATTTTTTCTATTTCAATTTCCAGGTCTTTATATTTTGACAGTTTTTCAAATTCCTTGATTGCTATGTTACAATCCGCTGGACAAGCCAAATCAATTAATAGACAAGTTTTCTCCTTCTGGTTTTTAACAATAATGTCTGGCCTGTTTGCTTCAATTTTTCTATCTGTGTAGATGGTGTAATCCCACAGAATGGTTACATCTTCTATTTCTCTAAACGGTGCTGGGTGATGTTCATACCAGTGTTTGTTTACAGATTTTCCATGTTTGCACATTGCCCAATGTAAATATTGCCCAACTCTATCGTGGCGATTTTTATATTCATTTGGAGCAAGCACAGAACAGCCTGAGATTAGGTGGGCTATTGTTTCTTGGTGTTTATCACAAAACCTGCATTTTGGATCCATATTATTATGCATAATATTTGCCTGAAAGTTTCTAGTGAAAAGACTTTGGTCTTGTGCTGCAAGAATAAAGCCTTCAGTTTCAGACTTTAATCCAGATGCACGTAACCATCGATGAGTATTAACTTTGTCAACATTGGATTTATTGGCACGTTCTGGATATTGGCCATGCAGAGGTTTGTCTTGCCAGCGCTGTTTTATCTGTTGAAGAGCTTTATCTTTGGCTTTCATTTTCATATTTTTTGCCGCAATAGTTGGTTCTTGGCTTCTGTTTTGCTTTTCTACAGAATCTACTAACTGTAAATCTTGTTTGTATTTACTGCCTTCTTTTATTATTGAATATTTTTTCTTTCTTTCTTCATGTTGCCTTACTAATTGTATCATCCAATCCTTTGTTGTTTCTATGTATGTTAGTAAGCCAATAGTTGTTGTCTTGTATGACAATTCCAGCTGAATAAGACCTCTTCCACATTCTTTACGGGGTATGTATAGACGGTCTACATCAGCCTTTGGATGATGCATCTTATGCTTAGAAAGAAGCTTTCTTGTTTTAGCATCCATTCGCCTGATGTCGTTTAGAGTCCAGTTTAAGATGTTGAAGCTATATTGGACAACTGGGATTGCAAGGCTATTAATGGCCATAAATCTGTTCTGAGAATTCAATTCAGTTTTTAATATCATTCGTAGCCTTCTATAGTACTCTTTACGCACTATTTCTTTCATTTTTTTATGATGAATGTTTTCACTCTCATTTCCACCTAGGTATTTATAAGCTTCTTCTAGTTTCAATTCTTTTATTGTTACAGCAGGGTCTAAGCTAATTGAGGATGTTTCTTGTATTGATCCACGTAAAACTGTAGCTTTAGCACATTTATTCAAATTGAATTTCATTCCAATGTCTTCGCTGAAGCATTTTACAGTTTGCAGAAGACCTTCCAGCTCATTATCATTCTTAGCATATAACTTTAAGTCATCCATGTAAAACAGATGGCTTATTTTCTTTTGGCCTATTTTATAACCACATTCTGTCTTATTAAGTTGACTGGTTAGTGCTATTAATGATATGCAGAATAGTAAGGGAGATAAAGAATCACCTTGAAATATACCTCTTTTGATGTTTATTTCATCAGACTTATGGGTTCCATTTATATGATTGAGGTAAAGGGTTGTTTTCCATATAGACATGCACTGTTTGATGAAATTGATGATGACGGGCGATATCTTGTATATATTTAAAGTCTTTAAGATCCAGGGATGTGGCACACTATCGAATGCCTTTCGATAATCTATCCAGGCAGTACTAAGATTTTTCTTTGTGCTGTAGCAGTTTTCCAGGATCATTTTGTTAATTAGCAATTGGTCTTTACATTTATAACAGCCACGTTTGCACCCTTTTTGTTCAAGCGGTATCATGTCATTTCTTTCTAAGAATAAATATGTTTGTTTTGTTAAAATAGATGTTAATAGTTTATATGTTGTCGGAAGACATGTAATTGGTCTGTAGTTTTTCGGGTTGTTTGTGTCACCATTCTTGGGTAGAAGAAATGTAATTCCTTTGGTCATCCATGCAGGAATTTTACTGGGATCGTCAACCATTTCTTGAAGTTCTTTGGCTAGTTTTTTATGTGCTGTATTTAAATAATATAGCCAAAAGTTAGGAATTTTATCTATACCTGGGAATTTCCAATTGTGTGCTTTTTTAGTGCAAATTTAACATCCGCTTCTGTAATTCCAGCCCATGTCAGTTCTGGTTTATTTTTCATTCGTTTTATCTCTTGTGCAATCCAATGTACTTCCTTACTATGTTCGTTAGGGCAAGCCCATATCTTTTCCCAGAACTGTGAAACTTCTTCCATTCTGGGGGGGGGGGGACTGTCACTTCAATTCTTTTTTTACCTATTTCCCTGTAAAATCTCTTTGTATCGGTTTGAAAAATCTTGTTTTGTCTGTAAAATCTTGCTCTTTTCTCATAGCGTCTTATTCTTTGAGCCTTCAGTTGTATTTTTTGCTTTATTTTTTCTTTATTTGATAAGACTTCATTTTCATTTCTAATGTTGTATTTTCTTTCGACTCTTTTATTATTATTATTATTATTATATACTGCAAATTCATAGGTATAAAGTTTCGGTGTGACTGATTGATGATGGTGTTTTAACACCAAAACTTTATATCTATCAAATTGCAAATATGTTATAATGAAAATATTAATAAAAATTACCGTACATTTCTGCTCTACTTTTCGATTGAGCACTTTTAAAAATAAATATGCAACTGTGAAATATATTTCCATTACTAACCACTACATATCTATCTATCTATCTAGCTAGCTAGCTAGCTTGTTATCGTCATATATGTAGGTATGTATATATGTATGTATGTATGTATCTATCTATCTATCTATCTATCTATCTATCTATCTATCTATCTAGTTAGCTAACTCATTCCACGTTCTTAGCTACTTATCAATGACTATTCATATGTATGTATGTATGTTTCTATCTATCTATCTATCTATCTATCTATCTATCTATCTATCTATTACATCCTCTTCATATCTATCTATCTATCTATCTATCTATCTATCTATCTATCTCAGTCATTGTACATATCTATCAATCTATTTATCTGTCTTTCTATTACAGTCTGTCTTTATCTATCTATCTATCTATCTATCTATCTATCTCAGTCATTTTATCTATCTATCTATCTATCTATCTATCTATCTATCTATCTATCTAAGCTTGTTTTCTATCTATCTAGCTAGCTAGCTAGCTAGCTAGCTATCAGTCTGTTCATATCTAACTATTAGTCTGTTCTTTATCTATATATCTATCTATCTATCTAATTCTCTGTTCATTATCTATCTATCTATCTATCTATCTATCTATCTATCTATCTATCTATCTATCTATCTATCTCAGTCATTGTACATACCTATCTATCTGTCTATGACTATTCATATGTATGTGTGTGTGTTTCTATCTCATTCTCTGTTTTTATCTATTTATCTTTTGATATAATTTTATTTATTATCTATTTCATTGATTTCGTGATACGATGGATGAATTGTCGTTTAAATTTCGCACTCATGAAATAGCACTGACATCGCATTTTAACAGATATATTTACCAAAATTGTACAAAAATATCTTGGAATACTAAAGAGTACATTTATGTTATAAAATCACCATTGTCTTTAACCACGGCCTCCAGATGACTTTGGAATGTTCTTCAATTCTTGTGCCCGGTCTCTTTGTTTAAATTGGTAAATGCTGATATAATCCTAACTTTCAGTTCATCTTTGGTATTACAAAGAGTTTTGTTGGTCTCTTGCTCAATTGCGCCCCACACAAAATAATTAAAGGTTTAATAGTCCGGGGAGTTAGGTGGTCGGATATATGAGGTGATGTGGTTGAAGAAATTGTCTCAGAGCTATGACTGGGTTCTGCTGCTTGTGCGGCATAATGCAGAGTCCTGTTACCAGATATAGGGTCTTAGGGCAGCCACCCTCTTGACCCATGGCAGTATTACCTCCTGAAGGAACTTTATGTAGGCCTCTTCCATGTTGAGTCTGAGACCCTCACCAACAAATTCAGCGGTACTTTTTTTAATTAGAATGATCAGAGTGAGCTTTCCAGGCTGTTGTTCTTTCGTAATCACCATTAAACTCATCCAACTCTTTCTGGATCCTCCTCACACTTCTCAGATACCCAAACATTTGGAAATAATGTTCGCATCTAAACTTGCTGTGCGAATTTCAAGCAGTACATCACGACGTTTCCAAATTTCTGGCAAAGTGAATTGCGTCATGGTGCCTTTTTTTTTCTCAAAGAAAATGTCGTCCAACTGACCCTGCTATACTTGTCCAGTCGACAAAAAATAAATAAATAAATAAATAAATGCACCGACGCAAAATTAAAATCTAAAAATTGGCGACAAATTACATATTGCACTTTTTATCATCTGTCTATTCTAGGTACCGCCACTCAAATTTTCAATACCTCAATTTAAATTGAATTTTAAAAAATGAAAATGTTTTCTTGGAGCTATAATTTTAGCTTTAATTGAAAGTCAAGAGATTAAATTTACTAATTACAGTAAGCAAAATACCATGGTGTATTTCAAACCGAAATTATATTGATCGGAATCAAAAAAATTTAGGTTAAAAAAAAAACAAATTTAATTTTAAATTTTCTGCCATTTTAAAAAATAATAAAAAAAATACTTTGTTCTATCCTCTTAATGATAACGTAAACATTTTGCCGAGAAAACTTAATATTTATTTAGTTAGAGACCCTTTTTTCATACTATGCTGTTTTTTCATAGATTTTTTGGAGGTACCTAAATTCCATTCTTTTCATATCTATCTATCTATCTATGTATCTATGTATCTATCTATCTATCTATCTATCTATCTATCTATCTATCTATCTATCTATCTATTAGTCTGTTCGTATCTATCTATCTATCTATCGATTCAATTCACTCTTCATATCTATCTATCTATCTATCTATCTATCTATCTATCTATTATTCTATTCGTATCTAATTATCTATTACAGTCTGTTCTTTATCTATCTATCTATCTATCTATCTATCTATCTATCTATCTATAGTCTGTTCGTATCTATCTATCTATCTATCGATTCAATTCACTCTTCATATCTATCTATCTATCTATCTATCTATCTATCTATCTAGTCTGTTCGTATCTATCTATCTATCTATCTATCTATCTATCTATCTATCTATCTATCTATTAGTCTGTTCGTATCTATCTATCTATCGATTCAATTCACTCTTCATATCTATCTATCTATCTATCTATCTATCTATCTATTAGTCTGTTCGTATCTATCTATCTATCTATCTATCTGTCTATCTATCTCTCTCTCTCTCTCTCTCTCTCTCTCTCTCTATATATATATATATATATATATATATATATATATATATATCTTCATGTACAGCTATATTGCTCCATATCCATCAAGCCTATCTTACTGGATGGCTGTCTTTCTACCTATCGCTATCTCAATTTGATCTTTCGTATCTTTCTACACGACTGTTTGTCTATCTGCCTGTTTCTACATCAGTTGGTTTCAACCTCATGATTACAAATAACAACCTGCCTATAAAACCCAAGCTAAAAATGACCAAGGTCATATATCATGTTAATTACCTTTTAAAAGTCTCGGTCTATTCTCATAAACCAATAATCGACATAAGACACCCGGCAATAACCATCTTCCGAAGATTGACAAACCACTCGAGAGATATCAGTACCATAAAACGTCATTTCAATGGTCACAAACGACTGCTTTTCACCCGTGACAAAATTGCTGGATGATAATTCAGTCAGTTAAGTGACATACTTGATACATGCTTTGGGCGATTATGTCTCAAAAGAGACATGAATGACTGGGCAAAAACTTTTCCCGCAGTAGGTTGCCATTACTTTCTGCGGTTGACTGGTTGCCAGCCAAGGCTATAGAACTCAATCTGTCTTGCTATTTAACCCATAGCTGGAGGAAGAGGTGACGGTTTAATACCGTTCCGAAGGGTATTTGTGCGTAAGTGAATGCAAGGAATTTAACTGACTGAAACAGCTGTATTAGAAAGTACTCAATACATGTTTAACCTGGAAAATTTTTAGATGGATGAGTTGGAAAAAGCCACAATATATATATATATATTAGCAGTATAGCCCGGCGTTGCTCAGGTGTAATGAAAGCTTTAAAACTATGGTCCTGGAGCTCAGACTCTTTGCACGTTGGCACGAAAGACTAAAAAGCAATAGTTGTTTCCAGTTAAAGTGAAACCGTAGACTGGAAAAAAAATGAATGGATGTAAGTCAAATTTTCATTTCCTGGTATCGATATCAAATAAGTTTTTTGCGTCGTAAACTGAATTTTGATGGCTAAATAAGTCCTCTGAGTAAATGGTATCATGGCTTAGACTAAGAATTACAATTATACCTACTTAGAGCCAAACCTTAAGCAAAAACTAAAATAAAAGGGCTGAAAAAAATACAGACATACAAGCAGATAAACAGACACACACACAAACATCTTGCTTTATATATATATATATATATATTATCGATTTTCTCTTTACCTTCGCAACTGTCTTCTCACCTGTGTTCCTATCGTTCTGTTCCCCTTTCTCTGACACCTCCTTTAACTCGTCCGTCTTTCTCTTCGCTCTCCTCTTGCTTAGACGTTTGCTCTTATGTAGCCCCCTGTGCATCAGTGGCGGTACCGCCTTGCTAGGGGTGAAACGATTTAAAAAAAAAATTATACCAAGTTTCATGTTATTCATTTGTGTGCAAGTTGGGATGTTATTATCTTTGTTCTTAGGTTGATTTTTTTTATATTTGTGTGTGTGTGTGTGTGTGTGTGTGTGTGTGTGTGTGTGCACGTACATATACACGCGTCTGTGTGTTCGTTTGTGCGCGTGTATGTGCGTGCACTCTATGTGTGTTATTGCGTATATATATATATATATATATATATAGAAGCGTGCGGTGTGGATATAGAAGAATCTAAAGGAGTTTCCTGTACATACAGTGGTAGAATGACTCTCTAGGAGAGCTCTAAATATATATATATATATATATATATATATATATATATAAATACATATAGAGAAAATGTATGTAAGGATTAAGACAGACACGTTATTCCATGGTTAAGCCGAAGTGTAAGCGAAAGATTTTATTTTCTGTACACTAAAGACGGAAGCTAACGATGGTTCGTCTGAAATAGGCCAAAGTCCCGCTTAACCATGGAATATGGTGTCTGTCTTAGTTTTTACACACACACACACACACACACACACACACACACATATATATATATATATATATATATATATATATAAACAGATCTTTCTGTGATCTGGCACGTCTTAGACCTCTCGACCACGAATGACCGTTAGTCTAAACGAACCTGCAGATTCGAATCCTGCCGAATGACACACATTTTCGTAATAAAAATAGATCTCTCTGTGGATGACTATTTAAATGGTAGACTTTGAAAAAACAGTAGCTACTCTAGCATCTACGCATCGCTCATTCAGTCATGAATTAGAACACTCTGGCTACTGGCGTATGATACAGCATTCGCTAAAAGTCTCCCTACTTCTAACGAGCGCCCATAGCTCAGCGGTTGTATCGCCGACTGATGCCGAAGCGGTCGGGTTTCAATCCTGGTTTATAAAGCTATCGGATGTCTAACCGTACTGATGAGTTGTGATACAGCGAAACAGATCTGTCTGCGGATGACTATATATCAGTATTTTCGTACGTTTTTTTCTATCTCGATGTTTGACAATCGAAGTGAGTGCTTGGCTGTAAAGAGTATTTCAACTATTCCTTCTGATCTCTTAACAACTGTCATTTTTCCATAAGAACTTTCGAAGAAATGACTGATCGGAGGAAAAAAAAATTCCATTACCTACTTTTTTTTTGCTGAGTTTTCTGTCTTTAAGTAATATAGTCACTAGCAGACTTCAAGGAACTCCTTTCAACTTTCCTGTTTTGTTCCTTTCTTTCTTTCTTTCTTTCTTTCTTTCTCTTTCATTCATCATTTCCTCTTTTCTATTTTCTTCTCGTTTCTTTTTTTTTTTTTTTTTTTTGCAATCTCCCTGCTTTCCTAATATTCTATTCCTGTTTTTTTTCTCTTGATTATTCAGAATTATATCCGAACATAGAATGTGCGTAGCTGGAGTGGCGAATCGAGTTCACCTTTACGCCTGAGGTCGCTGCGTTCGCTTTTAAAGGCACAAATACATCAATTTTCCCCCGAACTACAGGTTAAATAATCTGCCGGACTAAGCTTTTCCAACCTCGGTCCGCAATTCTGGATACAGTAATTGGTTACGCATAGGGCGGGCAAGCATCTTCTTCTTCTATGGGCCCTGTCCTTTCAGGAAGTAGGCGATCATGGCTTTCCACGTCTTCCTATATCTGGTGGCACTTAGTATGTTCTCTCCTGTTACACCACGCAACCCTCGTTCCGTCAACCACCTGGTCAGGCTCTTCAAATATGTTATTCGCTGCCTTCCTCTGTCTCTTTTTCCTTCTATCTGGCCTGTTAGTATCAGGTTCTCCAAGCCCTCCTTCCTCATTGCATGTCCCAGGAACTTCAGTTGTCTCTTCCTGATGCTCTCTATTAATTTTCTTTTCGTTGCCATTCTTTCCAAAACCTCATCATTGCTCACATGATTGGTCCATAATATTCGCAACATCCTTCTGTAGAACCACTTTTCAGTTAATTCAAGTCTCTCCTTCATCTTTGATGATATTGTCCAACATTCACTGCCATATTGAAGAACTGACATCACATAGCAATCCAGTACTCTCTTCTTTGTTTCTAGCGAAATTGTCCTGTTTCTTAATACTCTTCTCAGCTCCTGGAATGCATCCTTGTGCTTTTTTGATCTCAGGAATATAAATGTATAGAAACTGTTGTGGTCAAAAAGTGAGGGATCAGTTTATATATGGATTGTAATATGAAACTGATCCCCCACTTTATATCTAATATCCTTCTGTAGAACCACATTACACTTGCTTCAAGTCTCTCCTTCATCTTTGATGATATTGTCCAGCATTCACGGCCATATTGAAGAACTGACATCACATAGAAATCCAGTACTCTCTTCTTTGTTTTTTCTTTCTTTCTTTCTTTCATCCTTACTCTCAAACTTTTCTCTCTTTTACTTTCTTTCTTTCTTTCTTTCTTTTTGTCTTTTTGTCTTTCTTTCTTTCTTCCAAGAAAAAAGAAAGAAAGAAAGAAAGAAAGAATGAAAGAAATCATTCTTTCTTTCTTTTTTCTTTCTTCCATCCTTACTTTCAACCTTATCGTTCTTTTTCCTTCTTTCTTTCTTTCTTTCTTTCTTTCTTTCCTTCTTTCCTTGCTTTCTTCTGTGCTTTCTTTCAACTTTTTCTTTCTTTTTCTTTCTTTCTTTTATTCTTTTTTCATTCTTTCATTCTTTCTTCCATCCTTACTGTTAAACTTTTCTTTCTTTTTTCTTTCTTGTTTTCTTTCTTTCTTTCTTTCTTCCATCCTTACGTTTTATCTTTTCTTTCTTTTTTTCTTTCTCTCTTTCTTTCTTTCTTTCTTTCTTTCTTTTTTGTTTTTCTTCTTCGTGCCTTTCTATCTTTCATTATTTCTTTTTATTTTCCTTTTTTCTTTCTACTTTTGTTTTTCTTTTTCCTTCCTCTGTTTTCTTTTTCTTTTTTAAGCGTCCTCCCTCTATTTCTTTTTCTTTCTTTCTTTCTTACATCTTTCTTTTTTTATTCATTTTCTATCCGTTGTTTTATTCTTTCTTTTATTTACATCTTTCTTTCGCCTTTTCTACTTTTCCTTTTTTCTTTTGTACACCTTCTTCTTTCTTTCTTTCTTTCTTTCTTTCTTTGTTTTCTTCTTCCCTCTTTCACTTCCATTTCATTTTCCTTCTCGCCTCTTTTTGATCTATTCTTCATTCTTTCTATCCTTTTCCTTCTCTCACCATTCCTTTTTTACGTTTTCTTTCTTTCTTTCTTTCTTTCTTTCCTTTTGCTATCTTCATTCCTTCTTCCTTCGTTTTCCTCTTTATCATTCTTTCGTTTTTTCCTTCATTTGTTTTCTTCTTTTTTCCTTTCTATTTTTCTTTCTTCTTTTCTATCTTTTCTTTTGAGCTATTCTTCATTCTTTCTAACTGTTTCCTTCTCTCATCATTTATTTCTAATGTTTTCTTCTTTCTTCCTCTTTTTCTTTTTTTCTTCATTCTTTCTACCATTGTTTTCCTCTTTTATCATTCTTTTGTTTTCTCCTTCCTTTTTTTTTTCTTCTTTCATTTCTTTCTATCGTTTCTTTCCGTTCTTCCTTCTTTCGTTTTTTTCTTTCTTCTTTTTTCCATTTTTTTTTCTTCTTTCCCTTTTTTGGTTTATTTCTTTCTTTCAATCGCCGCACGTTTTTCTTCTTACAGATATCTCGACTCTATTAAACATTTTCTCGCTCTTTTTCCTCGGTATTTACCAACCTTCCCATGCAATGCTAGATGTGACACAAGGTCTTTTTATTGTGGGTCTTTCTCGCTCTCTTTCCTCTCTACTTCATAACACAACACTCTCTCTTTTCTTATTCCAAATTTATTTAGTTCCGTACTGCAATTCTTCATACACACGCATACACTCTTATTCAACCTTTTCTCTCTGTTTTCTTTCTTTCTTGCTTTCTTTCTTTCTTACTTTTTTCAACCTTCTCTCTCTTTTTTCTTTCTTTCGTTCTTTCTTTCTTTCATTCGTACTTTCAACCTTTTCTCCCTCTTTCTTTCTTTCTTTTTTTAAACTTTTCTCTCTTTTTTCTTTCTTTCTTTCTTTCTTTCTTTCTTTCTTTCTTTCTTTCGTACTTTTAACCTTTTCTCTCTGTTTCTTTCTATCTTTCTTTCTTTCTTTCTTTCTTTTTCCAACCTTTTCTCTCTTTTTCTTTCTTTCTTTCATACTTTTAACCTTTTCTTTCTTTTAATTTCTTTCTTTCATACTTTCAACCTTTTCTTTTTCTTTCTTGCTTTCTTTCTTTTTTCAACCTTTTCTCTCTTTTTTTCTTTCTTTCTTCTTTACTTTCAACCTTTTCTCTCTTTTTCTTTCTTTCTTTTTCCTTTTGTTTTTTCTTTCGTTTTCTTTATTTTTCCTTCTTATCTTTTCTTTCTTCCTTTTTACTTCTGTTTTTTCTTTTGTTTTTTCTTCTTCCTGCTTTTTTCACTTGTCTTCTTTTTCTCTTTCTATCTATTTTTCATTCTTTCGAATATTGCTCCAATTCGGTTATTTAGTTTCGTACCACAACTCTTCATACACACGCACACACTCCTATCCAGTGTTCATCTGCTCCCTCCCCTCATTGACATCTACCTTCCCACACCTCATTTTCCTTGAAGAATCAATGTTGTTTTTTTTTCTCTTTCTCTCTGCGTGTCGTTCTTGCTTCAGTAATGATTCTCCACATTGTCGATTTTCTTAAATGTAATGCGTTTTTCATGTTGTATTAAATTCTATGAGAAGACGAACACTTAATTACAAATTAGTCGTAATGAGTAGAAAAAAAAACAATCAAACGAAGAACAACAAGAGCGACAACTGAAAGCCAAAACCAACGAACAACAGAATAATCCCCCAACTACGGTAAATGACAATAGATATATCAGCCATTGTTCTACCATTGCTTGCGTATCGAGAAATTGAGTAGTAGGTTTAGGGAAAAGTTATCTAATCATTCAACCCACTCTATTCCATCTTTTTGATTATCTAAAATAAGGTCGGCATGACTAGCGATAGGACTAAATTCAAAATACGTTTAAATAATAAATATTATTTAATAAATTCAAATACGTTTAAACTATTTGCATTATTCAGACTATTGTCCTAATCTTGGTTAACATTTGTTCGATGTTTCAGTCGTTGTACGCCCCGGTTTTCTTCAGGTGCTAGGAATGTCAAAATGAATCTTTTATTACGATCACTGGGACATATCATTCTCGTTTCTTGTGCGAATCCTCTTTTGATAGTCATGAGTTATCTCCCTCTAACCGGACTCTCTAAGTTACTTGTTCACCACTGCTGTAGCCTGGTATTGGAGACCAGTTAGTTCCAGTTAATTCCTGTGACTTGATCCAAAAAGTTGTGAGTTCAATACGAGGCTACAGCAGGGGTGAACAAATTAACTTAGAGAGTCCGGTTAGAGGGAGATGAAGAAAATTTAAAAACATTGAGAAAGAAAGAAAGAAAGAAAGAAAGAAAGAAAGAAAGAAATTAAACATTGAGAAAGAAAGAAAGAAAGAAAGAAAGAAAGAAATTTCAAGGACATTGAGAAAGAAAGAAAGAAATAAAGAAAGAAAGAAAGAAAGACAATTAAAGGACATTGAGAAAGAAAGAAAGAAAGAAAGAAAGAAAGAAAGAAAGAAAGAAAATTAATCATTGAGAAAGAAAGAAAGAAAGAAAGAAAATTAATCATTGAGAAAAAAAGAAAGAAAGAAAATTAAGGACATTGAGAAAGAAAGAAAGAAATAAAGAAAGAAAGAAAGAAAGAAAGAAAGACAATTAAAGGACATTGAGAAAGAAAGAAAGAAAGAAAGAAAGAAAGAAAGAAAGAAATTAAAGGACATTGAGAAAGAAAGAAAGAAAGAAAGAAAGAAAGAAAGAAAGAAAGAAAATTAATCATTGAGAAAGAAAGAAAGAAAATTAAGGACATTGAGAAAGAAAGAAAGAAAGAAAGACAATTAAAGGACATTGAGAAAGAAAGAAAGAAAGAAAGAAAGAAAGAAAATTAAAGCATATTGAGAAAGAAAAAAGAAAGAAAGTAAGCAGAAAAGAAAGAAAGATCAGAAAAGAAAAGAAAAAAATAACGCCTTGACAGTACCCCACAAATAATGAACTATTTCGTTTTGATCGCGTCGTAAGACAGAAAAAACACATTAGGGGCGATATTTAGTTTCAAGAAAGAAAGAAAGAAAGAATAAGAGGTGACATTGCTCTCATATCTTTCATGTCTGCTTAAGTGAAATAAAACAACTCAATTTGAATCTTTTCATTTGTACTCTCCGACTTCTTTAAATCATGTCATGCATTCATACTTTTGATTGCTATTGCAATATTTTTTTTAAGTTGTTAGGCTCAAATATTTAACAACGCAACAGTGAAATTTTACGCAGATGTTTTGTAGTCGTGGAATTCGCAACGAGTTTGTTTATTCATTAAATTTTATGATACATCAGAAAATTCATCGTTGAAATTTTCGTTGAAATTTTCCCGGGTACATTGAGCAATAAGAAATGGTACACTTTAAGAATATTCTCCTCAAAGGCATAACGCAGCTGGCCTTCCATGTCTTTTCTTTAAAAACATCTACTTCAGCCTGTCGATGAGCTTCCATATTACGTCACTGACGATAGCAACGGAGCTGTGGTTGATGGTCAGCTTGACGCCCTGAAAATAATCATGGACATTGCCAATCGACGCCAATATCTTTTATTTATATTCTCGGTCGAAGCTGGATGTACCATCATTTCCATTACCCGTCATATCCACCCGTCGTTCACTCTGTTGCCCAGCTATCGACATCACTACTGTAATAAATCCACCTATTGTAAGACTCTCAAAAGAAATGAAAACGAATATAGAATAGCGTTGATTGGACGTACGCGACTATGGAAGACTTGATGCGCAATCACATTCGTTTAGATGTTTTTCTGTGTGTTTGTTTTTTGGGTTTTTTTTATATATACTATTGTCGTTTTCAATAATTATCATAGCAATACCATACTGTTTTTTCTTCTTTTCTCTTTCTTTCATTATTTCTTTCATTAGCTTTTCTTTCGTTATTTCTTTCATTCGCTTTTCTTTCGTTATTTCTTTCATTCGCTTTTCTTTCATTATTTCTTTCATTCGTTTTTCTTTCATTATTTCTTTCACTCGTTTTTCTTTCATTATTTCTTTCATTCGGTTTTCAATCATTATTTCTTTCATTCGTTTTTCTTTTATTATTTCTTTCATTCGCTTTTCTTTCAGTATTTCTTTCATTCGCTTTTCTTTCATTGTTTCTTTCATTCGTTTTCCTTTCATTATTTCTTTCATTCGTTTTTCTTTCATTATTGGAGTAGATAGACTAAACCATCGCCCGGTTCACACTCCACCCACGTCTATTGAACAGGTGAAGAGGCTCATCCCTTGTTCCCTGTTTAGGATGTGGTTTCCCGCTTTCTCTTTTCCAATCTTTTTACTCTTACTTAGCCCCTGTAGTAATATCCGTTAGTGTATGTTAGTATGAGGAATAAGGCTGGACGACGGAGCATAGAAATAGATCCTTTTATTGGGAGCGCCAGGCCGGTAATGTTACATCAGGGCCTATAGAAATAGAGGGGTTAATATTCAGTGCGGTACTGTAACATCCCCCCTGTTTTAGTTGTGTGTGTATACCTGTGTCTGTATCTATATTTTTGTATGATATGTTGTGTCCCCCTTATGGTATGGTATCAGTCCCTGTACCGCGCTGGAGTTCTTACTGTTCTGTCAGATCTAGTTTGGACTGGGCCATATCTGTTTCTGTACGGTGGGGGTGTGTTGGTGTTGGGTATTCTTATCTCACCTCCAGTCGTTGTTTCTTCTGGCTTGGTTGTGCTATGTGGGGTATCAGGTTCTGGGATGTGAAAACGAACCTTCCTTGTCGCTGGAGCAGGTATGGCTCGTAGGTGAGTGCGGTTGCGGCGGAGTCTTGCGCCATTTGGTGTCACTACTATGTAGCTCCTAGGTCCATCGTCATTCCTGATGATGGTTCCGGGGTGCCACGTGTCGCTAGGCTTGTTAAGTACCCGTACGCACTGGCCTGGGTATAGTGGTGGAAGCCGTCTGGTTCCGTTGTGATGATCATGGTGCATTTTCATGTTTGATGATCTCACATGTAGCTGTTCGCGGTGGTCTTCCTTGCCTGGTTCTGACCGACTGGGTAGGGTGGTAGGTATTGGTCTGCCGAAGAGTATTTCGGCTGGTGATGGGAGTTTGCTGTCTATTGGTGTTGCTCTGACCTGTAGTAGGGCAAGCTGTATGTCAGTTCTCTACCTTTTGCATTTTTTAGGACGGGTTTTATATGCCTCACATGTCTCTCCACGAAGCCATTGCTTCTGGCGTAGTGAGGTGAGCTAGTTACGTGTCTGATTCCCCAGGATCTGATGAAGGTTTGGAAAGCATGTCCGGAGTACTGGGGTCCGTTGTCCGTCATGATTTCATCCGGACGACCAAGGAGTGCGGCATAATGTTTGATTTTGTCCGCTACTGCTTTGCTGGTTACTGGCGTTTGCATTTCGTCGACGATGGGATACTTAGAGTATCTGTCGACAGTAAGCAGGAACTGTTGCCCATCGATCTCGAATAGGTCAGAGGCAATGAACTTCCAAGGCTGAGGTGGAATGTCATGTGGGAGCAGTGGTTCATACCTGTGTGCGTCCTGGTATTCTTGGCACAGAGTGCATGACTTGCATACCCTCTCGATGTCCTTGTTTATGTTTACCCAGTATACAGTTTCTCTGGCGAGCCGTCGTGTTTTCTCGATGCCTTGGTGGGCTTGGTGGAGCTGGTGGATGATGTCTTCTCTCATCGTGTCTGGTATGAGCACTTGTCGGCCCTTGAAGAGTATTCCTGATTCAATGGCAATTTCATCGCGGAAAGACCAATATGGACGTATCTCTGCGGGTAGTTCGCGGATGCTGTCTGGCCACCCCTGGTGTGTGACTTCCTTAATGAGGTTCATTGTTGGGTCCCTTGCTGTTTCAATTCGCAGCATCTTCTGCTTTTCCAACGAGAAGTTGATAGTTGCGATGGTTGGACCCTCATCAGCCTCAGTGGTTATGCTGTCTACCCTCTCATCCAGCTCTATTGGTTTATTGTTTTCGGGGTTGGGTAGCCGACTTAGGGTGTCAGCGAGAGTCATTTCGCTGCCCGGTCTGTAGACGATCCGGTACAGGTAGCCCTGGATTTTTAACAACATGCGCTGTAGTCGGTGAGGTGCTGAATGCAGTGGTTTGGTGCATATTGTGACCAGTGGCTTGTGGTCAGTGATGATGGTGAAGGCTTTTCCATAGAGGTATGTGTGGTATCGCTGGATACCATGTACTACTGCTAACATCTCTCATTCGATGTTGCTGTACCGGGATTGAGTATCCGTGAGTGTTTTTGATCCAAATGCGACCGGTTTGCCATCTTGGATCAGTGCCACTCCAAGGCCTTTTTGTGAGGCATCCACTTCCAATGTTATGGGTTTGGTCTGGTCGTAGTATGAGAGGCATGTGTCATGGGAGATCGCTTCCTTGAGCTGATCGTAACATCTCTGGTGATCGGGGTCCCAAATCCATGGTGTTTGGGATTTGAGGAGACCGCGCAGTGGGTGGGCCTTTTCAGCAAAATAAGGGATGTAGGCAGACAGGTAGTTTAACATGCCAAGAAAACATTGCAATTCAGCATTGTTTTGTGGATTTGGCATGTTTTTTATGTCACGCAGTTTGTCTGGGTCTGGTTGGATTCCTTTCGTGGTGTATATATTTCCAAAGAAGGAAATGCTGGGCTGTTTTATGAAGCACTTCTTGCTGTTGAAAACAAGTCCCGTTTCGGCTGCTCGGGCCATGAGGTTGTGCAGGTTTTTGTCATGGTCCTCTTCATTCTGGCCAAATACTGCTACATCATCAGTAATGCTGGCTAAACCATCCAGGCCTTCTAGGATTTGATCCATTTTTGCCTGGATGATATCTTGCGAGATGTTAAGACCAAACGGTAGACGTTTCCAGCATACTCGTCCAAATGGCGTCCTGCAGGTTGTCAGCAGCTGTGACTTTTCATCCAGGTGGATCGACCAGTATCCTGCCTTTGCGTCAAGTTTGCTGAACATTTTGGCCTTTGTAAAAGCTGGGTTTAGCTCCTCCACTGTTGGTATTTTGTGTGGGCATCTCTTGAGGCTGGCGTTGAGTTTCTGTGGGTCTATGCATATTCGGAGGGATCCATCTTTCTTTGTACTGTATGCCAGACTGGAGCACCAGTCTGTGTGTTCCTCGACTTTCCGGAGTACATCATCTTCAATAAGCCTGCCAATTTCCTCCTTTATTTTGTCCTTCAGATGGATACTGCATTTGCGTGGAGGGTCGATGAAGGGTTCTGCATCTTCCTTGAGTAGAAGTTTGGCGGTTCCACTGAAGTTTCCGATCCTGTCGAACTGTTTGGGGTATTCCGCTACTAGTTGGCTGATGGAAGAGATGGGTTTGGTTGGGCATCTCTTTAAGGCGTCCACATGTATCGTGATCAGCCTCAGCTTCTCACTTGTTGGGAGTCCCACGACTGCAGGTCCTGGTACTTCCACTACACAGAATGTTGTGTCTGTCCATTCAGAGTCCTTGTATTGGCATGGGAAGCTGATGGTTCCCAGACATCTTATTAGGTTGCCTCCGTATGAGGTGAGTTTTACATGTGGGCAGGGTTGCAGGATGGAAAGGGCTTTTTCTGATATTCCATACATCTGTTGGAATGTCCTCAGTGGTAGTGTGTTACCTGAGGCTCCGGAATCGATCTTCATGTGAAGGGTGTGGTGTGTCCTGCATTTCAGGTGGGGTGGTCTGATATTCAGGGTTGTGTAGGCTTTGTCCCTGGGTTTTTTTGTTATACTGTCTAAGCATTTGTCACTGACAGTGATGGAATGGAAGTGTTGCAGGTATTCATCTTCGTGATTGCCGGTGCCAATATGGTCGATATTTTCCCCATACCTTGTGTGTGGGTTTCGTGACATGCTCCTGTGTTTGCTTTTGTTTCTGCGTTCCTTCTCCTTGGATTTTCTGCAGCATCTTGCCCAGTGCCCCATGCTTCCGCATACGGAGCATTCGTTATTATATGCTGGGCATCGTCTGGGCTTGTGACTGGTATCGCAGTTTCCACATTTTCTGCCTCGGTTGATGCTTTATAGTTTTTCTGCTTTTGGCATTCCGAGCTGGTTAAGTTGGTCGTTTCCGGCGGTAAGGGTTTCATATTTCCGGCCTTCCGTTAGGACGCTGGCTGTGCTGTACCCCTTTGGTTTGCTGTACAGTTCATTACGGAAGGCATCGTAGGGTGTGGAGAATATGATGAGTTCTATTAATCTCTCACTCAATTCTTCATCTGTAAAGTCGCACTTTTGTGCGAGTGTGCGGGCCCTTGTGATAAAGTCAAGTGACTCGCCTTGTTTCTGGCGGTATTGCATTAGGTGAAGTCTGTGGATTCTGAAATTGACGTTCACTCTAAGCTGACTTTCGAAGATATTCCATAGGTGTTCTGGTGACTTCTTCTGTTCGTCGGTAAGGCCACTAGCATTTAGGCGTCTCAGACCTTGGTCGCCTATACCACGGCAGATTTTTCTGGCCTGTTTGGTTTCGTCCGTTATTTCCTCGTCTTCTATGTATAAGGTCATTTTTTGCTTGAACAGCGCCATGGCTTCGCTCAAGTCGGGGTCGGACCAATTCATAGTTGGTAGAAGGTGTGCCATAATGTATTTGTTTTTGTCAATATCAACGATAAAACAGTACGGATAATAATGATAATAGTAATAAGAACAATAATAAATAATATTACTGTCAGCGTATGGTTTATCTTTTCTTCTGACAAGAGTTGGAGCTTTGATGGGTATAAGTAATGAGATGTACTTACAGGTTGCAATATGGCGCCGGTAGTTTTTTTTTCCAACACGTGTGTGAAGTTTTTTTTCCTGTATGTTCTCGTGGGTTGCTGATTTGTTTACGCGTTTCCTTTGTTTGTTTACGCTTTATATTATCCGACCGCTAGCCACCATGTTGTAATATCCGTTAGTGTATGTTAGTATGAGGAATAAGGCTGGACGACGGAGCATAGAAATAGATCCTTTTATTGGGAGCGCCAGGCCGGTAATGTTACATCCGGGCCTATAGAAATAGAGGGGTTAATATTCAGTGCGGTACTGTAACAGCCCCCAGCACATCAGTGGCGTTACCGCCTTGCTGGGGGTGATATGATTAAAAAAGAAAACTTCTTTCATTCGTTTTTCTTCCATTATTTCTTTCATTCGCTTTTCTTTCATTATTTCTTTCATTCGTTTTCTTTCATTATTTCTCTTCATTCATTTTTCTTTCATTATTTCTTTAATTCGCATTTCTTTCATTATCTCTTTTATTCGCTTTTCTTTCATTATATCTTTCCTTCGTTTTTCTTTCATTATTTCTTTCATTCACTTTTCTTTCATTATTTATTTCATTCGTTTTTCTTTCATCATTTCTTTCATTCACTTTTCTTTCATTATTTCTTTCATTCCCTTTTCCTTCATTATTTCTTTCATTCGGTTTTCTTTCATTATTTCTTCATTCGTTTATCTTTCATTATATCTTTCATTCACTTTTCTTTCATTATTTCTTTCATTGGCTTTTCTTTCATTATTTATTTCGTTCGTTTTTCTTTCATTATTTCTTTCATTGGCTTTTCTTTCATTATTTCTTTCCTTCGTTTTTCTTTCATTATTTCTTTCATTCACTTTTCTTTCATTATTTCTTTCATTCGCTTTCCTTTCATTATTTCTTTCATGATTTCTTTCCTTCGTTTTTTCTTTTATTATTTCTTTCATTCACTTTTCTTTCAATTTTTCTTTCATTCGCTTTTCTTTCATTATTTCTTTCATTCGCTTTTTTTTCATTATTTCTTTCATTCGCTTTTCTTTCATTATTTCTTTCATTCGTTTTTTCTGTCATTATTTCTTTCATTCACTTTCTTTCATTATTTTTTTCATTCGCGTTTCTTCCATTATTTCTTTCAATCATGTTTCTTTCATTATTTCTTTCCTTTGTTTTTCTTTCATTATTTCTTTCATTAACTTTTCTTTCATTATTTCTTTCATTAGCTTTTCTTTCATTATTTCTTTCATTCTTTTTCTTTTATTATTTCTTTCATTAGCTTTTCTTTCATTATTTCTTCCATTCGCTTTTCTTTCATTATTTCTTTCATTGGCTTTCTTTTTCATTATTTCTTTCATTCGTTTTTCTTTCATTATTTCTTTCATTCACTTTTCTTTCATTATTTTTTCATTCGCCTTTCCTTCATTATTTCTTTCCTTCTTTTTTCTTTCATTATTTTTTTCATTCGCTTTTCTTTCATTTATGCTATTTCGTTTGTCGTTTATTTCCATCGTTATTTCTTACATTCAAATCAATTATTTATTTCTATTGCTATTATTTTCATTCAAATTATTTTTCTTTCTCTCTTTCTTTCTCTCTTTCTTTCTCTCTTTGTCTCTCACTTTTATTATTGTTACTTCTTTATTTGCCTGTCTTTTTTTCGTTTCTTTTCATTTTTTTTTT